>JAEIFT010000211.1:0-449904 GCA_018904225.1 Lordiphosa mommai
CTATGGGACTTAACGGACATCTGGAGAATGCGCCAATTTGTGGGTCCAACTATTATGAAAATGCAAAAGCCTTGGTATGACTTAAGGGGCACTTTCTTTTTACCCAGAAGCCTAACTAAAATAACCGTGATCTGGGATCGATAGCAAAGATTCGGCACGTCTAAGCGAGGCGCGTTGCGAACTTTGCGATATTCTGCTAAACGACAGGCTACGCCAAATACCATTGCTGATCTTGGCGAATAAACATGGGATGCGGTAGGTGCTCTATCCGATGATTGGTAGTCGATTTGCTGGGTCTGGCACGCTCGGAGGGACGCAGTTGGAAGATACAAGAGTGCTCAGCCTTAACTGGAAAAGCGGCATTGAGGTGGGTAGTATTCAAGTCGATAGTTTATTCCTTCAAATAATCTCATTTACAGCATATAATGGATTGGATTTATAAGAGCGTTAAGAAATAACAGAGAGGACAATGGAATCAAATTCGTGTAAAGGCTATAGGAATGCATTATCAGATCAATATACTCAAGGCTCCAATAAATATATATGATAATTCAAGCCACGAATTTTGTCTTTGATTTACTTTAGTTTATTTCGATCGGTATTTATTCAATAAATACACAGAAAAAAAAAGATCCCCGTATAAAGGATATGTAAAATATCATTTTTAAGATCAATTTTTTCCATATCCTTTAGACCTTTCATATCCATTTGATGAAGAATTAAGATCAATTACATATCCTTTTTTAAATATATCCTTTTGACATTTAAAATATCCACAGGTATGCAAACTAATATCCAATTGGTCTTGCTTTTGTCCGAATGTCGAATTTTGTAATCGAAAATCGAAAAGCCTATAGAGAGCAATTCAATTATGACAGTTGGTGCGAAAGAGAAAGAATCATTGGAACTGCGAATTTCGATATCGCCGTCAGCGGCGCGCTTCACTCAACTCAAAAGACTTAAAGGGAGCGCATGTGCCAGTTGAAGAAAACGTTAAAAAGTGAAAAAGATAAAAGATATTATAGTCTAATTTATAATCTGGTAAGTGATTTGCATTTACATAGTGCGAGTTTATCTGTGTGTGTGTTGTGTTTGGAGGTATCTACTTTTACAGCTGTTACTTGCCGCCAAGTCTCAACACCGCCGAGCCTCGAGTATCCTAGAGAAGCTGGCAGATGATGCACGTGGGGGAAACACCCACTAGCGATAGCGGGGATTTTAATGCATGGTCTACGGAGTGGGGCTGCCCATCCACAAATGCGAGGGGACAGGCGCTTTGGAAGCCTTTGCAGCGCTAGATATAACCCTACTTAACACCAGGACAGAAACAAACCTATTACAAGGCCGGGAGAGAATCAATAATCGATCTTACTTTTGCAAGCAGCAGCCTACTTTCCCTCAGCACATCGGAGGTAAGCGAATTCTACACGGGGAGTGATCACATGGCTATCATCTTTACGCTGAAACAACCCTGCAACGTGGAAAACGACGCTTAGCAAGAATAGGCTACAGGGTCGAGACCCTGAAGCGGAGATTATACCAATCCACATGGATGGCTTTCTCCACGCACGGTACAGCTAACGACAGAGCAGACCAAATGGCGGATCAAATAAAATCGGCATGCGACTGTGCGATGCTCCCAAAGAAGCAGTGGACCACCAAAGAGAAATCCTAATTACTGTTGATAATCCCTGGGCCTCGCCCACAAGCTGGCAATGAAAACGTTCAAGGTGACCAACCAACCTATGCCCCCATGCCACGTGCAGATGGCTCAAATAGTAGAGGAACTGTTCCCTCAACAAGCTCTGCGTCCGCAATGGACACCGCCCAGACGAGAGCCACTGGAGTGGCAAGGAACGACAGTGGATGAAGTCCTTGCAGCAGCAAGTACTTTAAGGATGATAAAGCGCATGGAAGTAAGTATTTACAGTGACAGATATTAAACAAAAAAGATATTAAAACAATGGCCGTGTTCACCAGCACAAATCGATGCAAAAGAATCGATGTATTTTGATTGATTGTTCTGGTGAACGTGTTTGATGTGCAATCATGATGGCTAATTTTTGTGATTGTGTTAGATGAAAATCCATCGTAAAAATAGTTTGTTAGATTTTTCTGATTGTGATGTATCGAAGTATCAGTTTATCGTTACCAATCTGCTGTCAACAATAAATAAACAAGTACATTAAAAAAAAAAAAAAACAAAATGAGTTTGGAAACAAATTTATTTTTAATTAATGAATTGGCAGAAGACGTGGATTCACAAGTAAACCATGGAAATACTTGCATGGCTCTAAAAGCGATGCTGATTGTTGCGGAGGAGGAGAGCTTGGAAAAGAGTCTCTTTAAAGAAAGAGGCCCGCGTGCGCTCCCAATTGTTCTTCGAAGTTACAGTCCAAAACTATAGGATAGACGAGTTCAAGGATCATTCTCAGGATGTCTCGTGCATCATTTGAAGTACTCTTGCCAATTATCCTTCAAATACTTCATTAATTTGAATTTGCATTTGCAGACTCTTCTTCATGTAGTTGCCAATAAAGCGGTGTCACTGGATGAGCCAATTGCCAATGTAAGTCTGGCAAAAAGCTGCTTTTTGTAATTTGGCTGTTGGCAAAGCAAGAGACCTTCTTATCAGTTGGTGACCGTTTCGACATACCAAAAGTTCTGGTCATCGGATATTCGAGTTTGTTGTGCACATTCTAGCCAGCCTCGCGACAACATACATTAAATGGTCAACAAATTTACAGCAACTCTATACAGCTGGAATTTTTGAGGAAAAGTCAAGAGGTATACCTGGAGTTATTGGTGCTATCGACGGCTGTCATATACCTATTAAGCAGCCTATTGGCAATGCTTACGACTTTTATAATCGAAAACAAGTGCATTCAATAATTTTTGCAGGGCTATGCGACAGCTCAGCCCGATTCATAGACGTGTTTGTTGGCCAGCCTGGGAGAATGCACGATGCCGGGTGTTCAAGTCGAGCCCGTTGTTTACAAAACTATCAAACGAAACAAACCCATTTTGTTAAAAGAAAGGCATTTAATCGGTGACTCAGCGTACCCTTTAAGTATTTATTTACTTACGCCTTATAGGGACAATGGGCATTTGAGTGTATCTCAAATCAGATACAATACAAAAGTTCTCCGCCATAAGAGCAGTAATCGAGCGAGCTTTTGGTTTATTAAAAGGAAGATTTCGACGGCTTAAATATCTAGATGTGGACTCTCCTCGTTTTGGCAACTTATTTATGTTACACAACTTCATTTTGTTGGAGGGCGATGCAAGTGAAATCGAGGACTGGATGGGATTGAAGAATCGATGACGAGCAAGAACAAGTTTGGGAAAATTCAAGTTTTTCGAGAAAAACAAGAAACGAGACTCTATTAAAAATATGCCGTAAACTAAATTAAATAAAGTATTTTTAGGCAAACAAAATTGGTTAAATTTAAAATCTATTATTCTTTTTATTAAAATTTTCGTTTTATGCATTAAATTTTTTCTAGAAGTTTTTCTAGCATGGCATTCCGTGCCAACTGAATTTCATTGCTCTGAATTTGAATCCTGTTGCTCTCCTCCAAAGTAGCTCGTACTTTACGCAACTCTTCAGTACGAGCACAATCGGCTTCAATTACCCGCTTTTTCTGATGGTACAGGTCTCTCTGTGCACCCGCTCTGCGCTTACGTCTTCCTGTGCTCGTGCTCTGCTCTTCATCCAGATCCGTTCCTGGCATAGAGCTACTGTTGTCCTCCGAAACAATTAAAGAGCCGCAGGAATGTCCCTCGGTCGACTCTTCGCACCTGGCCGCCGACTGAAATGCTTCGAACGACAGCATCCGCACGGCCTTCTCCTCTTCGCTCACCAGTGTCGCCAATGTGGGACATCCGGAGACAGCCAGATCGCCACCGAAGATGGCCTCCATATCAGCGAAATGCTCCCAACTGGTCGCACCTTCACCAGTGCTTCTGTTTTTCTTTTTAATGTTGTCGAATGTCACTCTGAGATTCCTCATCTTCCGATCCACTTGCTGCTCATTTAGGCCACTCCACTCCCCATGACTTCCAATTCTGCAAGTATCTCTCGCCAAATGGTTTTGTTTTTGGTCTTAGGGTCACGGAAAGCTGCCTTTTTCTCCGAGTGAGGCTCAATAACAGCTTAGTTGATGCCGCTGTCCACTTTTTATCTACCGCTGAAAAGCAAAAATTAATACTTAAAATACTTGGAATTTTTCCATAAAATGTTCTTACATTTGTTCCTCCATTTTAATCACCTTTTTTGATGTCAAAAAACTTTAAACTTCAAAGCCGATAATACAAAATATCGATATATTTGACGCCGTGTTTATTATTGACGGCGTGTCACTCAAATTCCATCAAAAGCGTTCACCATCAGCCTATCACTTTATATTTTTATAGATGTTAGATGATTGATGTTAGATGAGTGCTGGTGAACACAGCCAATGTATTATTTCAGAGTGGCGTTAAAAACTTTCATAGTGAGAATAGTTTTGGCTCACCACTTTGTTTTCTCAAATTAATAATTTAAATCTTGTCTTTTTTAGAAAAGGAATGTTTATTAATTGTATATTAAAAAATATAAAAAATTTAAAATTTGTGTCTTTATTTGAAACAGTATAAGGAAAAATTAATAAAATTAAATAAAAGAAAATATTTGGATATAAATTAATAAAGATATTAAATGATAAATTAAATAAAGATAAAAATATAAAAAAGATATTTAAATATAATATAACTAAAAAAAATAAATAACAGATCAATTGGATATGAAATTAAGATCAAAATGATCTTGATAACGAATCATTTGGAACTGTCATCAAGATCAAATGGATATTTCAAAAATATGTAAAAGGATATTGGTTAACAGATCAAAAGGATATTTAATAAATATCCTTTGATATTCATATCTTTTCGAATTAAAAATCAACTTCGGAAAAGATCAAATGGATATTTTAAGATCAAAAATAAGGATATGGCCATATCCAGTCCAAATGGATGTGGAAAATCATCAATGGATCATCCAATATCCTTTTTTTCTGTGTACATACAGATCTGTGCCACTCACACATAAGTTAGGTGGTTTTTGCCGACCACTGCTGTAAATCAATCAAGGAAAGCCTCTGTAGTCTTCATGGCAAAAAAGTTGGAGAACTTTTAAGTCAATATGGGTACATCATCTCGTCAGATGAAAAAGGTGACAATTTTCATGAGATCTAGCGCTGGTAAACAATGTGTGCCCGTATATTATTTCATGAAATATGTTTCCGAAAAATGAACATAATTTTAATCGTCTTATAAAGATGGAGTATTTGATTTCAATGCGCGGAAAAAATAAAATAATCATGGAAAAACCCGAAGAATTATTAAATACTGTTCCCGACGAGAGAAAGGTGAAACTGGCAACGTTCTTATAAAAGATATGGCTCAAGGATTCTTCAATATTTGTTTGGCAAGTTTTTCGGAAAAGTATTCGCCTGAATCGGACTGTAATATTAATAATTCAGATAAGAAACTCGATTTTATTGCAAAAAAAAAAAAATCCAGAAATATTGGAGTCTCTACACAGAGAAAAAAATTTATGGCAATCATTTCCACATTTTTTCATACCAATTTCATTCCGATATAACGAAGATTACCTTGATATGTTCGAAAATATCTATTGACTTGTCTGAGGATCAAACTTGAGACCTTGGACTTAACACGAATGGATATTTATATTTTTTCTAGGCAGCAGCTTTTTGTTATTGCAAAATTCGATGTCCGACACAGTCCATCTCGTTCGAATTCTAGCTGATATTAAAGTCATATCCTTATAACATTTTGAGTATCAATTTGAAACTTTTAATGCCAATTCGAGAAAATTAAATTATTTTGGATCGGAAAAATATGCCGTACCGAAATAATTTTAAAAAATTATATTTTTTTAAAGATCATTTTTACCACAGCAAAGATTCCGCTACTATTTTAGTTCAAACAGTTTTATGATCTACAATCAAGTACTAATTAAACTGCGTTCTCAGTCGTTGACGTCGTTTTAGTTAACACTAAACCTTTTTAAGGCGCATTGTGGAAAAAACGAGTTAAAAGCGAGCTGGACACTTACCATCGCACTACAAACATTTTATGTATTACCTGTTCGGGGCACACTATTTTAATTTTTTCCGTTAAATATACAGAACGCTTTGGCCGCATTGGCCACATAGCGCCTGACGGACGAACACATTTAGCAATTTTCACAGACACGAGCCGAACGCACGCCGAGCGCTTCGCCGAACGCATGCCGAGTGTAATTAAATCAGCAAAGCCTATCAGTCGCTGGCTATCGTTTAATGAAGTAGGTCAGAGCCGCTTACGTCTTTCTCTTTCGACTCGCTCTTCTTGACAAACGCAGCTTTAAGGTTAAGACATACCAAACACCTGGATCTCTTGATTTTGCGATTGCCCCAAAAACGAGTTCTATTGAGAAAACTTTTTCGTTTTCAATTCACAATGGACCCATCTGCTTTTTGGCATAAAGTCGTTTCAAAAAAAAATTGTGATTTATTAAAAAATATTTTTTAAAAAATATCGGATTTTAGAACCGAAAATTTGTAGTATGAAATGCAACCCTTAAAGTTTTTCGAAGCCCTGAAAGTCTGTTTTTGCCATTTGTGGTGGCAAAATTTTGTCTAAGATTATTGGCTTGAAAATTAACGAAAGTTGATTTAAACAATTGAAGTAAAATATGGAAAATAATGTCCAAGGTATGGTTAATTCAATTGAGTTTGTTGCATATATGTGCCTTGTCCTTTGTTTTATGTGTTTTTGTTATGTGCTATTTAAGGCGAGCTTAACCTCAAACTAATTCTGTTTGGTGGAGTAAAAGTTTGGTGGATTGTCGTAATATTGTTCATTAAAGTGTCCGAATTTTCACAAACCCAAGAAATAACAAAGTTTTCAAACCACTTTCGAGTTTGAGCATATTGATTGATGTTGACGTAAAACATCAGCTGTTTCCGATTTCATATTTGAAAAATGTGGGGAAAGTTCATATATAAAGAAAGATGGGCAAATACAAAATTTTTCTAAAATTGTCTATATAGGAAAAACAATTAATGCCAGACGTCCAGATCTTTTATATGACAGCTATATGAAATAATGGTTCAAATTTAAATACTTAAAAAGCTTAAAATACATGTACAAACCGAATTTCAGATCAGTAGTTTAAAATACAACAAAGTAAGTGAAAATCGACCAGATCGTTTATATGGTTGCCGCTATGAAATAGTGTCGCAATTTGAACTAAATTTCGTAAGACACCTTTCAAGTTTCCAATATGAGAACAAAACGAATTTCAGTTCAATTGTTTAAAAAAATAAAGTTTGTACATGTCGTCCAGATACGTTATATGGCAGCTATATAAAATAATGGCCTAAATTAAGCGTATCTTGGTAAGTCGTTTTGGGAGCCTAAATTATGCTTATAAACCAAATTTCAATAATTATGTTTTAGGTCAAAAAAATCGACTTTGGGACCATTGTGCATAATTATATTATTATTAAAATGTCATTGTTGAACCATATATATAACTTAAATTAGATTTATTCCATTAAGAACAACACGTCGTAATTTTAGCTAGACTAATGTCTAAATGGTAAAGGTTAAGCAAACAAATTTAATTTTTGTCCCACTGTGCACTGCACATTCAAACTTAAAGCTATATGTAGCCATAGCTTAGGCTATATAATTTTAGTCTTAAATAGAATATTATTGATTATTAATTTTGTTTTGATAACGATTCAATACAAAATATAGCTCGTGGATCACATCAATGAGTCTTATCTTATTGAAAATCTGTTGCACCTATGATTTGATCCGGATTGTGAGGGCAAAGCCCTTTGGAAACAAAGCAAAGCCAATTCAGCAAGTTTTTCCTACGGCTGATAAGTGGGACTATAAAAGGCGGAATTGCAACTGTTTTGGAATATATAGTTCGCTTGTTCACACAATTCGAAAAATGCGCTTTTTGCTTTTGGTAGTACTCGCTTGTGTCTTGGCCCTGACTCGGGCAGAGGACTGGGACTACTCGTCCTCAAGTAACGAAGACATCCCCACCAGTTGGACCCGCGGACACTCCTCGCTTTGGCCTCGTGATGTGGCTGACCATCCGGAGGCTTATGTGCTAATGCACAAAGTGGAGAAGCGCTTGGAACGTATGGATGACGTACAACTGAAGGAACGCATTGTGGCATACGTAACGGAGCAGCTGAGACTATGCAAGACGGGTAATCAAATGAATGGGCATTGCGCAAAACGTGCCATTGGCTATACCATGTCCTTCATTAACCACCAGAAAAAGCACAGATCTTCGAACTGAAATTATGGCAAAGCTGTTGATTGTACAAAATAAATAGAAACGAACATTAATTGAAAGCTTTAAATCAAAGTGTGGGGTTAGACTGGTTTTGATGCTGCGGTGGGGGAAACGGCTGCACTGTATCAAACTTCATTTGCTCTGCTCGCTGTCGATCGTTCTCCACCTTGGCGAACTTGCTGCGCAAATAAAGCTGCTCTTTGAAACGACTTCGGCGCTTATCCTCCATGCTGTAGCGTCTCAGCATATCTCGCCTATCAAAAATGGACATGGTAATATCCTGACAGTCACGTGAGGGCTGGCAAAAGGTCCAGGAGCCAAATATGGTGTCCACACAGCCGCAGGTGCGACAATAACCCACAAAATTGCCAATCAAATTGGAATCCAATTTGCGACATGAAAGCGATATTGGACCCCCCAGTATATTAAGGGTATGCCCCGAGAAGGTCCAATCGGCAATATTTTCAATAATATCATGGGCACGCGGTGGCGTGGTCTCCTGAACGGTCACATTGAGCCAAGTGGAAGTGGTGGATGGATGCTTGGCTTCTGTAATTTCTTTTATTTGTGTGGTATTTATCTTGACGCACTGACGTCGATTTAAGCTTGAACGACGCCTTTTTGGCTGGGTACAAGGGGAGCTTGACAATTTCCTCTCCTTCGGGTATCTTGGTATTGCCACCTCTGATATTGATGCGAATACCCAGCAGCGGTGACTCCCAAGAGCCATTGAGATCACAGGGTGTACCTACGGCAGAACAAGAAATCGTCAGATGAATGGATTAGTTTAAACTAACCATAATAATTGTTGATATAATGAATGAAAAAAATGGATTAAAAAACAAGTAAGGAAGTCGGTCAAGCCCGACTGTAATATACTCTGTTCCAGTCAAAGTTTGTATATAACTCATAACTATTAAGTGTGGTACCACACAAACTATAAAAGTGCTGCCCATCACGTTTGCCTATAACTCAACTATCGTTTATCTAATCGAAAAACAATGTAAAGAAGGGCCGAGCAATCCATCGCCAAAATTGAAGAAGATATGAAGCTTTTTTCAAAAAGATCTTAACATCTCTGAGATTTGTTTGTTAATACGGACAGACTAAAAGGTTCAAACAATCTATATGAGATATGAGATTTTTTACATAATTTTTGGGGGTGTCAACTCTTCTATCGTTCATCTGATCGAAAAACAATGTATAGGAGCTCGATAAGTAATGATAAGTAAAATATATGTCTAGAAGGTTTGAACAACCTAAATCCAAAATTGTGGTAAATATGAGATTTTTTTCAAATTATGGGTTTGGCAACTCTACTATCGTTCATCTGATTAGAAAACGATGTATGGGGACTTGCTAAGTAATGATGAGTAGAATATGTGTCTAGAAGGTTTGAAAAACCTAACTCCAAAATTGTGGGATATTTGAGGTGTTTTTCAAATTGTGGGGGTGGCAACTCTTCTATCGTTCATTTGATCGAAAAACGATGTATGGGGGCTCGATAAGTATTGATGAGTAAAATATATGTCTTGAAGGTTCGAATAACCTAGCTCCAAAATTGTGGTAGAATTGAGGTGTTTTTCACACTGTGGGGGTGGCAACTCTACTATTGTTCGTCTGATTGAAAAACGATGTATAGGGGATTGATAAGCATTAATGAGTAGAATATATGTTTATAGTAGATATGAGATGAACAACCTAACTCCAAAATTGTGGAAGATATGACAAGTTTTCAAATTATGGGGGTGGCAACACTACTATCGTTCATCTAAACGAAAAACAATGTATGGGGGTTTAATAAGTAATGATGAGTAGAATTTATGTCCAGAAGGTTTGGACAACCTAATTCTAGAATTGTGGGAGATATAAGAAGTTTTTTCAAATTGTGGGGGTGGCAACTCTACAATTGTTCGTCTGATCGAAAAACGATGTATGGGAATTGATAAGTATTGATGAGTAGAATATATGTTTATTATGAGTAGATATGAGAATTTTTTCAAATTGTTGAGGTGGCAACTCTTCTATCGTTCATCTGATTGGAAAACGATGTATGGTGGATCGATAAGTTATTTTGAGTAGAATATATGTATAGAGGGTTCGAACAACCTAACTCAAAAATTGTGTGATATTTGAGGTGTTTTTCAAATTGTGGGGGTCTGCTATAGACCTTCGGTACAGAGTCTCTTGACTTACCATCGGTTGGATCGGCAAAACAACAGGGCAAAGGTTTCTCAGTGGGCTGTGACAACTCCTTGGTGATTTCATTGAAAGCCTGACTAATCTTGGCATCCTGCATGCTTTCCAAACGCTGGAGTATCTTATCCAAAATTGGCGATAGATTATCCGGCACTAGTTGGGGGCTAGGCGTGGTCCCCGCCTTGATACTAGAGGTTGCATTTGTCATTTGGCTGGCGCTGATCGGACTTGCTTTTTAAAAAGCTTTATAAGCTGAGGCAGACTTAACTATTCCCACATAACTTACCTAGTTTGATTAACTCCCTGAACGTTACGCACTGCAACTGAATTCATTAAGGGATTTTCACCCATGCCAGTGGCAATGCGCTGGGCCAGTTCCAGGGGGGACAACTTCATTTGCCTGGCCATATTTTCGATGACATTACCCCCAGCCTGTTGTTTGAGTAGCACCTCAGGAAAGGGTACTGGAGCGGGCACATCACGCTTAGAGTAAATGGGCTTGCTCTTCTGCTTATCGAAGACCTCTTTCCACCACTGTTGTTTGGTCTGCAAAGCCTGATTGAGATGCTGCAATTCCCTTTGATATTCGTCAAAAAGACTAAAAAACGACGAGTGTTTGTTTGATTTCTTGGCATCTGCTCGTATACCTGCAGGTTTTGCCAGTTTGGTGTTACTTTTTACTGTTGCCTGAACATTTGCAGTTTTCTTGGGCACTTGACTTAATCCCGTCTTAATCAGTGGCACCTCATTCCATACCATTTGTCTGCTCTTCGAGTTGGGCAAGTAATAGGGTTTGAGGCCACCATTAAGCTGACCCTCCTTCTTGTTTAGCTTAATGTACTTTTCCAGTGCCTTTAGACAGTTATGGTTTTTTCCTGCTTTTCCGTCCAACTCGCACAACTTGGTTAAGGCACGGGCTTGATCTGCTGTCAAGTCTACAGTCTTGGCATTCCCACAGCGACATGATGTCAAGTCTTCTTTTTCCGGACTGACCAAGGAGTTGCGTGGATATTTTTGCTCTTTAAGTATTTTATACAGACGCTTTTTATACTCATCATACAGACCACCAGCCCGGACTTGAGGACGTACCGCCTTCATTTCCACGGCCACGCGCTTGAAAATGGTAGGTGCTTTATAAGGATCCAGGCGATTGAACAAAGCATTGATGTCATTTGTGTCTTGAGCCCGGGTCTGCAGGGCCGTTTGGTCGCTTACTAAGTGAGCCTCATTCCTGCTCCTTAGTGAAGTTTGTTCCATTTCTTCATTGATCTTGTTGGCTATGTCATTTACCAAATTCGTTTGTTCTAGGCGCTCAACCACATTCAAAAGTTCGGTCAAGGCATCCAAGCGCTGGGGTTGGGTGGCGGGCTTTGGTGTGACTTGTGCCTCCGTGCTTAAAGTGGTGCCTTGCCAGGCTTTGACAAACTCATTATATATGCGATTTAGCTCGGCAATTCGACGCACTCCAGCATCCTGATTCTGCTGCCGACCAGAGTGTGGGGGTGCCACCTCCACACGGGGGGGCAAGTCCAGTTTAAGTATAACCATGCCACTTACCCTGGGACTTTCACTCTGTTCGTCCATCTCTGGGTCACGTTCACGCTTGTCCGTTTGTATCGATCGATCGTCCGTTGCATCATATTTAATAGGTTCCGATGCTAACGGTTCTTTCTGTTTCACTTGCTCTGGAACCAACTTTACTTCCTCTTCCATCTCGTCACTCTCCTCCCTCATTCGCTCGCGATAGGCATCGTAGAGTCGCTGAATATCCACCTTGACATTGCCACCCGACATTCTCTTCCAGGTAGCGGCTTCTTTATAAGGCACCTCTCGGGGCAGCTTACGCTCTTGAATCCTTCGGTTCATAGGACCTGGCCCGTTGGCACTTGTCGGAATTGGAAAAGAAAGCAACATCACCATGCAAATGATAATTACACGAAATCCGCGCTGAGGGTCATACCATCCAGACATTTCATGTTGTTCAACCAAATTCTCGTAATCATAGGAACGCAACCTATGTCAAGCAGCAACAGTTGTATTAATTTATCAAACTGCTATTATTGACGTTTATCCGAAAGGTACATACATTTATGAATTAAACTTTTTCAAGCCGTAAAGTGCAAAACGCACGTAGTAAAAATTTCTTAAGTTATTTTTTTAACTTAAGCCATATTTTTCTCTCTTTTCTGTGACGGTACTACACACGGCTGCCCCAAAATGTAGGCAATACAAATGTCAGTTCTCAATGCCTTAGGACAGCTGACCCCAGAAGTAGGCAACACAAACTATAGTTCGTTATTCCTTAGGAACCCCAAAAAAGTAGGCAATATTTTTACAGGTCTCATCATGATGGAATAATTACTGGCGGCGTCGGAAATTCGAGTTTCGAGTATTTGCTAAATGCGCGAGATTGAGATAGACTGAAAATAAATATGTACTCCAAGAAGTGAAAGCTTTGAATGACTGTTACATCAGTAATATTTCCAATGTGGTGTGACGAAAACTTGGGGGGGGTGAGGGAGGGAGCGAGAGTGAGGGAGACAACGTTCGTATGCATGTGTATGTGTGTCTATATGTGGCTGTGCGCTGCACAAAAAACCACCCATATTTTTGCATGGCGTGAGACACCGAGATAGGTTTGAATCCACATAACTCGCGTTAAGTCCCCCTCTCACTTCTACCTTTTCGTGAAAACAGGCTGGGCTGCAGACGCCAGTTCGACTAACACCTGCTCTAACGACTGTTGTTACGATCCAATTTTATTAATCGAATGACCGCAGTTTTTTTTTTTTTTGCACTTTCCCGACTTCAAGCCCATTTAAGATCAATATTGTTATAGAACCAGCTTAACAAGCTTTTTTTTACATATTTGTTGTGCTACCAACCAATCATATTTGGATCCGCAGAGCCCGGGTATTGCTGTTTGATTGCCGAATATTAAAATATAGTCATCTGCCCCCTTATTCTAGTTTAAAAAAAAACGATATCTCTTAATGAATCTATAAAAATAATTTATTTTGGAATATTTCATACTATTGGAAAATTTAGAAACACAAATGGATGTAGCTTAAGCTTATTTCTTCGGCTTTTTACTCATCTCAGCCATATCCAATGCGTTATATTCTACACCCACCTCTTCCTGCTTCTCGTACAGTTCGACCGGATTCAATATGTTGTCGTCTTTTGCATGATTCTCCTTAGTTTCGTACTTTTTAAGTGCGTTAATTACGAAATCATCTTCGTTTTTTTCTTCCTGCTTTTCATACTGAATCTGGTCTAAAATACTTTCTTCTGCGTACCTTTCTTCAGCCTCTTGGTTTTCGTTATGTATATTTGATATGATCGTTTCATTATCTTCCTCTGCTGTCATTTCATTCTGATTGAGAAAATCAGATAGGGTCTGAATTTTAACATCAACTGCCTGTTTTTCATTCACTAGGATCGGTTCTTCAGCTTTCTCTACTTTTATTTCATTCTGATTGAGCATATGGGAGAGAGTCTCTTCTTTAACGTAAGCTTCCAGCTTTTCAGTTTCTTGGAGCATATTCGCTATGATCGCTTCATCCTCTCGCTCAACCGTTATTTCATTCTCAGTCAACATATCGGTTAGAGTCTCTTTTTCTAAGGGAGCTTCCTTCTTTACATGCGGCTTGATTATATTCTTCAGGTGATCACTGATCTCCATATAGGGATAGTAAATGTTGACATGAGGCTTGAATGACTCCTTGATGACTTGCGGCGAGGTCCAGCGCAGTAAATGATGAGGACTTCCAATCTTATCATTGGTACCCGTCATATGGCCAGCGCCAAATGGTTGCTGCGCCACCATGGAACCGGTGGACTTGTCATTAATATTCAGGTTGCCCACATTCAACTTGAAGGCCTCGCAGGCCTCCTGTATGAAATTATAGTTGCTGGCAAAAACCGAGCCAATCAGACCATGATTTACCTCGGCCACCTTTTTCATGGTTTGCTCTATTTCCTCATCCGGATACACATACACACACAGAATGGGCGCCAATAATTCTTCCTTGCACAAACGATCATTTAGATCTTTGACCAGTACAACCGTGGGGTCTACGTAGTAACCGATTTTCTTGGAGCAAGTGCCACCAGCGAGCACCTCGCAATTGGGATTGTCATGTATGTACTTCAGGTACACTTGAATGCGATTGAAGGCCTTCTTATTGATCACCGCCGAGAAGAAACAGTCGCAGTAGGTGGCCTCGCTGACAAACAGGGTCTTCACAACTTTCAGCAGAGACTCCCTTATTTCTGTCTCCCACAGCGATTCGGGCACATACAACATGGAACAGGAGGAACACTTTTGGCCAGCATACTCGAAAGCCGCTCGTATGGTGCAGGCCACCGTCATTTCCGTATCTGCCGAGGCATGCACAAAATGGAAATTCTTGCCGCCGCAGTCGCCCACCAGACGCGGATAGTTTTCATACATATTGATATTATAGGCCACCCGCTGCCACAGTACCTTCAAAACACCCGCCGTGCCCGTAAAATTGATTCCAGCCAGCTGGGGGTGATAAGTGATCGCCGAAGCAAAAGTTGTGGGTGCAGCCGGCACAAAGTTAACCACACCCTTGGGCAGACCAGCCTCCCGCATGGCCTGGAACACAAACCAGTTGGATAGTATGGCCGAGTCGGAAGGCTTCCATATAACCGCATTGCCCATTAAAGCGGGCGTATACGCCAAATTGGCGGCTATACTCGTAAAATTGAAGGGACTTATGGCGGCCACAAAGCCAGTCAATCCACGCAATCTCATGTGATTGCAATAGGACGCGGGTTGGTCATTAATGGGCTCATAATTGGCCAGATCGCGCAAAAATACGGGATTAATACGCATAAAGTCCACCAATTCGGCCACATCCAGTTCGGCCTGGCGCAATGTCTTACCCTGACCTAGCATAATGGCTGCCACAATTTTAAAGCGATATTTATGAGCAATCAGTTCGGCTGCATTCGCCCAGATGGTCATACGTTCACTAAGCTTGGTCCTGTCCCAGCTTTCCTGTGCCTGCACTGCCCTATCGATTGCCAAATCAACGAGTACGCGACTAGCACGACCGTAACGGGCAATCGATTGCTTCATATTGTATGGCAGCACCTGGAATCTTTCACGCCTATCGTGAAACTCTTCACCGTTTATGATGATCGGCACGCGTTCCACTTTATTTAGAATATCCAAAAGAGCCAGCTCCAGCTCCAAGCGCTCATCTGTAAAGTGAACCCATGAATCAAAGGAAAATTTAACATAAGAATTTTATTTAATACCTGTTCCAGCCTCATACTGCAGGGGACGTTCGTTGATAATGGGCATCATTTCAAAATGTTCCGTTAGTACATGACGTGTAGCCCCGCTCTGGTTGCGCGTGGGCGGTTTCGTATAACGGCGCGCTTGGTATTTCAAAATGTGTCGATGATTCGCTTTGACTGGCAATTCTGGCCTGCAAATGTATGGAAGAGCCATTGAGACACTAACTATAGAAGCAGCATTATTTTTTTACTTTGTACGGGTTTTTGGTAGGATAATTCTGGAAAAAACTCTTTTTAATAATAAACCTTAAACAATATCATAAAGACGATAATTTTTGATGTTGGCACCTGAATGTACGTTATCAGTCAGCTGTTAGTTAAGGATTGTTACGAAAAATGGTCATTCTCTTTAACTTTTAACGCCGAATGCAAATGAAGAGATATAATTTATAAATGGAGTTTTGTTATATGTTTAATATTGTGTAATTATTGTGTTTCATATAGGAAATAATGTCTCTTTATAGAGTAGAACTTTTTGTTAAATTTATATGTGTTAATTTTTTTTTTATTTGTTTTATTCCCCCTAATATGACAAAAAAAAAATGAAAATATTGTTTTTTTTTTTTTTGTTAAGAACTATTTTTAAATATAGAGTCAAATTTCAATTGCTTTTGAAAAGCTGAAGCTTCAAGCCTTAAATATTTTGCACCCCTTTTTATAATTTTACCTTATTTAACTATGTAAACGAAATAAAAATACTACGTAGTATCGATTCTTATATGGCGGTAGAGTGTCGATTATCCATTTTTTTCTGTATTAGCTTCTAAAACTATATAACCAATCAGCTCTAGATCAATTAACTTTATGCAAAAGCCAGTGCAAAGGTGCAATGAGTATAATGAGTTTGTGCAAATGTGTGTAATTTTTCCCCTAAAAAAAAGTGTTTTTGTTGTGGCCCCCCCCCTCTATTTCCTTTTTATTCAGGTAAAGTTTTTTAAGAATATTTTGTTAGATCACAAATTTAGATATGAGTTTTTACAATTGCTAACTCTACTAGCTCACTGATCGGATATGATGATGCGACGATAGGATGATGATTAAAATATATGTCTAGAAGGTTCGACAATCTATTTTCCAATTTGAGATATGAGATAATTTCAATTGCGGGGTGACTTTTCATCGTTCATCTGATCAGATGTTAGATCGTATAAGATGATTAAAAATTTAAAGTTTTACAATGTATTTTCAAATTTGAATATATATTTTCAAATTGCGGGGGAACTCTACTATCGTTCTGATCGGAATATATCGATCGATATAATGATCATCAAAAATATTCTAGAATCGAACATCTATTTTCAATTTAAGATATAGTTTTCATATTGCGGGGGCGGAGGGCGGGCAAAAAAAACTTGTTCTGCCCCTAAAAACTGAAAATTTATCTAGCTCTATAGCCGAGCTAGGCAACGGACGACAGACAGAGGGACGTCAATCGACTCGGTATTGATGCTGGTATATATACTTTAGGGGTCGGAAATGCTTCCTCGCCGTTACAAAGCACGCTTTACCCACCACGGTAACGGGTATAAATATATCGAGCCTGTTCCCGTTTTCGATTTCGATCAAATCATGCGGAATCGGAATTGGTAAATGTTTCCGTGTCCAAAACCCGATTGTGTTCTTGTGCGAATAACTTCATACTTCCATTTATCTTTATTCGACTGTCATGCTGGCAAAATTAACTAACCATGTTCTCTAATCGTTTCTTGAAAATAAGAACCTTTACCAATTCCGATAGATCGAATTCGGAAACGAGAACAGGCCTGTATATTCTGGTTCAGCATTAATAGCCGAGTTGATATGGCCATGTTCGTCTGTCCGCCCGTTTAAACACACTGATGGTAAGAGCTAGGGGTATGAATTTAAAAAAATCTCATACCTCCCACAATTTTCTTGATGTATTGGTCGGACCTTCTAGTAATAGACAGTAATCAGCAATGTTTATCGATCGATCAGATGAACGATAGTCGTAAGTATGACGTAAAAATATTCGGATATATAAAATCGAAAGGCTGAGCAATAGAAAATAATTACAAAATGTAAGTGCAAAACTTTCAGTTCGCGACCAGTTTCTGGATACTTGAAAACCAAATAATCCTAAAAAGAGTAAGTACGGAATTTCCACATCATAGCGAAAGATCGAAAAGAACTGGAGCGAGCAACTCTCTTTACATTAAATAACAAACTAAAATCAATCCCGTGTGTTGTTGAAATAAGCCTATTTTTTGTTTAAATCAAGCACACCCAAGCTAAAGACGGGATCAAGACAAGAATTTTGGAACTGAAAAATCCATACTGAAGTCAATACTTTCGTAAGTGGTTTGAAAAAATTCGGGACGGGCCACATTTATCTGACATCGTTTGGGATTGACATCGTAGTCAGGCATTATATCTTCCTGGAGCTGTTTATATCTACTAGCTCTTAGATTAGATTTTTTAAGTATTCGATTTAAAGAAACCTTTTCAAAATTCTTACTAAGTTTTCGAAGTATGTTGTTTTGTCCTATTTTAAGATGGAATCTATATCATCATTAATAGATTTTATATTTTATATTTTTTCATTGCTTCCTACAGCTCTCAAAAAACTTCCCTTCTTTGCAATTAGACTTAGTCATTGAAAATTTGATTTTCAATAATATTTTTAAGAATTTCTTTCATTTGTAAAATTACTTTAATATTGTCAACCAAACCATTCTTTTTTTGAACAAGTGGTTCGGTTCGGGTTCAGATTTGAGGGGCCAAAAATGTAAAGGGTTAGTTTATGATGCGGTCTGGGCGAGGGCCTTGGTTCTCAGGGGTTTGGTTCCGGACCGATTTATTTGGAAAAAGTGTTGAACCTTCAGTTTCGTTTTTTAAAAACCAAATCAAGGTGTTTTAGAGATCTCTACCAAGCAAATTCCAACCGAATTTTGTTAAGAGATTTTATTAGCATTAAAATCAAAAATGTCTTTAGGGTTGCCATATAAATATTTTTTAAATTTAAAAGAAACTTAAAGGTTAATTAATATATATCATCAAAAACTCAAAATATTTAACTAACTCACATTAAACATAAAAATAAATTATGAATAAAAATTGTCATAAATTATTATTGTAGTTAGACCTTAATCTGATACGCAAACTAAAACCCACAACTAAAAACTCTTGAAGGTCTGTGGCTCCAACGGATTTTTCGAGAGAATTTTTCGTCAAAATCTCTAGAGATTTCTGTGTCATTTATAAAGATGAACTGGGTCTTAACCTTTGTTTTCGTGTCCGGGTCGAGTCGTGCTACAGCAATTCTTAGTCAAATTTAGGTTTTTTTGCATTAGTTCAAAAATCTCTACACACAACTATCTACCAGAAGCAGCATAAGTGTATGACGACAACAGCAACACATGTACACTGGGGTATGTTTTTGAAAGAGAGTGAGAGAGAGCTGAAGAGAGTGGGAAAGAGAGAGCTGAAGAGAGCGAGAGCAGCTGCGCAAAGTGTGCCTCTACTTTTAGCTACTCTCAGCAACAGCTGTGATGCAATAAAGTATTTTTTTTGTTTATTGTTTATACAAAATAATGTTGCTTACCCGCGTTTTGCTAAAACCCCGAGCTTCTCAAGTATTGACTGCCTACTTAAAGCAGTGCCAAGAGCCACCCTGGACATCATATTTCGTGAAGGTATTTTGCGAAATTGGTGGAAAAACCTAAAAAGTAATTTCGTCGTTGCACTGCAAATTTTAGTTCAAGGATGTGAAGAATGATCAATTTGGCATGTCACACTTCAACTGGACCTTGGACACCGGAACCAACTATCATATATTGCGCACGGGTTGCTATCCCTATATGAAATACCACTGCAGCAGGCGCGAGGTACAAGATCTGTCGCTGGAGGACAAATTCTTTCGTTTCCTGAAAGTGATCAATTTGGGTGAGTTGGGAATCTTTGTCAACAGACAGGTAGCTAATTATGCCATCCATCCATTGCAGGCTTACCGATGCTCTTCTATGGGATTGCAGCCATACGACTAATTAGGCATACAGAGATTGTACATATCAGCGAGGCGGAGAAGGTACCAATTTATTTTCTGTATGCCGAGGATAAGGGGGCCAGATTTTAATTTTGATGTGAGACTTTATGAATCTGGAATACGACTGACCACATTGGGGTAGCCTACTTGATGTATGTGTAAAAACAGATTATTTATTGGGTCCAACAATAACAATAACAATGAATAGAGCCAATATTGTATAAAAGAACTTAGTTCTTGCAGTCGGGCGTGGGATTCTCGCAGGTGACATCATAGTTATCCAGCAACAGGGCCTTTAGGGTGGCTTCGAATTGTGTCAGCGAGCAGGGCGCATCACAGTGTGGTATGGTCAGCTCCTTGGGGAATTTGTCCTCGCTGTTGTAGTAGTAAACCAGCTGGAGACAGATAATTATTAGTAGTTAACCCTTGTCTTTGCTATTCAGTGTCAGACTTACCTTCACTTCGAAATCGCCATTACTGAAGGATTTGCTGTGATGCAGTTCAAACACCAAGGCTGCAGCGTATTCCGGCAATTTGGCCGTTTGGTCCAATATACCCAAAGAATTCATAACATTCACCAGCGTTATATCATGACCGGCATATAGAAATATCTTGCGATCTGGATTTAAATTCCGTTTGCGTTTATTTTGCATTTTATTGAGTATTTCGGTTACAAATGCACCACCCTTGATGCGCTTCATTAGATTGGTTTCAGTGAACAGAGCATAACTGCGCTCGGCCAGCGGACGTATCTCCTCTGGATATATGTTCTCTGTCCAATCGGGTAACACCAGACCGGCCTCCACTTCCGTTTTGAGAGTGCCATAGAGAAGTTCCGCTTCCAGCACATTTGATATATTCTATAAAAAGGATATAGATGGGATATTAAACAAAATTTTGATTCTACAATTTCTTTTCTCTACAAAGGGACGCAAACCGCTCGAAATTGAGTACTGCTTTCGGTTCAATGTTTAAAAAAGATTTTAAAACACCGATTTGGTTCACAATATGTTATTTGGAGCAATGGAATATTATCAGGCCGCATTTCTAAATAATATAAAAATGCTTACCTTTCACATTTCGTTATAACATAAAAATTATTAGAAATCTTGAACTTATTAAATAAAGTCGAATGTCCATAAGTTCATGGATTGTCTTGAAGCTGGACTTTTAATGAAATGTAGAATAGCTTAGCAAAAGAAGGTGTCAGACTAACCTAGGAACAAGTAGAGTCCGTACCAATCCTTCTACAAACTCTAAATAACGAACTAGGAACCGAAAGTCGGATATATAATTAATTTTTGCGGAGTAATGATGCTAGCTAATTCGTTTACATTTTTTTTACATTAATCCCGAAACGAATTGTAGATGCGGTACGTGCCGAAAAGAGTATTTTGGTTAAAGATTTCATTTCGGTTTTCAGTTTATTTCGGTTTTTCGATCCCCGATTTTTATTTTCGCACACCGATAAGTACCTGTACAAAGTGTAAATTGTAAGTTTAACTTTCTTTCACTATATTTTATCTTTCTAAAAATGAAAAAAAAGGTTTCTTAATTTTGGTTCGAAATAATTGGTCCTAAAATATGTCGTGGCCCCACCAAAAGTATAATTCTTTCGCGTTTTCAATAGATAAGAACCCGTACTACGCTGAAAAAATAATTAAAGAGGTATAACAGCCCTAAAAACGCTAAAAAAAAAAACAACAGTTGAAAACATAAAATCTAATGTAAGCTAATATAATATAATTTTCTAATTTATTTTTCTAATTTTCTAAATATTAAAACGACACTTTCTAAAAAAAAATTAAATAATCGGGCGTGTTCCCTTTTTCGATTTCGATCGAATCATGCGGAATCGAAATTGGTAAATGTTTTCGTTTCCCAAAACGGATTGTGTTATTGGGCGAATAGCTTCATATTTCCGTTTATCTTTATTCGACTCTCTTGATGGCAAAATTTATTAAACGAATTTTCTAATCGTTTCCTGGAAAAAGTACCTTTACCAATTCCGATCGATCGAATTCGGAAACGGGAAAAGGCCTGAATATTTTTTTACCTTAAGGGCGAAATATGATTTTTAAAATGTATATTAACATTTTTCTTCAATATCTATATTTAGAGGAGAATTTTTCTAAGATTTAGAAATGCTTTCCATTTAACGAGAAAGTTTTTGTTTTGTTTATAAAAATTTTTTTAACTTTTAATAAAAATATATCTTAAAAGAAGAATTTGATTCTGATTTTTCACTAAGGGCGAATTTGTAAACTTTAAAACGTTTTTTTTGAGTGTATAATAGATAAAAAATAATAGAAACACCGGTGTTTACCGATAACCGCTTCGGATTTTCGGCTCCAAGTATAACGGTTAAAAAAATGTTTTACATCGCTTCCGATACCTGTACGTTCCTTGAAACGGTTCTTTTCGGTTGACTGCCTGAAACAAATTTCAAATTTTCCCAAATTTTTCATCGATGAAGTTAATCAAACCGTTTTTATTTGCGATGATCGGTTCGGAATTTTTTAAAGGACAGCGGTTGGGTTCGACGTTCGGTTTACAAAGTTAGCCGTTCGGTTCGGAACCGATTCGCATCCCTGTTTTAAAACAACGTTTTATTTTGCTAGAGATTTTGTCGTTTTACAAGAGTCACCTGCAGACTTGTTTCGCTTTGAAACTAGAGTTCCACGGCTACCAAAAGTGCCTAGTTTTCGAAACAGATTGTTCGAACTTTAACTGTAATGTAAATTATTAAGACTTTTATTTACATTTTGTTGATTATCCAATCCGTTCCTGGAAATCAGATCTCTTACTAATTCCGATCGAACGTATTCGGAAAGGAGAACAGGCCTGATCATTTTTGAAACGAGTCTTTACTAAAGGATTTACCGATCCAATATTGTAAAATTATTTTGACGGAAAACTAATTGAAAAACTTATTTTAGTTTCTAGAGATGATTGAAGGGATTATTTTGAATCGAAACTTTTTTGTATAAAGATAGGGGTTCGAGGTCTGGTTTTAACGACAAAAACTGGAGCGAATTATGTCGTTTTTCCTGAATCCTTGCATATCGTTGCCTTGACATTACCTTCCCCGTATTCTTGCTGAGCAGCTTATACAGTGCCAAATGATCTTCGTTAAATTTTTGCAGCTCTGGTGGTGGAGTTTTGTATAACTTCTGCAGTATGTTGTCATATTTAAGGCAATGCTTCTTCTGGGCCAGCAGCTGGAATGGTTGGATAAACGTTATTCTCAAAAATTCTAGTGCAAATAACGACATACTTACAATGTCATCGTGACGAGCTAACGTATTGATGGCAACCGGCTGCCAGGGTATGGGTAACACATTCTTGTTCTCCAGCGGTGGCATAAAACCGGCCAAAACGCTTTGTGCGCTCATCTAAAAGATAACGGCCAACTGATTAGGTTTAATCAACCGCATCCTATTGTTAGTTTTAATATCATTAGACAACATTGACGCACCACACAGCGCTCCGCGGCGGAGCTAAGCACATGCACCTGCTGCTGTGTGTAGATGCTATTGGAGGGCAGCAGACGATAGTACCGCATGCGTAGATTCCTACCTAGATTGTATGCCTGTAGGCTGCCCTTCTGCAGATACAAAATTAGGTTAAAGGCAAAATTGCTTTGGCTAGAACTTACCGGCGTAAGTGCACCGAGTCCCCCCTCCCAGTCGTGTGCCGCATGCGGATCTAGGGGATAAAATTCACTGGGATTCTTGGCACCATGACGAAAGAGCTGTGGATGGGATATAACAGAGGAGAGGGTCAAGGGCTTTTGTTTGTTAGTACTCACAATGGATATCATGCGTAGATTTCGCAAGCCCTGCTCATCGTTGCTGTCGCCAAACACAAAGTAAGCCATCATAACAAAGCACAGGGCACTGCCCAGTATGATGACCGATATTTTGGTACCGCGTCGCGATTTACAGTCGGGCGATGGCATTGTTTTTGCACGGTTCCTGCTGCAGTTGATCAAAAATCGTTGCCTAAAAATAGTTCTTGTTGATTCTAAGTGAAATGCTTAACACGTTTCTCATCCAACTTAGCACTAGCCCACCACAAAACGTCCGTCAATAAGAAAAGCCACGCACCAACTGAGCAATCGTTGGCAATAGCAAACTGGTCCCCCTTCAGATGAGAGTATCAGCGCAAGAGCGGAACGTTGAGCGTGATTGAGAGAAGGGAGAGTACGCTCAGATAATCCAATTTGCTATTTAAAACAAAAATGAGTCGAAGGTTCGACTAGCGAGTTCCCTTCAGTGCGGATTAGGGAATTCAAAAAACAAAAACCATCCATAGCAAAAAAAACAAAAACCGTTTGGAATATTGTTTACAAAATATATATTTATGAGCGGGCTCACTTTAAAGTCGCAACGAATAAGAAAACCCAACGTACAATTCGTTACAATAGTTCTTACATAAATGTACAGATATTGGCACTATTTGAACTCTTCGTTGTTAACAATATCTTCATTCAAATTGCTCAAATCGTAACGCCATCGAAAATATAAAGAAGTAATGAAATTTTTGAGTGCAACATTCTTAGGGTGAGTCCTCCTCGGATGGTTCGCTAGATGGCTCCTCGACCAGATAGCCCTGCTCAGCTTGATAGACACGTTTGCGATTGCGCCGAGTTTCCGGCAATGTATTTTTAAGATCGTTTGGTTTCTGCTGCTCTTCAACTCTATTAGTTTCCTCCTGATGCTCGTCATTAGTGGTGGACATCCAATGGGTTTGATATGACTGCTGGGGTAGTTCATTGTAAACATAATATGTTGACATCCTTTCACCGCGATTGATTATCAAATTATCAAAGCTAGGCGCGGTCATGTGGGATGGTAAATCGCTCACATATATAGCCACATAAGTGGCTGAGCTGGCAGCTGGCGCAGACCAGGACACTTCATTGTAGTTGGGCATATAGACTCCTATTGTGGGATATAGATAGGTACCCGGCATAAAATACGCATCGTATCCCAATATGCTGTTAAGCTGTTCTGACAGCGACATGGTTTTAGCGATTCAATTTATTGCCCGCCCCCTGCTGAAACACCGCTCACACTGCTTCGGCCGAATCTTCTACAGGTGCCACTTGATTCACCACGTTTAGGCTCAGACGCAAAAAGTAGATACGCACCTCGTACTGTCTCATCAAATAAAACTGCAGACAGATTTCAAAGATCATCAGAGACACAAGTTTAACTACAGTTTGGGAATGCAAAGTTCGGTTGTATCGCTGTAGCTGGGGTATATGGAAAAATCGGCTGATTTTTGTGTCTATGTGAGAGAGGCTCGGAACTGGGATATGAGACAAATTTTGAATTTCATACGAAGAGAATTTTGAAGTGCGACTTTGTGAGTTGCCTCAGTAACAAAATGAAACATTAACTAAAGCTTGCTATGCTATGCTGCAATACAACCAGATTAACCAGATCTGAAATCTAAATTTTTGAAACCACGTTACTAAGGGCTTAATCCAGATATGAATATTGGTTCCCGTATGTTCAAAAATGAGGGTTTTCTGTTAATGGTTCGTTAAATGTCTAGCTGAACTTACTTACCTTCAAAAATTTGGAAAAAAAAAAAAAAAAGGCTAATATCGGCTACGCCGATGTTTTAAATACCCTTGCATTTTTTTGAAAGGCGCTACCATTGATAACAAAAAAGTTGTTCTCAGTAGAATTAGTTTTTAGACCGATCGTTCCTATGGCAGCTATATGCTATAGTCGTCCGATTTCGACAAATTTTTCAAGAATTATGTGGAACTATATAAAACTATATACTGACGCTACGTGGAAACAAAAAACCGACGCACCGTCAAGCGTTATGCATAGCCCGATTTGATTTCAATTTGTGGAATTATATAATAATATATACCACGATTGGTGACGCTACGATGGAAAACAAAAAAGTTTTCCCACTAGAACTAGTTTTTGGACCGACCGTTCATATGGC
Source organism: Lordiphosa mommai (assembly GCA_018904225.1). Taxonomy (NCBI): domain Eukaryota; kingdom Metazoa; phylum Arthropoda; class Insecta; order Diptera; family Drosophilidae; genus Lordiphosa; species Lordiphosa mommai. The sequence continues at coordinate 25,881 of JAEIFT010000211.1, forward strand.
AGCTATATGCTATAGTCATCCGATTTTTATAAATTATTCCAGAATTTTGTGGAATCATATAAAATAAATATATACCACGATTGGTGATCCTTCGATGGAAAACAAAAAAGTTTTTCCCACTATAACTAGTTTTTGGACGACCGTTTATATGGCAGCTATATACTATAGTCATCCGATTTTTATAAATTTTTCCAGAATTATGTGGAATTATATAAAATTAATATATACCACGATTGGTGACGCTACAATGGAAAACAAAAAAGTTTTTCCAACTAGAACTAGTTTTTGGACCGACCGTTTATATGGCAGCTATATGCTATAGTCATCAGATTTTTATAAATTTTTCCAGAATTGTGTGGAAGCATATAAAACTTATATATACCATGATTGGTGACGCTACGATGGAAAACAAAAAATAGAAGGCTAACATCGGCTACGCCGATGATATAGTCATCCGATCCGGCCAATTCCGACAAATGTGCAGCGTATTTGTATTTAAAGACTTTTTGCAAAGTTTAGTCAAGATAGCTTCAAAGACTGAGGGAGGAAATAGCATAGAAACAGACGGACAGACGGAAATGAACTCAGCTCGCCATGCTGATCAAGAATATATATACTTTATGAGGTCGGAAATGCTTCCTTCCCTGCGTTACAAACATCGTGACAATTTTAATATACCCTCTGCAAGGGTATAATAAAAATCTATTTTATAGGCTGTTGGTCACACTTAATTAAATTCGTGATCGACGCTTCGTGCTAATCGTGCGTGTGGTTTGCGAGTTTAAGTTATGCCATTCGTGTAACAGTCGTGTCATGTTCATAATATTCGACACGCACCCATCTCTAGTTCGAAGCAAAACCTTAGGTTCGATAAGTTTGGTAACTTAACCACGTTATGAAGTCTAGAAATACTGAGTTCAAGTGCGAAATACTTCTTAAATCACTTTCTAATGCTTACTTTTTTGCACAAATGGAAACTACTGTTCAAATTGTCTCTTACCAATAAGTCTATACTTTGAAGATGGATTTTAGTTAATCAAATGTATGCATATATATTTAAGAACTTATCATATCTTATTTCTAACTACAGTCTTTGGTCCTAATCTTAATAAGCGTATACGGTAAATGTAAATCAATGACAGCAGCTTAACTGCCTCCGAGGACACAACGCTCTGTATCAAGCTCCTCATCGGAATACTGCTGCTCCATGTGCTGACACTCTCCATGCCGGTTGCAGCGCTTATAGATCAAATATCCAAACCAAACGCTAAGGGGCAACAATGCCAAACCCAGGGGCATAAGAAAGAGTAAATAAAACTCACGAGGATCGCTGCTAGTACCACCAACGCCCTCCTCACTATTATCATAGTCACTCCAGTATTCCAGCTCCTCGGGCGATAAAACATTTAGATATGCCTCTCGAATCTTGTAACCGTGATAGCTTATAGCCACACAGGCATAGTAGCCCGCATCCCTCAAACGAACGGCGTTTAGGATAAGCTTACTAAGATAAATCTGTGGACTTATGAGTTTCTCCGCAGCTGTGGAGATTAGTTCATAGGTGCGTCCATTGTAGCGTACAATGTGAGTGCTAAAATTTGTGGGCTGGGGCGCTGCTTCTGCTGGTGAACTACGCACAGATCGACGAAACCATTTAATGGTGGGATGCTCTTCGCTATGCACACGACACTGGAACACCACTCGACTATCCTGCGTAGCAGTCTTGTTGCTAGGATATGCATCAAGAAATTCTGGAGCAGCCAGAGAGCTGTCTACGAATAGGAAATACAATTAACTACAGTTTTTATCAATTAACCGGGGTTACCCACTTTTCACATCCAGTTGATAGGTGCGCACTAGTTGCACATCCACCGCTTGTGCCGCATCCCAGATATGCGGATTAATGCTGCACTTGTACAGACCCGAATAACGTTCAGTCACATTTCGCAGCCAGAGTTCAGGTCGACACAGACTGGACTCGCAGGGCAGTGCTGTCCAGTCATCGGCGGATTCCAACTGGTAGCAATTGTTGTCGTTGCATTGCTAAAGAGCAGATTAATTTAGCAGATATACCCCAATGAACCAAGCAACTCAACTTACCTTGAAGTACCAGTGTATCTTTATGTCAGCCAATTTGCGCTCATCTACCAGACCCTTGAGATTGCACTGCAATTTGACATCGTTGCCGGAACGTTGCTGTATCAATTCCGTGTTCTCTGCAAGCGAAAAAAAAATGTTAATTACAACGAAAACATTTCCAAAAATAACACAAGATGTGTGTTTTGCCATATTTTGATGGAACATATGAATAGTATGTAGATTAGAGTGGACCTTAAAACGGCAAAATGGAGAAAAGTAGGTCTGAGCATTTCTAAAATTTATTATAGCCTTGTATAGAAGGATTTTTAAATTTAAAAAGGCAACTAAATTAAAAATTGGGAACCTCCGGGAAATGTATATTAAAAAATGTATGAAAATAGGCAACACTGCGTACGAGTGATTCTATAAAAAACTATTTAAAACTTAATTTTTTTTTTATACGCTTAAAATACACCAAAAAGCTACGGATAGGAGGCCTTACAAATTGCATACTCAGAAGGTCCAGTCTAATGTATATACGTACGAAACTTTGTATCTTATCAATTGGCGTTTTTCCAAAATTCTGATAAACAAGTAAACTAAATATGCCTAGACAAAATTAATTGCGGTTAGAGTTACATTGGCTCTCTATAAATGTGACCGCCGAGTATCTATTCTCGGATCCACTGAACAATAGTACAGCCAGATCGGACACCTATATCATATAGCTGCCATACGATTGATTTGATAATTTGCAGTTGATAAAAAATGCAGTGTGACCAGATTTTGGATAATATATTTCACAAAATTATCTATAAATTCACAATTGGAAGAAAAGCAGTTCTGATTTAACATGACAAAAGACGCAATATTAAAGAGGCAACCAATTCAAAAGCATCCTGTTCCCAGCTTTTTGCAATTGTAAGGAAAAAACTGTTTATCGGACTTTAAATAAATCTGCACACATTATCCGAAGTGTGATTTAAAAGTTTCCGCACAGTTTACCAGCTGAACAGTTCTGACTACATACGGGTACTTGAGAATAATCTGCTACCATAAATACGGAAAGCCATATGTTTCCATGCAGGATAACGTCCGAATTCGCAGAAGTCGACAAACAAACAGGACTTCGCTGTCAACATAATGTTCACGCTTGCTCACCGGATCTTATGCCGATTGAAAATATATGTAGGATTCCATGAAAAACGTATTTTTGATTTTGGCAGATGCTTAAGATCAACAATAAACATCTAAATTATATTATTTTAATAGTTACAGGAATTATCTTCGGACAAAATTTCGGTTTGAGTACTAAAACCAAAAGTGTCTTATAATTTCGATAAGATCGAAAATACCAAATTTTGTTACTTTCTTTAAAAATCAAGAACTTTTATATTTTTTGTTGAAACATTTTACTATTTTGATGACAAAATTATGAAAATATTTTGGAAGCTTCTAAATACTTTTTCTTAAAAAATAAGGCTGGGTTCACACTGTTCGACGCCTGAGATATCTAGTAGGCTTTAATGTTGCCTTAGTTTTAATGCCAAATGACAAGCTATTCACAATGGAAACATGACAACATAAGGGCCCACTAGATAACCGATACTTACCGATAGGTTGATGTCAGACTTTGGTTACTTTAGAACAGTGTAGGGCATACAATACAATCATATTTAAGCTAAGTATGTGTGCGTGTGTGTGTGCGACGTCGCTGTGACTGCGGACTTTCATAAGCACACGATATACGAACGCGCCCTACACTGCTTTAGAATCGTTAAAAATCGAATTGTTTACTTCTAAATTTGAGGAAAAAACAAAAGAGCTTTTCTCACTAAGTCCCAATTTCCCACCTATCAGTCCTAGGGCAGCTATAAGATACTATATAGTCAACCGATTTTAACCAAATTTTATAGATCTGCTTGAACGCTTACTTTGGAAATACAAAGTTTTGCCAATAAAAGCCTGTCTACTTTTGAATTTATAAGTAAACACCAACTGTATAAATTACTCACCGGTATAATCCACAAAGTATCCATCAGTTGTCCACGGAACCAAAATCCAAATGCAGATTAATAGCGAGAGTTGGCTAATTTGCTGCTCTTTCATCATCAGATGCATATTTCATTTAACTTAGTTCAGACATTTGGTTAATTTTTTGGCACTTGTTTCACTTTTCTTACAATTAACACAGTTCAAGTTGAAAATGCAATTGGCTGTGGATACAAGAGATGATTGATAAATGGATAAGTGCACCTGCATACAAATTTTCATTTTTCTACACAATATTTATTTCATTTCCAGTTAATGTGGGCCCATTCACAAAATGATCGATTTTTATTTAATTTTATAAGCAAACATTCGTTTTGCTCGACGCTTGGCGGCTTCTTATTTATTTGTTTTGGCGCTGCGGCTGCATTTTTCACTGCCCCGAGCATATTTTTAACACATTTTATTGTGCGCTGTCGGCGATGAGTGTAAAATTTCCTTTTGTTTATTTACTTGGCCATTGAGAGCAAACACTCGCCCAATCGCACACTCACACACACACACTCGCCCAGCTAAATAGACACAAATCCTTGGTTCACATATAAATTATCGCATTTATATATTTTTTATTTTATTTTTTCCATGCATTAATAAATAGTGAATGCCATTTATGAAACAATAAATCATTGCCGACGATAATGCCTATTTATCAATATGCCTTGGCTACCAAAACAACAGGTTCTGACTCTGCCGAGAAGTGTACATAAAGTACCCAAAAAAAAAATCGTAATTGGCGTTGCGACATCAAATGATAAGGAATCAGAGTGGGATAGTTCTAACGAGGGTAGTCTAAGTCGGGTTTTACACGATGAAGCAAACTTTATGAAGTTTTCCTAGTCGGCTTGAAATTTAATGAAGATTTTTCAGACCTTTTAAACGAAATGTATAAAATCAGATGTATTTCTTCAGCCTACTAAAAAAACTTCAGAAAGTTAGCTCCATCGTGTAAAACCCGTCTAAGTCGGAAACAAACTTCCTAAAAGTTTTTCAAAATTATTTTGTATACACCTCTTTTCTAGCAACAAACGCTATTTGAAACAAGTAAGAAAGTCAGTAATATATTTTGTACCTTCAAAAGCTTGTATATAACTGATCATCTTTAACCATATAAACCATATAAACTTTCTAAGTGCTGTCCATAAAAGTTGTGGCCAGTGCTGCCCATCATTTTCATTTGTTTTGCTTATAACTCGATTATTGTTTATTTGATCAAAAAACGTTGTAAAATGGACCGATAAGTAATGATGATTTATATATATGTCTAAAAGGTTCCAACAATCTAACTTTAAAATTGTAGGAGATATGGCGTTTTTTTTCAAACTGTCAGGTATTAGGAGCAACTGTTCCCTACACATCGAACTTTTAGTTTTTACCATCTCTGAGATTTGATTGTTCATACGGACAGGGCTATTTCGACTGTTAGCTGAACAAGAATATATATACTTTATAGGGTCGGATTTGCTTTCTTATATGCATTACAAAAATCACATCCCTCTGCAAGGGCATAAAAACTTCAACGGACTTATACACCTCTGATCCGTCCCACAATGGTTTAAACTGAGGCTATACAATTGTATCTTTCTTTTTTGAAAGTTAGAATGTCATAGTTTTTAATCATACGACTGTTTGGCAGGCTCCAGGTCTGGGTTGATTTTAATTCAATAATTATAATCAACAAAAAGTGCTCAAAGATTTTTGGACATTAAACACATAAAATCCGGGCTTGTCTGTATAGCACTGTTTCGAAGGCCACCTAGACCCTCTCATCAGCAGTCTTTATGCTTGTCACACTCCAAGTCATTTTGCATTTTCTTGTTATGATAACAGTATGGGAGAAGAAACATTTGAGGACTCTAAGAGCCACTTTCTTGTGCAGAAATGTAATTCCATAAGCCAAAAAGTATGCAAATTTTTTTTGAAATGCGACATGTGTGTAGATATTGTGTCAAGTATTGTTTGGTGGTTTTCTGTCTCCCGCAAATCGAAAAAAACTTAATAACTTCCGCAATTTTGAAGATAGATTGTTTGAACCTTCTAGACATATATACTTCTCATCATTATTTATCTATCTCCTGTAGATCATTTCCTGATCAGATGAACAATAGTAGAGTTGCCACCTCCGCAATTTGAAAACGAGAGCGTAAGTTGAAGTCGGCCCTGCTCGACTTCGATATACCCGTTACTCAGGGTAAGGTTTATTTCAGAATATTTTATTATACCACAACATGCCCAAATTGTGTTTTTTTCCCAAATTGCGGTGGTGCACTCACTAACTCCTGATCGGAAACTATGTTGCGGATCGTAAGTAATGATGATTAAATACATGTCTAAAAGTTTGATTAATCTGTTTTTCAAATTGTGGGATAAGCTTTTTAAAATTGCGGGGGCGGGAACTTTTCTATCGTTCATCTGTCGGAAATGATATTGGCGGATCGATGGTAATGATGATTGAAATATATGTCTGAAGGTTCGAACAATCTTGATCAAAATTTGAGATAAGTATTTTCCAAATTGCGTGGTGAACTCTCACGTTCATCTGATTGGAATGTGTATGCGGATCGTAGTAAAAAAATAAATGTCTTGAAGGATTTACTATGTATTTTCAAAATTTGGGAGATATCAGGTATTTTTCAATTCGGGGCGGTAACTCTCTTGCTTCATCTGATCGAAATGATTGCGACCGATGTGAAATATTGTCTAAGGTTCGAATAATCTTTTTCAAAATTGTGGGAGATTGAGGTTTTTTCATATTGCGGGCGGGGCGTGGCAAATTTTGAAACAACTTTCGTCCAATACGTCTACACTGAAAATGGTACTCTAGCTCTTATAGTCCCTGATCTAGTGTTCATACAACGACGACACACACAGACAGACAGACAACGGACTGTCTAAATCGACTCGGCTTTGATGCTATCAAGAATATTTAGGGAAATGTTTCCTTCTCCTGTTAATACATTTGCACGAACTTATATACCCTTTTTACTCTACGGTAACGGGTATAAAAACTTAATATCTCCCACAATTTTAAAGATAGATTGTGCGAATCTTCTTGACATATATATTAATCATCATTACTTATCGATACACCATACATCATTTTCCGATCAGATGAAAGATAGTAAAGTTACCATCCCAGCAATTTGGAAAAATCCTGAAATCTCCCACAATTTTTAAGATAGATTGTTCGAATCTTCTAGACATATATATTATTCATCATTACCCTTCGATCCACCATACATAATTTCCCGATGAGATGAAAGATAGTAGAGTTGCCACTTAAAAGTTATATACAAACTTTGACAGGCACAAAGTAAACAAGGCAGGACCAGCTATGTCGATGCTTGGCCACATTTTGCTAGGTTTGCTGTTATATTTACCAGACATTGCTTCTTCCGACAAGCACTTGTTCCGGTCCATGACTAATGGCCCATTTCTTCTTACGAAGAAACCAAGAATTGGGTTGATTCCTGTACAGTACTTACTCAGAACTTATTTGCACTGCCTTTTAAGGCTGAATAAAGCGATCAACCACTTTGCAAAATTATTTCTGTTGCTCGTATGTATTTGGGAACGATTTCAAACCTTCGAATAAAAATTCTCGTCAATTCTCGACTTTAAACATGATATAGAAGCGATTGAACAAGAAGATACTTTTGAAGCTACTCTCGTATTAATGAATTTTTGTCTTGCCGACATAAAATTGTTTATTGAATAATGCTAAAGATGTAAACTGATTCCGATAGCATTTATTTATGATCTTTAAATTCATTTTTCTGCACACTTTGAATAAATTTTCAAATTTCTCATAAAACACATTTGATACGCTTAGCCGCTGCTCGACCGTCTGTTTATTTCTTTGCCTTCCACGCGATTCATTTGTGATCGAGATTTATCACTGTTGCTCCATTTGATTGGCATAGACTCAATTGATTTATACGATATCATTTATTAGGTGGCAGAGCTCGTTTCATAGAAAAGTTTATTGTTTGATAGACAATTTGTTTATGGCAAGCCAAAGAGAGGCACTCAGTCTTCTTACCAAACGACATTGAAGGTTTTACTTTTGCTGATATGGCGGGTTTTTGATTAAACGTCTCTGGTTACCTAATGTGTATGTGCAAAACTTATGTTTTGCCTCTATTTCAAAGTTATTGTTGTTTATTTTGTTTATTGTTTTCACTGGGTAAATATGGAAGCCACATCGATCTCCCGATCGTTCCCGTGCGCGTCCGTACGTGGGGCTGGCTATCAACAAACTACTGTAATACACGAATCGAACAAGTGTTACCCCTCGGAGGCCAGGCACTCGTCTACCTCGACGTGGGTCGTGTTCGCTGGGAACAACTAAATAAATGTGTTTTATAAGCAGTTTTGCTTATCGCATATCAATATCAATGCGTAAATATACAGTAGTCGATATAGTGGCTCGATATGGAGCTACACCTATGCACACATACGGACGATTCCCGCACTGCAACATTAAAGATTAGAGCGCTAAACTTTATCATCCAGACAAGACCCAAAAATAGGTATGTCCAACTCACCCACCCCCCAAACAAAGGGAGAGTCATGTTAATATTCTAATATTGTATTGTGCCTGGGACTCCAATTGAGGTTTATCATATCGGCCCGCGGTTTATCGAAGCAGCTTATCAAACACAATAAATAGAGCAGGAGCCAAGCGGCAGCTCGACGACAAACTCGATGGCGTCTATAGATTGCTTCCAATGGCGACAATAATACCCCCCAAAATTTGTTGACCAGCTCCATTCATCCAAATTAATACCCAATGGGCTAGTCAACAAAAGCCAACCCAGGCCATTTAGCGCGGTGGGTGAGGTGTTGCACTAGAGCTGGAGCTTGTGCCCCGGGGCAATTGATAAGCTAACAATGGCCATGTGAACTGATTAATATGTATGTATGTGCGTGCTATTGTTAGGTGATTGTGGAAATTCTTAAGATACTTTGTCATATATAAATGATAGCTATAAAATAAAATTTTATATAGTATTCGTCGATTTGTATTGTTGTTAGAATTGAAATCGGTACATTTTGCAGGGCATCAAATCGAAACTTTTAAACGTTATTAACCAGGGCTACAATCCTGGAGGTTCTTGTGATGAGGAAGCCAAATCCCGTTGGAAATGAATACGAGAACACGAACCCATAAGAATGGGTTAAAAGGTTATCATGATGTTGTGCCAATGTATGTAACAGAGAGAAGGAAGCATATATATTTTTGATCAGCATCAACAGACAAGTCGATATAACCATGTCCGTCTGTCTGTCCCAAAAATTCGAAAATGGTCTTTAGTTTTTCATCCGGACAACTCCCAAACTTATTTTCACATTTTGGAAAGAGCGGAAAACTTGCAAAAAATTCTTGAAAAAAAATGTTGTCCTCCATTCGATCGGACCCAAATTATTTTTGAAAGCTCTATGTGGAAATTTCAATAAAATTGTATTCACTTTTGTTGGAAATCCGATCAGCTCCAAATTTATTTTTAAAGCTTTAAATAACAAAATATTACCATCAGGATTTTCAAAATTTGGAAAGTCCGGAAAACTGGAGGAAAAATATTGAAAAATTTGATTTCCAATTTGATCGGATTCAAAATCATTTTCAAATCTACCCCTAAAGTCGGAAATAGGCGGAAAATTTATGAATGAAACTCTCTTTATTTTCATTAGATTAGCTTCAATGTAGAGATTAGCTTTTGAGCTCTACATAACAAAATGTTACCAACGGGATTTTCCAGTTTTTAAATAACCCGGAAAATTGGCGTAAAATGGTTAGAAAAAATTTATTTTGTTATTCATGCTTATGCTTAAATACTTAGTTTTTTACACAAGTGCAAGCGAAGCCGCGGGTATACGCTAGTAACTTACATAAATATTTATAACCTTGACTTAAAATTTGGTATACATACCCTCCTGACTAATACCTACAATCTCTGATCCAAAATATTCAAAAATCTCCCTGTTTTGAATGGATACGTTTTTGAAATAGAACATTTTTTATTTTTTTCGGTAGGTACTCCTACGTTTTAAGCTATATCTCAAGTTCAAAACATTCGATGAAGTTTTTTTTTAAATATACTGGAAAAATCACGATTTTTTTTGCAATGTGCTATAATTTATAATTTCTTTCTTCTTTCGTATCATTTAGTTAAAACGGATCGTAAGTTAAAGTCGGCCCTCTCACTTCGATATACCCGTTACTCAGGGTAAGGTTTTTTTAAGAATATTTTATTAGATCACAAATCTGGAAGATATGAGTTATTAACAATTCAAACTGTACTATAACTCATCTGATCGGAAAATGATGTATGACCGATCGATAGGAAAAATGATAAAAATATTTGGTGGGGGGGGGCAAACAATTTTTAAATTGTGGGAGATATGAGTTTTTTATGTAAAGGGTGAAATGATGATTAAAAATCTACTCAGAAAATGATGTATGGCGGATCGGTAGGTAATGATGATTTAAATATATGTCTAGAAGGTTTTAACAATGTATTTTCAAAATTGTAGGAGATATGAGGTATTTTTCAAATTGCGGGGGCGGCAACTCTACTATAGTTCGTCTGATCGGAAAATGATGTACGGCGGATCAATAGGTAATGATGATTAGAATATATGTCTAAAAGTCCGAACACTCTATTTTTAAAATTGTGGGAATTTTTTTTTTTTTATGGGGGGGGGGGGGGGGGGGAAAAAAAAAATATCCGGGCAAAAATTCTTTTTTTTTTTTGTTCTCCCCCCAAACCACCCCAGATCCGTAAAATAGTTTATGGGGTCGGAAATGCTTCCTTCTGCCTGTTACATACATTTGCACGAACTTAGTATACCCTTTTTACTCTACGAGTAACGGGTATAAAAACTTGTTTGTTTTCCATCGTAGCGTCACTAATCTTGGTATATGTTAGTTTTATATGCTTTCACATAATTCTGAAAAAATTTATCAAAATCGGATGACTATAGCATATAGCTGCCATATAAACGGACTGTCAAAAAACTACTTCTAGTGAGAAAAACTTTTTTGTTTTTTATCGTAGCGTCCCCAATCTTGGTATATATTAGTTTTATATGCTTTCACATAATTTCGAAAAAAATTATCAAAATCGGATGACTATAGCATATAGCTGCCATAGGAACGATCGGTCGGAAAATGTGTTTTTAGAAAAGCTTTTTATATGGTATCAAATTTTTATTATCAATAATTTAAAAATTTTAAATATCTGATATCTATATCCTATATATATTTTTCCAGTTAAATCAGTTGGAGTAAAGTTTTTCAAGTGTATTAAAACTTCGGCACAGTCGAAGTTAGCTTTGCCTTCTCGTTATTCATACAGACGGACAGACAGAGCTATATCGACTAGGCTGTTGATGCTGATCGAGAATATTTATTTAGTTTATAGGATCGGAGATATCTTCCTTCTGGCCGTTACATAAATTTGCACAAGTTTATAAATGTAGCAACATTCACCAGCCACCTATTATAAAGAACAACATCCAGTTAGGGTTGACATTTTTATTTTACGTTTTGGATTTTTTATATTCCATGCGTTTTCGGGTATTTATTGTAGATAAATATGAATGGTTTGGTTCTGTTTGTATTCACCTAGGTTACCCAGTCAACAACGACTTACTTAAGCATTAGGTAATGTTCTAGACTATGCTCCGTATACACAGGTCGTAAATATGCGATATTTTTAATAATTCAATAAGACGAAATGTAAAATTAACTTCATCTAACGGTTATCCAAATATAGGGGGCTCTGTAAAGAAAATTAGATATTCTTTAAAATTAAACACTTCGTCAATCTTCAAGTTAAGCTTACCCACTTGATTCACTTGTCCTTTGGCTTAAGCTCATTCAATTCGGTGGCATGTTCCGCCAGCAGATCCAACATAACTTCTATTTTCAAATTGCACATATTATTCTCCTCCTCCAGGGCACGAAATTTCTTATTCAAACGCAACATATCATCCACATCGCCCTTGCGTGATGAGTGCATCCAAATGCCATCGGCAAAACGCAGCTCCTTGTTGCCCAAATTCAATGAAATTTGTCGAAAATCATCCAAATCTTCGGTAACCACTGGATGGCCAATATTACAGCGATTTTGTCGTGCCGGTATGGGCTTCGATTCGAATTTCTTGTTAAACAGCGGCATCTCAAAGTGCAAAACTTGACCAAAGGAAAATTGTGTTTGGCAGGTTTGTGTTTGTGTTGTTGACGTTGCCAATGACAACGAGGCGGCCGGGTGTCAAAATTCTATGTACCTGCTTCCTGTAATAGTGGACAGCAGGTATTCGCCAGCAAATGGGAAAAATAGTGTTTTCTTTTTTCACAAAATTATGAGTTTTGATGTAATGACACAGGAGGCCAATGGTTATGCGTATGCCAGGTGCGACTAATCCAAAAATATTTCCATTTTCAAACTAAACACTTGTGTCACACACAGCGGCAAGGAAGTGTCTCGTGGCGTGGAGCGCCTAGTGAACGATACCAACGAGGATTTGAAAAACTTTCGCGAGGAGCAATTCCAGCTGCGTGACCAGATAAGCGCCGTGCTGGAGGAGAATAATCGTCTTACCAATAAACTGGGTAAATATCAGCAGACCATGCGTTCGGGCAACTTTGAACATATGCAGGAGCGGTTGCAGTTGACCAGCAATGGTTTGGACAAGGCCTTGAAACAGATTGAGGCTTTGCAAAAGGAGCGACGCAGTCTACAGACCATGCATGAATGCTCCCAGCGTACCATCGAGAATATGGAGACGGAACTGAAGGCCTATCGCGCCAAGCTGCAAGTGACTGGCGATGAGCAGGTATGTCATTGACTTAAGTGGTGACAAGATTTTATATCTCTCTCCTGACTGGCTGACTGATTCATTGGCAATCAACGCAGAGCCTGAACGGTAAGAGATAGAAAGCTGAAATTTGCACAGAAGTTTCCATAAGAGTTGAAAGTGGGCACTAAGCCGGGGTTTTGGAAAATTCCACCCCTTAGGGGTGGAAAAGTCACGGAAAAGCTAGTATGGGGAAAATTTTGTTTTTCATCCGATTGACTTGAAATTTGGTTTGTTAGTAAAGTAAGCGAAATAATTGCACACCTGTTTCCCAGATTTCGGAAAATGTTTCCCACAAGGAAAATGGCCGGAAAATTCTTAATGGAAAAAACTATTTTTCATCTGGTTGAGTTCAAACTCGGTTTGTGAGGATAGTAAGCAGAATAATTAGACTTCAGATTTTCCGATGTTGGAAAATCCGCCGGAAAGTCGGAAAATTCCATATGGAAAAAACTGTTTTTCATCCGATTGGCTTCAAACTCGGTTTGTAAGAATAGTATGCTAAATAATTAGGCATGTGATTTTTTGTTGGTGGAAACTCCACCCACAAGTAAAATGCCCGGAAAATTCTATATGGAAAAATCTATTTTACATCCGATAGACTTTAAACTCGTTTAGTAAGGATAGTATGCAAAATAATTAGGCATGAAGTTTTCCAATGTTGGAAAATCAGCCCGAAAAGTCGGGAAATTACCGGAAAATTCCATATGGAAAAAACTATTTTTCATCCGATTGGCTTCAAACTCGGTTTGTAAGTTTAGTATGAAAAATAGTTAGGAATGTGATTTTTCGTTGGGAAATTCCGGGAAAACTCAATACGGAAAAACAGTTTTTTAACCGATTGACTTTAAACTCGGTTTGCAAGCATAGTATGCAAAATAATTAATCATGTGATTTTTCGATTGTGGAAAATCCACCCACAAGGAAAATGGCCGGAAAATTCTCTATAGAAAGCACTATTATTCATCCGATTGACTTCAAACTCGGTTTGTAGGGATAGTATACAAAATAAGTTGACATGAGATTTCCGATGTTGGAAAATTCGCCCCAAGAGTGGGGAAATGCCTGGAAAATTCTATATGGTAAAACCTATTTTTAATCCGATTGGCTGCAAAATCGTTTTGTGAACACATTATAGAAAATTATTAGACATTTGATTTCTCGGTGGTGGAATTTCCGCCCACAGGCAAGAATAATGGTGGGCGTATTTCGGTTCAGTGACAATGGCTATTTGTGAGCCGATCTGAATAAAATTCGTATTTTGTAAGCTCTAGGGTCCGAATGAATGGAAACACGTGTATTTTTATTTCGGGAAGTTCACTGCAAAGGTCGGAATATGGGTGCGGGGGTGGGTTTTTAGCCGACTTGTATTAAATTTGGTTTGAAAGTTCTATGGGCCAATTAAATTGGATAAAGTTTTTAGCTTTGCGCATACTCTCCCTCTAGGTCGAATAATAGGTGCCAGGGGGTGGTTTCAGGGTTTGTACGCTCAATGGGCCAAATAGGTGGAAAATAATTCTCTCATTTCTGAAGGTCGGAAAATAATAAATGCTAGTAAATAAATAAATCGCATTCCAGAACTACAGTAGAACCATCAAATTACTGGAGGCCAAATTGAGCGCCCAACAGGAGGAGTTGCGCACCCAGTCCGAATTAATCCAGGCCCTGCATGAGCACAAACAGCGCAGCGGCCAGCAGCTTCAAGAGATGCAGTCTAAAGTGAAGGAACGCTCGGAGAATCAGAATCAAATTACACAACTTCACCAGCAGATCAAGGAATATGAGAAATCTTTGCATCACACGCGAAATCTGCTGGTGGAGAGTACCAAGCGTGAGAGTCTGGCCATGCGCAAAGTACAGGATGCTTTGAATGTTACCGAGGCAGCGGTGCGTGAACGAGATGAGGCAGAGAAACGTGCCAATAGCTATAAGGAAGAGACCCAACAGTTGGCCACCAATATTGGCAACATTATGGAGGAGGCAGCCAAACGGGTGGACAGCGAAGTGGAGCAGCTAAAAGCCAAGTTAACTGATAAAGACAAGATGTTGGCCTCCATGCGTGAGAAGGTGAGTGGGGGATTACATTAACTAAATAGATCAAAAACTCACCCAACTCTGGCAGTTCAAAAAGGAACTGGACGAGCACAAAAATGTGGTGCAAATGCTGGAAACGCGTAACTCGCGGCTGGAACAAAAATATAAAGAGGCGCTACGACAGACTGAGCAACTTGAGTCCGAGGTGGAGGCCACCAGCAAGCGCCTAAATGAGCTGGAACGTTGCGCCGAGTCGAACATTGATGAGGCAAGACTGGCCAAGATGTGAGTAACTTAATATGAAACCATTGAGTAGTCTAACTTCCTTTTTTTTTGTTAGCAAAAAGCATTATGAGTCTCAGCTGGAGCGATATATGCACATGAAATCCAGCTACAAGGATACCCTGAATGATCTAACGCACAGATTCGAGGAAGAGATTTATAAGCTTAAGAAGGCCAATTCCGAGCTGCAGGCTGAAAATCAGCTATTGAAAAGTGGCTCAGCCCGGGAGGTATAACAATTGTAAAGGAATATATATATTTTACATGAAAAATCATTTAGTTTGACATACATTTTACGCGCTGGCAACACCCTGAGTGTGACGGCCAGGAAACAAACTGGGAAACCAGTAGCTGGGTTCATCCGCCGCTTGTCTATCAATCCAACAGAGACCCTCGCCAAGCACCTTGTCCAAAGATTGCTTGGCACGGTAATCGGTCCAACTATAATAAAAAACTTTAATTTAGAATCCTTCACAAGCGTCTATAAAACTTGCCCTAAATCGTTCATCAGCTGCGTTAGTGTAACACAGCCCAGTTCGGTATTCGATGCCGCATTTAGTATGTTGGTTTCCTCCATGCTGAGTTCACCGGGAATGGATTGCACTATGTATTTGCCTTTGCCCAGTTTGTGCACCACAAAACTAAAGCAACGATAAAAAAATGTAACAGAGTTAGTTGATCTCAACTGCCCATCCCCGCTTCACCTACCCATTGCCAAAGATGCTGAGCTTTTTGGCTGCCATTAGTATATCCTCCTTGGTAATCTCCTGATGGACTGCACTTTGACCGCGTGCGGCTATCAAACGCCGGCGCAGCTCATCCAGCTCCATTAGTCCACCGGTTTTGTGATTGGCCGCCAAGCACACCTCGACCACCTGCACACCCAACTCATAGTAAAAGTCACCCATGCCCAAGACACTCCAAAAGCCCTTGCCCGTCGCCAAAGGATCCACACCAATGGCAGCGCACATTTCCTGAAACTGCTTACGAAATTGCGAATTCTTCTTGATGTCCTCCTTGTGCTTCATGGCAAACTCCTCCAGTTTGACGCGAAAGACTTCCATTTGTTTGGTCATTTGCTCCAGCTGAGATTCCTGCAGATCGGTGCCCTTGTCCTTGTACTTTTCGGCAGCCAACTTTTGTTGTTGTATGGCGCCAAGGCCCACACGGCGGCGCATGGTGAATTGAAATTTATACTTAACAAAATAAATGCAAAATTAACTAACGCAGGCAAAACAATAACACGGAACAGCTGCTCACGCGCTATCGATATGTTTGCGATACGCTAAACTATCGTGCTGTTAAGTGCGTAAGTACATTGACAGGCAATGTTAACTTGAGAGACTAGGACAATCAACTTTTTAAAATGTTAAAAAAAATACAAAGGTAACAATTACACAATGCAACGAAATTCAGCTTTTTCTGTTTATAGGAGGAGTGGTATACATACTAGATGATTTTCGTGTGGTAAACACAAATCTATGTGGCAAAATGCTCCATCACGTCAGGATTTTTGGTAATTTAAGCCAAAAGTTGTTAAAAATTTAGATATTGAAAATATTAAGGCATGATTTGTTAGCAGCCTTTACGTTTGTTGGTGTATCCCGTTCTAAAGTTTTAGGAGTCTGTTCATTTTTCAGTATTCAGTACATTTTCGTGAAAGTGTAATTTAAAAATATTTAAGAGAAAGAAATTACAAAAATGTACAACAATTTTAATAAATAAACATTAATAAACGAGCTGGAAATTCTTAACAATGTGAAAGGCTAATGGAAAGCAGGTTATTTTCCAAATATTTTTAAGAATACGAAATATCGAATTTAGATATGGCATTTCTTTTCTAACGTGACGTGACATTCGAACGATAAAATATAAAAAAAAAATATGAAAGAGACAAGTTAAAATTTTTTTTTTTTATATTTTGTTAGTAGTTCATTAGCAACTTATTTAGAAAAAAAAATTACAAAAATCGACCCAGAGGATTCATAGAAATCAGTAAAAATATGCCCTGACGTGACGTTACTTAAAACGGAAGTGGGTTTTGACTCGGTCTACAAAATTGCTAAACTCTGCGAATTGAGAAACTCTTTTTGTATGAAACTTTTTTCAGTAGTTTTTAGAATAATATAAGTTTATTTTCCAATTTACCAAATATAAATCTCATTTCTCGTTCTTTTTTATTAGCTTCTTTATATATGACGTGACGTTACTGACGTGACGTTACTTAAATTTCATTTGGCAATTTTTAAGTGAAGAAAATTTGTCTTAAATTATTGAACGCAACAAGAAAATCATTTTTAATTGTAGCTAAAATTTTGCGAAAAGAGTGGAATTGCTTAATGACTCTGAGAGCTGTAAATTGAAAAGAGAAAATGCACTGAAAAACTGGCCAAAACGTAAATTTGTATTTTCTAGTCCGATATATCGCTATCTTTACAAAGGGAAGCTTTAACCTCATTAATTAAAAATAATTTGCATATTTACTTTTTCTAAATTAAGTAAGAAACAACTTTTAATGAAATATTAATTTTTCGGTCATGGTAGACTTTTCTACGGAAATGCCCATATACACGAGAAATAGAAATAAGAAAACTTCACAAAAACATGTAAACGAAATTCTGAAGTATAGGGGTAACGGCGCCGCAGGCGTAAAATTTTTTGAACCAAAATCGCTGAGATATATTCATATGAATAATAGTGCTTTTCGTCCTTTTCTTGAAATCTATTAGCTTTTCGGGAAAAAAATCCCTACCTAAAACATGCGTTTCCAAAATATCTTTCATTGTTGTGTGAAACATTTTGTATAACGTGTATATCTTCTCAGATATCTGCAAAACGCTAATATTTTTTAATAATAATAATTTGGAATTCAAAATTGGCACCCAAAAATACATATACAGGGTTGCCCATATTCGACGGACCCATCTGGCAACGCAATAACTTTTGACAGAGATGTCAGATCGCTTAATGACATACCGCGTTTGAAGCGTCAGTCCAAGCAGATTTTTACCATGGAACAATACACGCCACGCGAGCGCTCTGAAATAGTTGAAATTTACATTCAACAGAACAAGTCAATTGTGAAAACAAAATTATAATGTCCGATGAAGCCCATTTCACATTGAATGGGACCGTAAATAAGCAAAATTGCCACTGAAAATCCTCAGGAGATTCAAGAAGTGCCTCTTCATGACGAAAAAGTCACAGTTTGGTGCGGCGTTAGTGCGAAAACGGTCATTGGGCCGTTTTTCTTCCAAAATGAAAATGGCCATGCTGTTACCATCAACCAGGAGCGTTATCGCGACATGATGACCAATTTTGTGATGCCAATTATTCGGCGTATGAGGCAGTTCTGGTTTCAACAAGACGGCGCTCCACCGCACACAAGTCGCATAACAATCGATTTTTCTGAAGAAATTTTTTCCGGGCCGTTTGATGTCGAAAAGTGGTGATTTGGACTGGCCACCGCGTTCGCCCGATTTGACGCCGCCTGACTTCTTCTTGTGGGGATATTTGAAGTCAAAGGTTTACGTTAACAAGCCAAGGACAACATCGTGAAGAAATAGCCGCTATTCCAGCCCAAAAGTTGGGGCAAAACGATGGAAAATGCTGCAAAAAGGGCACAATACGCCATCAACGCCAGAGGCGGCCATTTGAGAGATATCATATTCAAAAATTGATGTAAAAAAAAATCTACTTGGAACAAATTAAATGATTAAGATTGCCAACCGCCAAATTTTTATTTTTTTCTTTGATTTTTAAAAAAAAAATGGGTCCGTCGAATATGGGCAACCCTGTATGTATAAACCAAAATATTTTTTGGGGGTTAAAAGATAAACTTAAACCTCCCTTCCTTTTTTTTCCCCGCGGGTTTTTTTTCCCTTAACCCCTTTGGGCCGGTTGGTGGCTCGCGCGAAGTGAAACCGGATTCCCCAGCAACACCCCTTAAGAGTTTTTTCGGAGCACTGACATTTTCAAAAAAAAGGATTTAATCAGGCCTATTCCCGTTTCCGAAATCGATCAATCGGAACAAGTAAAGAGTTTTATTTTCAAGAAACGATTGGAGATTTCGGTTAATAAACTTTGCCATCAAGACAGTCGAATGAAGATAATTAGAAATATAGAGTTATTCGCTCAATAACACCCCTTATTTTAAATGCTGCGCCGTCGAACATCAGTAATAAAAAAATATTTCTAGTTTTTAAGTTAAAACTCTATTTACACATCCGAATACCTTCACCAAATATTGGAACAAAATTCTCAAACTTTGTTCGGATTGGGCAGAAAACTGCACACAAGCCAAGAGATTGAAAGGAACTCTCATGGGTTATTTTGCGGGTTAACCGAGTAAGCATTCTGGGACGCCGAACTTACTCATTAAAGGAATCCCTGGGGCACACTTATTTCATATATGTTGAGAATGCCTTTTTCTCCAGCGGATATGCAGCTT
Organism: Lordiphosa mommai; assembly: GCA_018904225.1. Lineage (NCBI taxonomy): Eukaryota > Metazoa > Arthropoda > Insecta > Diptera > Drosophilidae > Lordiphosa > Lordiphosa mommai. Next base: position 45,637 of record JAEIFT010000211.1, read on the forward strand.
TGGGACTGTTTTCAAAGCCTCCCAAGGAGGGTTTGGCACTCTGTATATGGAGTTTTATTGTTATTTCAATGTATTGTTTGCCACTCCCCCTCTCGCCACCGCTATAAAAAAAGCATCAAGCTCTTCCTTTGCAGTTATATGTATATGCTCAATATCTAAAATCTGTAAAACTTTCAGAAAGATCGGATAATAAATAGCGGAGATATGCAATTTCAACTTTTTTCATATATATTTTGGGTCACTGTGCGCTTAGTCAGCTAACTTAATGTTAATCTTAAGATTTGATGTTAACTTTAATATAAAATGTTTACGTTTTATTTAAGCACTATTATTTGGTGTTAATATTAGCATTATTTGATTTAATCAGGGAATCAAACCGAATCGAATTTCGGTTCCGGTTCTGATACGTACCAAAACTAATGTTTCGGTAAAAGGTTCTGTTTAGGTTCTAGTTTATTTCGTTATTCGGTTCCGTAACGGTACCTTGGTTTTTATTTCGGTATACCGGTACGTACCGGTACCGGTATAATTTAAAAATCCTTTAAACCGAAAATATAATAGAACGGGTAACAACATACACAACAGAAAGTTGTTATAAAGAAGGAAAATTAAACATAATAAACTTTACCCCATATGGAATGATGGTATGTGAAAGGTCCAATTATTAATTCTTTCCTTTTTAAATGTAAAAATTAAATGTAAAATTAAGTAAAAATCAATAATATTTGGATATTATTGAACCAAAATAGATGCATTAAAAATACGATGAAATGGTTATATCTATTGAAAATTTTAGTATAAACCAGATGGTCCCTTAACCTAAACTTTGTAAGTTTTTTCTAACGATTACCCTGCGTTTTACCCTGAGGAAATCCCTGATTAAAGCAATAAAACTGAAATAACATAAAAAAAACTCAGAAACGAAACTGTACCGGTACAATGTTTCGGTTCTTTTCGGTTCCAAAAATAAAGGTTCCGAAATACCGGTTCTCAAAAAATATCAAAGTTTGTTTATTATTTATTTAGTCTTGGCCAGAAAAAACGGCGACTTTCTATTTGTACACCCAATGTGTTTTTAAAAAACTAAACTTTATTCGATAATATTTCCTTTAAAGCATGACAAAAATCTCGTCATCCCTTTGGACTTAAGGCGTACAAAAAGTTATTTCATCAGCTTGAAAAATTTCCTGTTGAAATACTAATGAGGAAATAAAGCAACGAAATTTATATTCATTTGCGGCCTTTTGATAACTGGCTAAACAGCAAATTTAATGTGCATTTTTCATCAGGGTTACTTTATAGTCCCAACCGCCCCCATAGATCAATCAAGAGCGCAACCATTTCGAAATGTGATGAAAAACCATGACATTGCATGAGCATTGCCAAGTAGCCCGCATTTGATAGAATATATCATCAGCTGCTAATGTTGGGCAAGGACATTTAATGACATATCTCGGGTGGGTTTTCTTTTTTTTTTTGTTCATTCGTTTGTTTATGATCCCAGCGGATAAGTTGAACGCTTCTACGTTGATTTCGTGCTGCTGTCTTTATACATCAGTGAGTATGAATCATTCAGTTTCACTTCGTGATAGCATCTTATAAATTATGCGAGCGCCGAGCGCCACAAAATGAAATTCAAACTCATTAATATGTTCTCGATGCGAGCTCAGCACTTAACACCACTTAACGGTAGAAAAATCAGTCGATTAGCGAGCGAACAGAGACCCCAAGGCACAGCCACTCGAACTCGAACTGGGCGTCCTCATCATCATCATTACGCCCAGTAGTCGGTCGCGTAACTCACACGTTTCCCTCTGTTGGCCAAAGTAAAAGCCGAAAATATTGAGTCTCAAGGGGCCAGATGTCGTCCGGTAATTAGGCCAAACGTCAGTCATACAAAACCATTTACAAGGGATTGCACAATGTGTTTGATGGTTCAATTAATTGAAATATGGAAATATGTGTTAAAATAGAAAGTAAAAAAAAGGGGAAAAGTGATTCCTAATCGCAAAATGACGATATATGTACGTACAAAATTAAAGACTTTTGGCTTATCATTCGTTGTTGTTTGCATATTTCGTCTCACCGCTGATTCTAGACGCAATACCGCGACGTTCGATGACGCTGAACGCAAACAAACCTACGAACAAAGAAATTTTTAAACAATTTTTTTGACCAAATATATGTACACATCTAGTACTTCTAATATAAACATTTGGTGCGCTCCTTGCACTCAATTTTTTTTAATATACTAGAAACTTTTGTGCACATATACATACATATAAGCAAATTCTTTTAAAAGAATGCACAAAGATAACAATTCATGCGGGTGAGACATATTCTAGATGGGGGAATAACAGTTTGATCACTTTTTATTCGAGACTTTTCATTATTCATCGACAGAGATTTCTGAAAAAAAAACTACCAAGACATTATTTTATCTTCAATAAACAAGTTTGAGAGTTTTTGAAAATCAATTTTATGCCCTTATTGCCTGTTGTACCTAGTTCACCTCCCCTAACCTAAAATTAATCATCTAACCCAGTCTCCAGTTCCGATATTGAACCGTCAATGCGGTATCAGTAAGTGTTCCCATTGAGTAAATCGACCTTCAAATACAAGACTACATTTTTGATTCCTGTCCTGTCACTCAAAGAGAGACAGAGACGATATCTTTGGTATAGGAAAATTTGTGCATGATGATAGTCGTGTTTTATTTTCTTCACACGAATACGCACGACAAAGCAGCACGAAATAGTGTTTCCTGTTTTTGAACATTTTAAACTTCAATTTTTAAAATAGTTTATCGAACAATTTATTATTATTTTCCTGAAACTATTGAGGGTTTACACTTGCGCTGATAAACTCATAAATCATAAACATCAAGTAAGGAATGTGGAAGGAATACAAGAAAAAATGTCCATCGAAAATTTCTCTAATAAAATATCGGAATTAATATTGCGAAATTTATCTCATTGAATATCATATCGGAATTATCATAAAACTTTGTTGTTTTTTGAACTATTGAACTGAGACTCGCTTTGTACAGGTGTTTTAAGCTTCTGAAGTGTCTTGCCAAGTTAAGTTCGTTTTGCGAAACCATTTCATACAGCGACCATATAACCGATCTATCTGTCTATCTTTTATCAACTTTGTTGTATTTTAAACTATTGAACTGAAATTCGGTTTGTACACATATTTTAAGCTCCCTAGGTGTCCTACCAAATTTGGTTTTATTTGAACTTATATTTTATATAGCTGCCATAAAACCGATCTAACCGACTAGCTTTAAATTTTTTTCTAAATAATCCACATTTTTAAAATATAAAATCGAAATCAGCTGATGTTTTGCTCCACGAAACATAATTACTTAGAGTTTTAGTCCGCCTCATACAACACACAACAAAATAACATAAAAGAAAGTACAAATCACATATGGGTCATTCCATGTGAACTCAGCCACCCAATTTCGTTTTCTGTTTTAACAAAAATTCATAGCATAATCTAATTTTTTGAGACCGCGTATAAAAATGTATAAATATGTAATATAATAAAAATATTTATCCTCGCGCAATGTCCCATCGTAAGGTTTTTTTTCTAGAATATGTATTCGGATTTCCTTACCAGAAAAAAATTATTTCATAAAAATATCCGTTGTGCCTTCTTGAAAAAAAAGACAAAAAACCATTAAATTTCGGTAAAATCCTACTTAAGAACAGACTTTTTAGAACCTTTTATTTTTTCTCGGATAGAAGACATAAAAATAGTAGAATCACAATTTGGGTCGCTCAAATCGGATGCACCGTTACGATGCTATAACATTTTTATGTTCTTTGTCGTTTATCTCGCGAACTGTTAGTGGTGGGGATGTCCGAAAATAGGATAATATTCTCGATCTGTAGAACTTCGAACCGTGGATAGTGATTTTGATTTTACACAAAATAAAATTTGGGTGGCTGAGTTCACATGTAATGACCCATATACAAAACTATTTATTTTCCATGATGGCAGCTCTAAGATAAAGGCATCCTATCCAGGCAGATCTCATATATTATCAGCGTGCAGTAAAAAAACAGACAGTGACAGACAGATTTAAGAAAAAATTTCTTGATAAACTCTAGCCGATTCAAATTTATTTCAGGAACTGTAAATTATCTGCTTGTTGAATAAATTGACCTAAATTAACTGTTGCACTTGACACGCACTTTCCATCAATTGCATTTAGTAAGACAATGTCACTTAAATTAATTTTTGTTGATGTGTGCAAAGGTTTACACACAGATCAGATCAGCTGTTATATATGTGAAATCAATAAGTGGTGCAATCGAGGTGTAAATCGGGTATTAGTATTAATTTTGATCAGTTTCTGTTTGTAACTTTTCTAGCTTTAACAGTTTGGGCTGTGCGTTGATGATCCAAAAGAAATCAGTCAGTTTATTTCACAATATTTTTTTATACCCGTTACTCGTAGAGTAAAAAGGGTATACTAAGTTCGTGCAAATGTATGTAACAGGCAGAAGGAAGCATTTCCGACCCCATTAAGTACACCGAGTATATTGGGTTTGTTCAAATTTATGTAACAGCCAGAAGGAAGCATCTCCGACCCTATAAAGTATATATATTCTTGATCAGCATCAACAGAGTCGATATAGCCTTGTCCGTCTGTCTGTCCGTATGAACGAAGAGATCTCAGAGATGGTAAGAGATAGAGGTTTGAGGTGTATGGAACTTATATTTCTTATATATATAACGATAGTAGAGTTGCCACCCCCACAATTTGAAAAACACCTCAAAAATCCCAACATTTTGGAGATAGGTTGTTCGAGCCTTCTAAACATATATTCTACTCATTAATACTTATCGAGCCCTCATACATCGTTTTCCGATCAGATGAACGATGGTAGAGTTGCCACCAGATTGTTTGAAACTTTTAGGCATATATTTTAATCGTCGTTACTTATCGATCATTACTTTCCAGATCAGATGAACGATATTCGAGTTATAAGCAATTCAAATAATTGCGCTGGGCAGCACTGCCCGTAATCGTGATGGGCAGCACTTGCACACTTTAAAGTTATCAGTTATATACAAACAGGTACAGAGTATTTTACAGTCGGGCTTGACCGACTTTCTTCCTTTTTTTGATATAGGTTTTTTTTCAATTTGCGGTAGAGGCTGGAGTCTTGGGAAAATTTAAAACAATCTCTGTCCTTTGTACCTTTGGTTCAGGGTATAAAAACTTTTTTTAAAGTACCTTACTTGTGCCTCTGAAATACGCAAAGCTTCAGCAATTAAGCGTAACTAAAGTGGGCGATCGTTAATTATCATAACTTGGATTTAATGGGCCATTTCCGGAGGGCTAACCTTTTTTCTGCAGTAGTTAACTCTTTGTTCGTTCCTTCTTCTAGATGCATTGTAAACGTAACTTAACTTCTTCTAAGTATACAAGTGCTGCATAGGGCAAAAATTTTGTTAATTTTACATAAGAACTTCCCAGTCATTCTATATATAGACTAGTACATATATGCATCTCCACATAGATAGATACACATGTCTGGCAGTCTAGGCAAATCTCGCTGTCCCTTTTTTGCCTCCTGCTTTTTGCTCAGTGATATTTTTATCACCCAACTTGCATTTGCTTTTGCATCTGTTTGCATTTAATGTGCAATTATTTAGACAGGAAGTCAGCCGCAGATGCAGCCTCCTCACATGCAAATGCCAACGTGCGACATAGCCAAACAACAAAAAAAATATTGAGTGAAAAAAATGCCAAACTAAAATAGCAGCAGATAAAAATAAACAAAAAGGCACAAGCCGTTGAAAGATGGAGGGCATACTAGGGATAACTTTATCACTTTAGATGGCAGCTGGAAAAACTTGCATTTCCCTAATGCCGACAGCATAGACCAAAATATTTGGGCAGCTGTTGGACCCAAACATCACAGCGCGTGCGCGGATGCTCCTAATCGTAATGTGTAATGTAATATGCCAAAAATAGTTTGACCGAATGTCTGACCGGCTGGCCATATGCTGTCTGTCGGCTTAGCACGCCACCGAGAGAAGAAGATACATCAACCTCACAATTCTGACAGCCGCGCTCTGTGGACTTGACCAGACGCTCGGCGGCCCCTCAACCGAGCCCATCTCATTTGATTTTTCATGCACCGCATATCGCATTACATTAATAGAGCCCCTTCACATTTCCAAGTTTCATTCCCGTTCCCGTTCTTTTGAAATTAAAATGCATGTAAAAAAAAAAGCCAGAGCAACCACCAAGCGTAGAGGTCACCACACCCAGGCACATAACTCATTTTGAGCCCATCCCGGGGAACAACTTTTAGCTCTTTTGTTTGCGAGCGCATTATAAAAATTTATAGAGAAAAAAACGAGGAAAAATCTTAGACAATAAAAACGGCATAAAAATGATGAAAAATTTGTGTGTGGACAGGGAAAAACCAGTTGGAGAGCTCGACAATCTAAATGCAGCCGATCAATTATTATGCTGGTGTTTCTATTGTTTGGCATTTTCCAGGCGGCTGATTTTCCCTTTTTTTCTTAGCGAAAATTGTCGCTAGTTTAAGCGTTTTTTTTTTTTTCCTTAACCAGTTTGGGTGTGAAAAGTAACGGCCTGTGCAGAGAGAAAGAATAAGATTGCTACAAGTGGGTCAAGTCTTGTCTACCTGGTACATAAGTGGCAACTGGCGTGCCTCATGCAATAGCAGCCACTGAGGCATAGAGACAGAAACTGACCCACTACTAGACACCTAGAGCTAAGGATTTGATTTATGCAAGCGGCCCACTTTCCAAGGTGTTGTCGCTTTTGACTTTCAACAACTTTTCAGCTGCAACCCTTTGCTTGGCGGCTGTGAATTATGAGCTCGGACATTGGTCAACTGGTCACACGATACCCAGCCAGCTGGTGGGCTCTCCTGAGAGACCTGAGATCCCACCTATTACGCCTAATTGCGACTGCGACTGCTGCTGCTGTTGCTGCTCCTGCTCTTATCTATGCCCAAGCTTAGAACTGGACACTTTCCGCCTGGATGGCTGCAATCGGAGGCGCGTGAGATTTATGAGGCCCAGACCGAGTCTGCAATTAAGCGGCCAAGAGTCACGTAGAGCAATTGTAATGCACACAAGTAGACGACAGTGGTTTGCTTTGGTTTGGTTTGGTTTGCTTTGCCCCGAAGGAAAAGATAAATGAGGGAAATTAGCACCGCAACAACAACAACAACCAAAAATAATAATAATAATAACAAGAATCAAAAAGGGAGGGGAACCCAAAAGAGTCTGCGACCAGGCAATGGGGACCTCTATAATACGCTTACAGATTGATTGGGTTTCAAATAGGCGTTGAGACTATAACCGGATTTAGATGAATAATTAAGGTTAATCGGTTTAAGAACTCTAAGAACTTTGTTCTAAGGCAGCAAACAGATTCAAAGTGAAACCCTTCACAATCGTTCGATTCATGGTTTTAGAATTGTCCTATTCGAGAACTTCAAACCGTGTCGTACACTTTAATAAGAATTTATTGGTTTTGTTCAGTTGTTCAGGCTTGCTTGTCAAGTTAATTCCTTTTCTATTTCTATAGAACGCTTAAATGACTCGGTTTCAAATGTTTTGTCATATTCGAATAAATAGAACACCAAATTCTGAGAATTAAAACTAAATTTCTTTACTTCTTTTTTTTTTTAATTTTTCAAACTATTACTACGTTTATGCACAAATAAAAAAATCATGCTTTTTGCTCTTCAAAGTATGCTATGTTTATAATTATAAATAATTAAGGAAAATATTTATTTTTTAGTAGCCTTAACTCTAACTATTTTTGTATACATACCTTTGACTGGTCCGACAATCTAAGTAAATGCACCATGTAAAATGCTGCCATAACTGACTTTAAAATATCTCGTTAAAAAAATAATGATTGAAGAAAACAAAGTTTGCATACTTCGAGGGGCAAAAAAGCATGATTTTTTATAAGCATAAGTTTCGACTGTTCCGAAGTTTTAATACAATTGCTTAAGCTCGATCCAACTGATTTAACATATAGCATATATATAGGTTATAGATGTTAGATATTTATGAACATAAATTCATTTAGGACCGATTTCTTATCTTCTACATAGAGCTATCTGTTACATAAAATAACAAATAACAGAGTAAATTGTAAGTTTATCTGACACATAGCAGAAATTATAGCACGCTACCATCAAAAACAAATTAGTTTTCTCAGTAAGACACATTTTCCTACCGATCGGTTCCATGACAGCTATAGACTATAGTCTCCCGATTTCGACCAAATTTTGGAAATATGTTTTAAAGCATTTCATTGAGGTTTTGGTTGAGTTTAAGAACGCTATTATAGAAACAAAAGTATTTTTCTCTGTAGGACCCATTTTTTTTTTACATTTTTTAACAACTATAGGATATAGTCATCCGATTTGAACCAAATTTTGAAAATCTGTTTGAAAGCATTTTATTTTCTATAATGCAATGTTCAAGAACGCTATCATAGGAAACCTAAATATTTTTCGCAGTAAGATCCATTTTCTACCCGATCGGTTCTATGACAGCTATAGGATATAGTTATCCGATTTTAACCGAATTTTGTAAAACTATTTAAAAGCATTAAATATTAATAATTTCTGAGTTTATAGAACGCTATCATGGAAAACAAAAAAGGTTTTCTTCCTAAGACCCATTTTCCGCCCAATTAGTCCTAAGGCAGCTATACCATATAGTCATCCGATTTTGACCAATTTTCGCAGAACTGTTTGACACCTTATATAAATCATAATTGCTAACTTTAAGAACGCTATCATTAAAAACAAAAACGTTGTTCACTAAGAACTATTTTAAGACCGATCGTTTCTTAAATATAGACATCCGATCCGGGCGGTTTTGACATTTTAGTTGAGTGCAGTCAAAATAATAATACTTCGTATCGGAGCCGGAACAGGAACCCTTATTTGGATTTTTGGAATCGAAAAGAATCGAAACATTGCTCCGATACAGTTCCTTCTTTTCTAAGTTCTATGTTTTTTCTCAGCATAAAACGTTGACAAAATTATATTTTTGCGCTATTTGTGTTGTTTTCAGCAGGGCTGCAAACCCCTCCAATTTCGACTGGGGTTCGGTTCGGGGTTCGAACCCTTACCCTACGCTAGGGGTTCGGTTCCACAACCGGTTCCCTTTAAATTGAGAACCGAGGTTCCGGTTCGGGTTTGGGTTCCGGATTGCATTTTATATATTTATGTACATAATAAATAATTAAATAGAGTTTGAAGAAGAGATGCCTTATAAACTGCTGCAGTTTTTGGCAGTCAAGCACATAAATAATCTGTCTAGATTGACTAGACAATCAGACATTGTATGTATGTGTAGAAGATTTCAGCGATACTGCCAACTGATGTGCTTTTTGTGGCCATGAAACCTGCAAAAAACACGGCCACTTTTGGCTTATAAATAGGATATGACATTTATCGGCGTATCCGTGATTTAGTAACTGTGATTGAAAATATCGGCGTAACTGTGATTAAGTCACAGTGACTTGTAGTCACCAAATCACACTGTTGCTTTTTATATGCAGTCACTGTGATTTGATGATTGCCAGTGAAAGTGACTTAATCACAGCTACGCCGGAATGTCTCATCCCTAACTTATAGTGTGACCGAACACGTTTATACATTTCCGCAAATCACAGTCAGAGCTATTTTTTCCAGGAATGGGACCACCAGAGCACGATTTTGACTGGCATATTGTGAGAGTGAAATGCTAAAAGTATTTAAATTGTGACTTGTGTAAAAAAATTAAGACATTTAAATGACCTACAACTTTTCCTTGTATTCACCGTGCCGTTGCATCTCCGTACGAACAAAATAATACCCAGAAATACGATTTCGGATGCTAATTGCTTGAGGTTGTGTTATTTTGTCCAGTCTTTTGTTGCGGACGGGAAGAGTGTCGCCGTCCATGCATGGGCATAAGAGTGGATACATTTTTGTTCATCATTATAAAATATTTTTTATCATCAAAGTGCAAAAATAATTCTGTGCTTGGAATTTTTTTTTAGAACCGAACCCCATCAATTAGAAATCTGGGTTAGGTTCGGGTTAGGGTTCACGTGATTATTTTCAATGGGGTTCGGTTCCCGGTTCGGTTCAGGCATCACCAGAACCTGAACCGAACCGGTTCTGAAGGGTTCGGTTCCGGACCGGTTTGCAGCCCTGGTTTTCAGTGAGTCAAAAAATGAAATTTGGCTTAAACATGGAAATTTCAAGAGAAGGTTTTCGTTAGATTATTTTTCACAACTTTCGACGTGTATTATCTGAACTCAGTTGTTTGTATGGCGATAAAACACCATCAACAGTGGTCGTAGTGCGCTCAGCGAAAAATTTCGCTAAAGTCGTTCAAAATCGGTTGTTGTGCCAAAAAACATCGATGCTGCGCGTGAATTGATAGTTCAAGATGTTCATGTGAAATTGAGGCATCCCTAAACATTAGTTCCACCAGAATATGTAAGATTTTCTATGAAAAGGTTTGTTTGCGTTGGATTCGCTCAAAAAATGGCTCGTGTGGATTGGTGCAAAGAAATGCTGAAAAAAATACGATTGCGGTGCTTCAGAAGACGTTTATAAGATTGTTACAGGTGGCGAATCATGGATATATGCGTATGAGCCGGATACAAAAAATGCAATCGACCGTGTGGGATCCAATTGGTCGCCTGTTTCTTAGACCGAATGAGTTATGTGGCCACTGTTCCGTTTAAGCAACGTAGGATGGTCCATTCTGAGTGGTACACGACCATTTGTTTGACGGAAGTCATCGTAGAAATTGACAAAACCAATCGCCGAAGACAAATCATTTTCCATTATGACACGTCACACAAGCTACTTTTTGACCGGCCGAAACGTCGAATCGAATCGAATCCAAGTTTATACTATGTACCTTATTAGATCGTTGAACAATGTTGACCGCTGTTTTATTTTAATTTCAGATATGATGGACTGTCGACTCAACTGTCGACGGTATATTGAAGTTAATGACCTTCTAAAGTAATTTTTCGAGATGACTTTACTAAATTAAACCCCGAGCCAATACTTTACAATTAATTCGATTTTTATGTTTTTAAAGAAAATGATGTAAGGAATTTTTTTAAACTGAATCTTTTTTTTTTTAAAAAAAGAGATTCGGTTTCAGTTCAGAACGGGGGTCATTTATTAAAAAGGTTTTGTTCTAAAGTGACGAAATAATAATCTATAAATGTTAAATTAAATAAAAGCTTCAGCCAATTCAAGTTGCCTAGAATAACTCAATTCCTTTAAGGATTTTTCTTATATGCAATTGAGATCTGTTGGTATATTCCCAGCAATTCCAAACTCCTTGACACAATCAGCATGCCCTCTTAACTCTTTTTGGCAAGGCCATTAAAAAGTCGAGACAACGACAACGATGCCTGTCTATGCTTTTGGGGAGCAGATGTTACTTTTGCCGGCTCTTTGTCCCAAAAAAAACAAGAATTCTTTGAGCCGGCTGCTGCTGCTGCTCAACAAACTACAAAACAGGGAAAAAAGCAAAGCACTTGTTCAGCTGGAGCTGTTGAGCTCAACAAAATATTCCAATATGGATGTGGCCTGTGGCTGCGGCTGCGGCTGAGGATGTATTTCAAGTGCGGAAACGGGAAGAGTGGCAGTGGCAGTGGCACGGCAGGCTGTGTCAGATTCAGGTTTTGGTTTTTGGCGCAAAATTTTGCTCAAAATTACCAGCAGGTATTTGTCCGTCTGTCTCTGTCACGATGAGGGCAGCAGCAGCCGCAGCCGCAGAAATTGGCGCAAAATTTACAGATGCCTCAACAACAGGCTGACAAGGGGAGCCGGGGGCGAGGGGGGTGAGCTGGGCGTTGCTAAATTTACGATGCATGTCAAAGACGAGGGCGACTGACTGCCACCACCCCACGCACTAAAAATAGTTGAGCTGTGCGACCCTGCAGTTTACATATACATATGTATGTATCTGTATCTGCTAGATACATTTTACATATACCAAACCGAAATCCCATAATGCACATTGCACACAGCTGACGATCACGTTGCGCGACGTCTGTCCGGAATGCTTTAATGAGCTCATTTATTAATTAGGCGAACGTGACGTCAGCTCGGGCCCGAGACAACCCTCTGGCTCTGACTCTGGCTCTGGCTCTGACTCAGTTAAACCTTATGGTTAACGCGTGCCACTTTGCCAAATAGAACAGCACAGCATGATAAGCAAGCTGCTTTTAGCGGAAGTGGACACATAAAGTCGCTCATCACCAGACCCAAACACGTAGTCCAAGTCGTAGATAAAGATACAAAAAAACTGAAACGCATTTCGGGGAAATGACGCAGGAGGCATTTTGCTTGCAACTTTCACACATTTTCAAGAGTTTCTCTGTATATTTTTTTTTTGGCGCGAGGGTTGGTTTTTGCATAGCACCCCGAATCACAACTCTTACCCTTATTGAGGGGCAGGTAGTTTCACAATGGACAACGCGCCAAAAGTGAATAAGTAAAGCAAAAGGATTTGCCAAATTTGGGCGCGGCAGCGGCGGTTGGCCTTTGTCTCTGGGCCACTCTTTCAAATGACTAATCATCCAACTCGAGATTCCAAAACCAGCTGTGCGGTATCGGCTGCCTAGCTGACTCAGCACTATTGAATTTGATTGGCACCTACCTACATACATACATTTAAACCATGTAGAAGCTGCCTCACATAATTATGCGGCATATTTTAGGTTTTGTGACAAAAATTGTTAAAAATCAAGATTAAATTTATTGACATAACTTACTTTACCCTTGTCAAAATCCATATGTTTATATAGCATCTAAATAAGTATTCTTTTTCTTAACTTTTCTATAGTTTTAGATATAGAGCTTACAACATTTACTGATCATGATTTTGCAAACAGTAGAACATACCTAAACCTTAACAAATAATTTAAAAAATACGGCAATGGTAACCGTAAATATATGTAAACGTAATGCATTATACTCTCAATATCTTAAAAATCAAAGATTTGAATCATTATTGAAAGCCACTAAATTCTCCTTTGAGAAAATGATAAATATTTTCTTGTCGTTGCAGCATCGAACACGAAATGCTTCATTATTTAGATAGCTTAAAGATCAAATCTGTAAAATAACCTGAAATTCCATTTGGTACGCAATTTGTTTCTTGCCGTTTTCTCATCTGCATGTTTTCGAAATTTAGTTGAACTTTAAGCAAATATGTGTTGCCTACTTTTAGGCCGCCTTCTAAGATATTTATGCTTGTGTCTACTACGACCTGTGTATGATTAAGCAGATCCTCTCTTAATTTTCATTACAATGTAAAAGGCAATCATGAAACTGTTTTATCTTCCGCGGGTCGTTAAAGGCAATGACAAATATGTATTATAAAAAGGGAGGAGCCTAAAAGCAGGCAGCATATTTTTTCCTAATATCCTCCGCGATCACAAGTCTATTAGTTGGAGTCGATCAGCGTAAGGTGGAAAATAAAATTAAAAAAAAAATTTCATGAAGTTTCAGAAAATATTGTTTTTACACAGATTCAATCATATTCTAATTTATTTCATATTCCGGGCTCGAGACAAGTTAGATATACTATAGAATATACAAAAGACAGTGTGTAGGAGATTCGTTACATGTGAATTAAAGTTGGGCGAGTGTCGGGTTTTTTTTTGTAACACTAACACTCACGACTCAACACGACATGTTCGTGTTGCAACATCAGATTTCGTGAGGGTCACTCTTAATCCCTTGAAGCACGAACACGGACACAAATCAAGACGAAAACGAAAAAAACCCCTTACAATCCTACACTATTTGAATCGACTTAATAGAACAATAATGATAAAAAATGCAGTAATTCAAGAAAGTGTTATTACAAGGGAAAACATAAAAATTTTTCCACTTTTTATATTAAAATATTTTAATCTGATTCTTTATGGTTCTGAGCGCCAGTATACGATCGAAAATAACTAAATCCGTTTAGTTTCAAAATAAAGCATACATATTTTACATTGTCAAGTAAGGGTTTTGAAAAGACTTCAAAATATGTAGATTTATTCTCTAGTCAATGGTAAATTAAATATAGATTCTAGACACGTGTTTCACTCTGAACTAGAATTTGGTATTAGAAATTCCATATCCCTTATTGATTAACTGAATATTTGGAGGGTAAATATTTGCTTACACATACATTTATATTTGAAAAGAGTGTTTCGCCACAATATATATACTAAATATATTTATATATATATAATATATTACACAATTAATAACGTAGTGCGTGTCGTGTTTAGAAAATTTTTGACCGTGCGTGTTTGAAATATACCATTCGTGTAAGATTCGTGCCGCGCCCATCTCTGACACGGAACATTAAATTCAGTCGACCCTAGTTTTATAAAGCCAAGTACGCTCTATTATTATGTACTCCAAGGTCTTTCATTGTAAAAACACAGTCTACCACTGAGTAACCTAACATGTAGACCACATAATGAGGTTTACTAGTGAAAACGTCATTATTTAACCTTTTTCTTAATATAGGGGAACAAATTAATAGATCTTTAAGAGTGAAGATGTTTTAAATCACATTACAACTTTGATTTATGAGATATATGTAGATATCAGATTTTGGGGAAAATTTAGAAAAATTAAAAATATCATTGTTGAATTCTAAATTTGAGCACTCTATTAACAAAAACAAAACAAGTTTTGTTCAAGTGTATAAAAAATGCCTTTTTTCAAATAAAGAAAAATATAGTAGTATTCCCAAGAGAGCTTTCACTCAAAATTGGCAAAAAAAAAGCTGTAAAAATTGATATTCTAGCGCAAGATAAGGGCTTTATATCAAAATTTCTAATGTAGTAACAAAACTATGGCATTGGTAATGGTGGCTCAAGAATCTCTATTGGTTTTACACTGAACAGGTTGACACCTTGAATCATCGAGCCAAAACCTATTACAAATAATGCAGCTGCGTATTGCATCACCTTCTATTTTTATATCATGATTCAATTTATGATAGACTGTTTAACCAAACTGAAATGATAAAAAATGATAATGGCTCTGACAGATCTCCTGTCGGAAAATGGAACCTCTAAAATAAACACCCTTTGCAAAAATATATTAACAAGAGGGACTCATTTTGCCGCCAATGCCAAATTCCTTGTAATTTAATCCTTAACGGAAACGGATTCATGGGCTTGGGGGAGTATTGCAAGTGTCGCATAATTATGTTCAGCACCTTATATCAATTTCTATGTGGTTTTCAACTCTTTTCACTTTCGTTTGCGTTAACTGTTGTTGTTACGCCTGAATTGCCCGCTTAAAGCGCGAAAGTGTTTTTTGTGTTTTGTTTTTTGTTATGTAATTTTTTTTTTGTTTTTTTTTTTTAAGTAGGCACGTCTTGCCAATTAGGCCGTTTAATGTCGCATGAAACGCGACCTGACCTTGGACTAAGGCCTAAACACTTGTACAGACATATGTATGTGTATGTATGTGTTAAAAAAAAGTGTAAGTCAAAAGAGTAGCGATAGAAAAGAAAGGCCTAAATTCAAAATTCGATATTTGGAAATTGAGTTCTATTTATAATCATCGTAATGTTTATTTACAAATCTCAGTCCCCTCTCTCACGCTCTCACAGTCTCTCTCTCAACCACTCTCTCACAATTACCTAACAGAGCACTGTTAACGCACCTCAACCTAACAGCGCTCTGTTAAACAACTTTTATTCTTCGCTCGTCTTGCGTTCGCCTACTCATTCGTGTTTTCAACTTTGTGGCGAGCGGTCGTGTACCCGCTTAGACGTTTCGTTGTACGTGAAATTAACAAAAAAAAAACAAAAAAGGCACAAATCGAAAGCAATCTCTCTCGCCTGCAAGAAATGTACCAATAGAAAATCAACTGCTGCTGCCTGCAGTTTGCAATTTTAATTTAATTGCCATGCTCTCGCGTACGGTACGTGACTTTGACGCTAGCTGAATTTTTTGTGTTGTGAGTGCAAAAAAAAGAGAAAAGAAACCAACAAATTGCTTTGTACAAAGAAAAGTTCAAGTGAAAGCACTACACAAAAGAAAAGCAAAAAAAAAAACACCCAAAGTGAAAGAGGGAAAAGGCATAGCCCAAGTGATAATACAATGTTGCATACGCAGCCGCGCATATTATTGGTGCCACCGCTGTTCGGTGTAATCCGTCAATTGCCCAAGCCCCGCGAGCCCACCCCCGCGTCGACACTCAAGAGCGTCAAACGCAATCTGTTCGGGTCCAGTCCCGACGATGGCAAATCCATCAATCAATTGCTGGCCGAGGAGCAAGAGGAGAAAATCAGAGAATTGGAAATGCGTTATAACTTCGATATAGTCGATGTGGAGCGGGAATTGGAGGTGGAGCAAATAAAGTGCAATCAACAATGTGTGGGAGTCATCTCAGCCAAGGTGACGTCGTTATGTCGTAGTAACTTGGCAACGGATTTGGTTAGCAGTAGCACGACGGCAACGGCAACAACAACAACAACAAGGCTGCCGTCGCCAGTAACGCAAGCAAACAACAGGCCGTACGCACGTCCAAAGGAAATAAAAGGTGAGTTGTATTTCTGTTCACCTGATTTGGATTCACTTTCCACCCCTAAGAGCTAAACAACCCTCAACAAAAACCCACCCTTATTTGAAAGATTTGTTTTCTAAATTTTTACGTTGTGCTTGTTTTGCTCTTCAAATTCGTTCGTTTCTTATTGTCCAAGCCAATTACATATTTTGTTTAGGGCTCTCTGCTGGCCAAGGCCATTTAACTGTCTGTAATTTACTCAATTAACCGTTATCTCTGTGGCCAGCACGGTGCAAGTGTTGTCAACGTTTTACCCGCAAAAAAAAAAACAACGGTAATTTATGGAAACGAACTGATAAAAAAATGTTAAATTAATAAATGAAGAAACCGACGAAATTGTCGCAAGAATTCATTTCCCACCATTTTGTTAAACATCTAATGTTAATAATCCTATAGATACATACACAAATGAAAATGTAATGTGTTGGTACATTTTGTACTATATTTTTTACAAAATTGTATATATTTTGTTGCGATACAGATTAGCTAACGTTTTTTTTCAGTACACCAGTAACGTTCCGAAAAATTAAATTGTTAAAAATATAAGAAAAATTAACAAAATTACGGAACTTCATTTCCCAAAAAAAAAACCCACAAATAGTTTCCAGTTTTAGTAAAATTATAAGGAGTATTCTATATAGGGTGGCTAATGAATGCTGCTACCAAAAAATAAATAATAGCTTTTGTTCTGAGTCGGATAATCGATTACTTTCTTAATGATTTCACCGACTGATTTTTTAATTTAAAAAATTCAACCAGCAACCAGCCCTTAAAGTAATTTTAATGAATTAAAAAAAAATATATATTTAAGTTTATTAATTTAGCATCATTTATCAGGCACCTTTAGGCCTCACTGTAGTGCCTCACAAATATGCATAACGAGTTTATTAAAAACCAACATGCAGAGTCTGCACAATCGTGCATTTGAATGCTTTTAAACTACCTTTTCAGTATTTAGCAATAGCGGCGCATATAACAGTCGTTCGACGTAAGATACTGCCCAATAAACGCAAATATATATGCAAAATTTTAGTTTTCACAATATAATTTCCCGAAACCTAAGCAAGACTCTAAAGTTTATATTTTTATTATATTTCGTTGACAACACATCATTGCAATTTTACTATCAGGCCTGTTCCCAATTTCGATTTCGATCGGAATTGGTAAATGTCTCCTTTTCCAAAATCTGATTGTGTTATTCCAATTTTCATTTATTTTCATTCAACTGTCTTGATGACAATTCGCTTAAACCGAATAAATCTAATCCTGTTTTGGAAATCAGATCTCCTACCAATTCCGATCAATCGGATTTGGAAACGAGAACAGGCCTGTATAACTTCTACAATTAAAACGAGAAAAAATTAAGCGTTAATTATGCAACTGAATGGTCTGCAAAAAATTCTTTAAAGAAGTTAACAAATCTTTTTCAGCCCTTAGTTTTCATTTATAATTAATATCACTGATCCATGTGTTTAACTTAAAAATCATTCCTTTACTTTATTTTAACTCATTTTTATCCTTTCAAACAGAGTTTGATTTCTGCACGAAACTCAGTTTTAACCAAGGAACAGAAAGAACAGAAACATCGTACCGGTACAGTTTCGGTTCTGATTTAATTTTTTTTTTTAACAA
Organism: Lordiphosa mommai; assembly: GCA_018904225.1. Lineage (NCBI taxonomy): Eukaryota > Metazoa > Arthropoda > Insecta > Diptera > Drosophilidae > Lordiphosa > Lordiphosa mommai. The sequence continues at coordinate 63,915 of JAEIFT010000211.1, forward strand.
TTTTTTTTCTTTATTTAAGATTTTTCTCTAGATGTACTTAAATGGTGGATAAAGTTAAACTAGATAAATTAAACTAGAGTTGGCGAAATACGTATCGCTTCCCAAATTTTGCAGGACCGAACCTTTAATGTTTTATTTTGTGTAGGAAAATATTGTATATGAAAATGCTTTGATTTCGAGAAATTTCTAATATTTTCTGTACTGCAATAGGAGCTTAGGTCGTCTTTGATTTGAAAAGATAAATGATACCGATAAAAATATCAAAATAAACTAGTACCCTAACAAAACCTTTTACCGAAACATAAGTTTCGGTATGTACCAGAACCAGAACCGAAATAGGATTATGTTTAATTCCCTGGTTTTAACCATTTTAGGAAGCTTAAAGAAGGTAATTGCAATAAAGGTTGATAGAACGAATTACCTTCGTAAGTTGTTAGTTAAGCCAAGTTATTAAACCATATTGATATGAAAAGCTGGGATGTCATTTTGAGTACAAGCTTCTAGGAACCCCGAAAAATATCTTTTATACCCTCTTATGGCTTATCCAACGCATATCTTTCTAACTGTCCCTTTCGCGTTCTGTGTAGGGACTATAATAAGTTCTTTCCTCTTCTAAATGGTAGTATTTCAGGTGCAGATCTACGTATTGCTTATTTTTTTTGAATTTCGATGTAAATAGGAATACCGAAACAATAAGTTTGTTGCAGACTTACGGAAAAGCCGTTATCTTTAAGAAATACCATTTTTAAAATTTTTTTTTTACTGCCAGAATCTGTCAACAAAGTCAACCGATTTTTTTTCCAATCAAGAAATGTTGTAAAAAAAATTTTAAATTTCAACATTTTCTCAGTACATTCTATAGAAATAGTCGAAATTTTTAATTCTTATCACGATCTTCTTATTCCCTCGAGGGACACAGGGCATCAAAAACACGTCCTGTTTACTGAACTCTATTCTTCGTTCACTTCAAGTTTGCCGATACTTCAAACTTCTCGGGTTCCATTCCATAGCATTTTCTGCGATACAGCTGCCATTTTTCTGCAAAGTGTGACCAATTCAGCTTTCATCCTTTGGATTGTCGAAACAAGTGACTATTCCAAAATCTGCTGTTTGGCCAGTTTATAAAGAAAAGGCGACTTAATCATCGGTCTGGAGTTTCGATACGTTGGAAATTGTAATTTTCCATAGTAGAACAGACAGTACGTTGGGCTCTAATACTTGAACTTTTCTCACCAATAAAGAACTACATTTTTTTTTCTTGGCCCAAACGCAGCTTCTTAGAGTTCATTTGTTAATGGGAAACTCCAAAAATTGATTTAATATAAGACTGATATTCGTTGTCATTTTCTTATTCTTATTTCCCCTCCTGAAAGAACGCTGAATTTTCATTCAGTCACCTGGAATGATTGCCTTAAATTGGCCATCAAAATGGTGTGATAAATAAGCAAATTTTAAAAGTTATAAATTTTTCTTTTTCCTGTTCAAGTTTCTTCTTTTTTGCAGTTTTCATTGATAAACGTTTGTTTTTTTGTCGTTTCATTTTGCTTAGCTGTTTCCTAACCATTGTGTGTTTTGTTTTTGAAGATATCCACTTGAGTTTTTGCTATCAATATGCCTGTGGTCAAGGTCTAAAAACTTTAAGCCAATTGGCCGCCCCATTCATGTCGGTTGAAATGAAATCAACACTTGTTGTTGCTGCTGTTGCTTTACTGTCGCCAGCTTGTCTTTGGCAGTGTGTCACCCGCGAATAACAAAACTGTACACAAAATAAAAAATAGAAAACTGTTGAATAACAAAATTCTGCGCGCCAAAAAGATACGTTCTTCTAGTATAAAAATAATCTCAAAGCTGATTGCGTCAGTGGATGGCTACTGCTTGCAGCAGCAGCTGCATTGCAGTTGGTTGGCAATTAATTGAGAGGCCTCAATTAAAGTTAAATCAGCGCCTGCATAAATATGCACAAAATACAAAAAAAAAAGAGAGAAAAAATACTACTTGGCACACGCCTGCGAGGGCGACTGTACATTAGTTGTTGTTTTTGTTGTTGCCTTGGCAGCCGCACCCACAACGGCATACCCAATCTCAACTTTGCCGTCGTCGTTGTCGTCACTCTTATACGCCTGTCACACACATGCACAGACAATCAGGCAGGCTCTCTCGCTCGCTTTGTTTTTTTCCGTACACTGAGAGAGCGATAAAGAGAGGGCGTGAGAGTTAGGTGTTTTGTTTTCTTGGCGCACGAGGAGCCTGCTGATGATGTTTTTCTCCGTTTTGGCGCGAATTTGTATTTTCATGTTTATTTTTAGTCGTCGGCACTGATAAGCGGGTGCGTAAGTGTGCGTAGTACTACGCACGCACGCATGCTGTTGATGTTGTTTTTCAAAAACTCGTCGTGAAGGTCACTCACTCACTCGCTGGCTCGCTCGCACTGATCTCGCGTAAGTACAGCAGCGCCAAATGCTTCACTTGCGGCAGGTCCAGAGCCTCACACAGATACACAAAACACACACACACATAAGCATACATATCAATTAGACAAGTCACTGTTATCGCTGGGTGGCTGCGCTCTCGTATTTTTGATTTTGTTTTTTTTTTTTTTTGCCATGTTTTGGCCACCACTGTACCACATTTCACAGTTAGACAAGCTTTGTTTTGGGCTTTTTGTTTTGGTTTAGTTTTCTACCGCGCCCCGCCTTAAGCTGGTCATTATGTATGCGTGAAGCCAAGCCAACTCTCATTGGGGGCTCACTCCCATATAAATATTTATGTGTTATGTTGGCCCGTTCCTGTTTTCATCGTATTTCGTAAACAAAACGCGTTTCATAAGAAAGCTACAGAAAGCTGCGTGCTTATAACGCTAACGGTAAATTACAACCGCCTCCCGCGCTCATTACAAGCGTCGTTCATTACATTACACAGAAACAAACGACTCTTGCCCCATCTGTCTCGCCATATTTTTTTTTTCTCTTGCCTTGTTAACCATTTTTCTACAAGTTCTTTGTCGTTGGGCTTATAATTTTCTATAACTGTACATTTGCTTAGGCCCCAGCCATTGAGGTCTGCGGCTGCGTTGCTGGCTTCCAGATTTTAGGTCACTGCGCAGTGACTGTGTCTGCGGTTGAGTAGTCGTCGTCGTAGTCGTTGTCGTCGCTATGTCTAATTGTAAGCTTCACATCTAGCGGTAGACGTGATAAAGCTACCGCAACCAAACAATGTACGTTGCCCCACAAACAACAACAACAACAATAGCAAAAGTACGCTCGGCCATTTTGCAATCGCGCGATCAGAACGCATTAAAAGATTACACAATGCCAATGCAGTTGCTGCACTTATCGCTCGTTGCCCATGACATTTATCGGCTATTTTTTTTTTACATGTATGTGTGTGCATATAATTTCAATATGTATTACAGCGGTTCCAAAAAGTATTCGTCATTCAGTGAAGTGATAGTCATTTTAACCTTAATGACATGTTAACATGGTAATCATAACTGTACAGATTAGTTATAAGAGTACCCTCTATGAACTTATATATATTATATGTGTAATTAGTTATAATTAGAAAGCGGATTTTTATTTTTTTTAGATTGAATTTAATCCTAGTAGGCCAGGGTGATTTTTTTTTTTTTTTTGTGATTAGAGCGCTGCAATGCCCATTCAGCGTTTTTCTTTCCTCTTCAACATATCCCCACTGGTCTACTAGGATTTATTTCAATCTAAAAGTGTAAGGAAGCTTCTAGGCCGAGGTATAGATCTCAGTCACGTCTAGGGTCTTTTTACAAGAAATTTGTAAAGATGATCTGAGACACCTGAGGATAAAGGATCTTGACATTTAAATGGCCAAGTGATCTGTCTGGTCTATCGAACCCGGGTGTGAAAGTCCTAAACAAATGGAACGGGGAGGGTCTCTCGTCTCCGAATATATCTCTATTCTTCCCTTGGTGGTCGGTACGAGAAAGTGTACTAGTTTCCGGGGTAGGATGGTAGAAAAACGGTCCGGTTGAAGTGTGAACAGGTCAGCCTTTCCAACAGCGATAGAGGGCACATCAGAGCGGGAAGAGATCCTCGTCTCGGGAAGTGATTCTCGTTTCCTTGTTTCATTGATCCTTGTCTTTTTACGACTAGCGGGAAGTGATCCTCGTCTCCAAAAATAAGAAAGAAAATAGGGAGGAGAAAGAAAACCAATGCTAATGCTACCAGCTGCTTGCTACTGGTTTGGAGCGGGAAATGGGACACTACTTTAGAGTTAATCAACCTAAATGGGTTAAACACAGTATACACAATGGCCTTCTTTTTCTCGTAGTTTATTTTCAATTATCTTTATTTAATTCTTATTGGTCCTGCTGCACCATTTCTTTTCTCTCTTTTTCCCTTCTACTTACTCTTGGTATTTATTATGAAATAAGGGAGAACATTATTTAGGGCTCCTAGCCAACTTTACCTATATTATAACTAGTCTATTGTGATATTGTGATCAAATATCTCCTTCTCTTTAGAGAAATATGATTAACATCTTATCTGAAAAAAAATCTTTATGAAAATGAGAGCGGAAAATAGAACCGCCCTTCAATCAGCATTTCTTCGAATGGAGCACAGCTTTCTAAAAAAAACGTGACCGTCGAGAAAATAAAATAAAATTTAAAAAAATTTGGCTTACTTGTAGAAGTCAACAAAGTCCGGTATGGGGGCAGTAGGTACTGGTTTTAATAGATGCGTTCTTTAAAATCTCCAGATCCCCACTATTCTAAAACTCGAAACTTTGAACTATCGTCATGTAGACTTTACACTATTATCTTTTCTATATAATAGCATAAAATAATCTAGTAAGAGATATTTTTTTAGAGACCAGATCGTCACAATCGAATGGAAGTTGCTTCTTTGCAAACTGTTTTGATCGATATAATGGTTGCGATTTCGAATTGATTTCAATTTGAATATATTCCTTTTTATATAAAAAAGATCTTTTGCTTTCTCTCGACGTTGTTTTCTTGCAAAAGGGCTTGCAAAAATGCATTAACCTAGGAATCGTATATCCTTAGCTAGCGAAAGAACTGACTCTAGGTGGTTGGAAAATAACCCTTCAGTTTTGTGATGATTTGAACCAATTTCGGTACTAACAAATTGGGTACTGAGGAGTAGAACTGAAGGTAACTCGCACTAAGACTAGCTTTGCACCAAGTCACTAAAGAATTGTTTTTGCTTGCTTCATATTGTTTTTTGCAAAAAGGGCTGGCGAATACTTTTGTTAACCGCTGTACGTTTTCAATAAGTATAACAATATGCGACGCGTATACAAAACTCAGATAAGAAGGCCCCCTCACTTCTTCCCCTCTCCTTATCGCCCTTTCTTCTACTGTGTTTGCCGTGCTCATTTTGTGTTTGCATTATTAACGCTTGTGTGTGGCTTTCCCTTTTCTTTTTTTTCCCTTCTGAAGGTCAAGTGACGTTGCATTTGTAACTAATTGTTGTTTCCCTTTTTCTATTTGTCATTGCAGACTTTTATCGTGTACGCAAAGCCAATATTAAGGGAAATTCGAATGTGCCAAAATGTGAGAACAATAACAATGAGAATAACAACAACAACAACAACCACACTCAACTGGATGGCGGTAGTAGCGAAATGGGGGCGTCGGGGAAACTGGAGCAGGAGAGCGGCAACACTAACAACAACACCAACAACAACAACAACAATGGCAATAAATAATCTGATATTTATGATAAACTAATTTTAATATTTTAAATTTAATTTATGTTTTTTTGATATACATTTATTATGTGTATATATACTTATAAATTGTTTAAACAAAGACTTAACAGTCCACAAAATGTTGGCGCGCGTGCACGACCAAACATTAAAAACCCGGATGCATAGCGAACGATTATAATATAGATATATGTATATAGATTTTTATATTGGCAATACGTAAAGTGTAAAAAGGCAAAGACTTCGATTTGTAGTAAAATTAGCTTAGAAAATGTAGTGCATATATACTAGATCGTTCTGCCATGCATCCAAATTAGATACTAACTAAACAAAAAAAAAAACCCCCCCCAATTCAAGCGTTCTCACCGTGTTTCTGGCCTCGTTGCACGCGTGTGCCAAAAGTATTTACAATTTACTTTGTGTCATGATCTCAATCATTAAAAACAATTTTATTTAATTTTTGTTTATCTAAATGTAATTATATTCAATTGAAATTATTTAAACAAAAGCACACTCGCATCTCTGTCGCACACACACACACAAACACACTCTAAAACAGCACTTCAAGCTCGAATTGAAGTGCTCGTATTTATTGTATGTCTTACTCCACACACACACACACACACTATTTTTGACATTTTAAATTGTATGTACTACTTTATGTTTAAATAATTAACTTTCCTAAACTCTAAAAAATTTCAAACAAAACCAAACTGTGTATATTGGCATTGGAAGAAAGAGGAGCACAACTCGAAGCAGCTAAACAAAAACAAAACAACAAAAAAACTACAACAAATACTGTGTATATTTCCTTAAATGAAACTTAAACTTATGCAAACAAAAAACAAAAAAACACAAAACTTTATACTATACTTTTCGAGCAAAAAGAGAAAACAAAAAAAAAAAAAAAAAAAAATACAAATGTAAAAAACAAAATTTAAAAGCTTTTCATTTGCTTACGAGCTGTGGGCCCTTTTGGGATGGCGTGATTTGCTTGAAGCGTGAAGAAAAGTTGGAGAACGGATGGAGAAAGAAAATGACTCAGCAGGGCCTCGAGTTACGGATGCAACGGTCGTCAAGAGACAAGAGTTTTCGTTTATTTTTTTCAGGTTACAGTGAAATCTCGCTTATGACAAACATGTGGGCAAAATCGATTACCGATACTTTGATGAAATTGTAAGAAAAATGTAAGTATATCTGACACCTAGTAGCTATTTAGAACAGCGTTTGTCAAGAAGACCGAGGCAAAAAAGTGGGAGTATGCGTATATAATGCGACGCAATGCCGCTCTGACCTACTTCATCGAACGGTGGGCATATAATATTCAGGAAAATATTGAGCCAAAATATGAAGATACAAAGCATAAGATGATATTGTTATTTTTATTGAAAATTGCAATATATACCAAATGGTCCCTTAACCTAACACTTAGTTTTTGCTAACCTAACCGAAGGGTTAGGTACATTTTCTGAATTGTGTAAGCGTTTTACGCTAAATAAAACCCTGGTTGAAGCAACAAATTTGAAATAAGAAAAAAGCTCAGAACCTAAACTGTACCGGTACAATGTTTTAGTTAAACCGGTTCCAAAAAAAAAAGTTTCTTAAATATGGGTTCTCGAAAAATAAATAATAACGGTTCTGCTTCAGAGTTTTAATTGGTTCTTTTCGGTATACGATTTTGTGTTGTATTCCGATTGAACTCCCTGATTTAAACATTCGATAGATGTGCGCTAAAACGGACTTTTTGCGAATAATAAAATGTCCCAAAGGGTAGAAAACCCTTAAAATTTTTATTTTTCAACAGTGATCAAATAAACCTAATACTTTGAAGTTTTAATATAATTATATTTGCACTTTAAGGGGTTATACGCAGTTGCAAGGCCCAAAAAATACGTTTTTTAAATATTTTTTTATAGAATAGGTTTTCATTAAACAGTTGCAAGTAATAATTATACAGATATTATTTTATTTTAAGTTTCTAATGACACTTAGGTCATGTAAAAAAATTGAAGGATACTGCTCCTGTAGACGATCTCCCGAGGACCTCCTAAAAAGGCGTTTGGTGGTGATTACGCTATCTCTGATTTGGCTTAACAGAAATCAAAGAACGGAATAGATTCTTTTAGGGGATAGATGAATGCAGGAATTGATCGAAGAAATAGTAGAAATTTCAATGTTTAATAAAAAAAATTATTATTGGAAGTCTTAATCCTTCGATCAATTCCCGAAGAATATATCTAAAAAGGTTGTGTGAAAATTTGAGATCGATCGGTTTTTGAGACTAGTGATCACCGACTTGGAAACACAGTTTTGAGAAAATCGCGTTTGAAGTTTAAGAAGAAGTTTACACATAGTTAAGCATTTGTTTCTTTAACTTTCATGGGCCATAAGATCTAGGTCGAGTTGATGTTGTCGACGACATAGCAACATCAGCAAAATCAGTTGATAAAGTCAGATAGTCATGTTTAGAAGAAGATAATGTGTCCGTAGCGTCCTTACAAATATGGGTATATCTCCGAAAATATTAACCGGATCTGTTTGAAAATTTCAGAGATTATACTTAAATATATGTCAAGTTAAAAAGTGGCCTTGTACGTGCCAAAAATGGAAACAATTTTATTAAAATTAAAATTTATAAAAATTAAAATTTATTTTATGAAAATTCTAATTGCGTATCACCCCTTAATTATCCCAGCATAATTTTATTGGGATATTTTAACAATTTTTATTCCAGAATGCAGGTGTTTTGGAGATAACCGCCATATTGTAGCATCAAAACTTGCGTTAGCGTTCTGGGTATAGCCACCCAAACATCTTTGGAGTAAATTATTTCAAAATGAATGATGATAAGCTGGTAGAAGATGCTGTTTTATCACTTCAGCCATTAAAGGAGTAAGATTTCTACTTTCTGGATATTTGATTAAGACGATAGTTTTCTGCCACTTGCACTTGTTCCAAATACCACTTCTTTTTAAAAAGTAACCCGAACCTAGTTCCGAATCGGAATAAATTTTCTCGTTCTCAATTCCGAGCTTTGGTGTAGCGCTGTTTCAAACTAGTTCTTGTTAGGAACCTTACCGGTTTTCGATGTGGACAACCAAATACGGAATTTATTAGATTTTTTGTTTGAAAATTTACTTAATGAAAGAACGGAAATCTTATTTCATGAACAAGTTTCTAAATTGATCAAATAATTTAAGAAAATGTACTTTATGTACATTTGTAAATCGCAACTTGGCAATTACTTTTCATTTCCCCAACCAAAACTTTTCAAACCGTCAATCTTTGTCGTCTAAAATAGTGTGACAGTGTTTATATATTTTCAAAATAGTACATTTTTTTTTTTTCTTAAGTGTTTTTCGCTCTTTAACAAAGATGCGATAAATATTCGCCAGCTCCTGTAACCGACTTATTTTACGAAGGTTTTGCAGAACGGAAATCTAAAAATGTTTATAACAAATTCTTAAAAAACTGAATTCGATTTTGATTTGCAATTATGAGTCTTCACTGTGCACACAGGCACTCACACACACACACGCATCGGGGCAGACATTTGAGAAAATGCTTTCTAGTTGTAATATGTAGTTTTTGTGTAGCTAGTGGAGTGGGCACTTAACATTAGATTGGCTGTCACATCCGGCGGGGGCCTTAGGCAAACGATGGGCTTGATGATGATTGATGCTGCTGGCGTTCTCCAGTTCGTTTTCCATACATATAGTACGAGTTTATTGCCACACAACTATAACTATAGCATTTACTAGTATTTTGATTGTTGTTAGGTGCCCCACCCCCCGCCACCCCTTTCTCTAAAGGGGAAGGACTGGGTTGGGTCGGTTGAGCGAATGAGGAATGTAATATGTATGTAATAATAATAATAATGGCAATGCGAAATGGCAAATTACATGCTCTGCATTTAGTAACAAGCATGTACAACATATTTGCCCACTTAACTAGCGGCCTGGTACGGTTATTAGCATGCAATTTCAAGATTTTAATGGCTGCACTCGCACTGCAGTCACACACGCACATCGCACACACACACACACACACATTTATAGATGCAGAGGTAGTGCATCATATTTACTTGCTTACACTCTTACGCATTTGATTAGGTACAATCCCATTCATTTAATAGCTTAAGCGGGATTGGAACCGTTACGAAGCGCTTAGTGATACTAGAATTTGATATTTAATATTTGAAAACGAAAAAAACCCGGAACCGTTCCGAAAAGGGAATCCCGGTTCCTTTTTCGGTTTTTAATATTTATCTTACTGATTTTTTAATATTACAAAAATATATTTAAGTTGGTGAGATACTAATTTATTTTATTTAAGACAAGAAATACACACCTTAAAAAAATAGTGTTCTAACTTAAAAAAAATTTTTTTTTTAGATTTTTTTGTTTTTCATTATTATTTTAGCTTGGATATTCCCCTTTCATCCTCTTTAAACCATTTTCAAAAATTCGAAATAGTTTAGCGGATATAGCCATTTTAGTGCAGCAATGTTCATGCTAAAGTGAGTATTTTATACAGTGCTCAAAACTTTAAACGCGGTTTTTCCAAAAACCACTTTTTTGACATGGTAGTCATGATTCTTCTGAACCGATTTTGATCAGTCATTGAAATCGATGGGGATTTGATGTAATTCCGTACCTCAATCATGAGGAAAACCATTTTTTACTTTTTTTTTTAGACCTAACTTTAAAAAATAAATCGTCAAAAATCTTTTATTTTTTTAACATCAATTCTGATCATAACCTCTTTTACCGTTGTAATTCTCGATAACCTGGAGCCCCGAAATCATGGCTACCATGTTTGGGAGAACTTAATTGGCAGGCCTCTATCTTTTTGAACAGCCCTCAAATTCCCAAATTGTTTTTTTTTTAAATTTTTTTATACAGTTTTCTCTCCAGAATTAATAAAAAAACACTGCAAAAGTAGAAGTCCCCCTTAGGAAATATTATTATTACAACTAGAAAATTTTTCCAAAAAGTGAAAAACCTTTCCTTGGTTCAAATCGACCTTAGAAAAGATTGTAATTTTTTAAGATACATTTTTCTTTAAAGGCCTCATTTCATACAAATTTATTTCGGCGCTATGCTTCATATAAATAAGACAGCTTTTCAAAAGCATTCAGCTTTCAGAGCTTTTTCAAAAGCGATTCTATTCATATGATTTAAACTTTGATACACATGGGTTTCAAATTCACTAGGAACTCGAATTTTTAGAAATATCTTTTTAGTGCTCACTAAAGTCAGATAAGGAATCTAATGTCCTAATTTTAGGTTGATTCAAAAATGATCTTGAATAATAAAATAAATATTTTAATGGGGGTATGACACTTACTTACAGACAGGCATAATATGTAGAACTGGACCCCATCGACTCTTCATATTTAGTATAAAAATTTAATACAGGTCCGCAAACCCGTTTTGAACCGAACCGGTTCGAACCTGGAATTCCGGCCTATCTTTTACGGTGAACCGAAACTTGAACAAACTTCTTTTGGAAAAATAGTTAAAACTGAACTAGTTCCGAAACCAAAAAATTTTGATTAGGTTAAACAAAAGTTACAAGTCTTGGCACAAAAACCGTGAACTACATATTTCGGAGCCTTAACTATTGGTAAGTTTTGGTTAAAACCCGCGAACTGAACCTCCGAAAAAATTATTTGGGTTAGCAGCCCTGATAGCCCCTAATAGCTTCGAAATCTTAATAGAAATCGATTTATAACGCATTTTTAAGTACGCCAAAAACCAATTTTATCAGCATAAAACACTTTGATGAAATAAATTGAACCACACCGTTAGTTCTTATGGATTTTAGTTCGAATTTTTTGTGATTGAAAATAGAACGGTTTGGTTTACGAGCGTTCGGTTAAGAAAAATTTTCATAGACTAGACCTATTCAAGTGTCAGGCAGTGTGTTCGTTTGCGACAGCGTTGGCCACATTTTCGCCTGGCAATAAATTCAAAGTTGCACAAAAACAATTTATGGTGCTGGTTTCGTTGATTTGTTGCTGTTTGCTGTAACGGTAAAGTCAAGCTGGGGCCATAAAAATTGTGCACAACGCTTTTGTTGTTGTAATTCTCCATTTTCTATTTTTCTTGGCTTTCACATTCTTTTCTTGCGACTGCCACAGCCAGCGGAGGCTGCGGACACAAAAAAAAACTATATAAAGAAAAAACAAATCACAATAATTTATAGCACAGTGAAACAACAAATTTAATTGCACTCCGTTTTTCCATTAATCACCATTAATGTCAGAATGGGCTCGGGAAGTGCATTGCCCGGAAAAGCGTGAAAAGCAAGCCAAGGCCAGGCTGCAATTGCAATCAGAATCAATCAACCCTGCAGCAAGTTCCCCTCCTCCGGCTAAAGCGGAACTTCTTGAGGCTGCGTGTCTGCCCCATTATGTGAGGTCAAGCCCAAGAGGAATACTCGTACCTTTTTTTTTGATATGTGCTCTAATCTGCTGACCAAGTTGTGGCCAGTCGCTTCGCATGATTTCCTTGACTGTAATCTCGTAATTTCAGCCAAGCCAATTTGCGGCAAATCAACGGCATGCAAAGCGCTTTTTTTTTTTTGTTTATTTCGTTGATTGTTCCCACAATTTTTGTTTTGTTTTTGCACAATGCCGGAAAATGTACGTGCTTATATGTATGTACGTACTGTAATTGGCTACTCAAAAAAAAAAAAACAACAACGTGAAAATTCTTTTCAAATGCCAGACAAAGAGAACCCTCTAACCCTGCTTGACAGACTCGAAAGATCTCTCAGATCTGGACGCAAATCGCTGCTCGCTGTAATTCGTGCACATGCCGTAAGATAGGCAAGAGAAGATGTTGCACAAAAGATATGCAGACTCGTACACACATAAGAAGATCACGTACAGCATAAAATGGGGGCGTCATTTACATGGGGGAGCTTAGAGCGTGAGGCCAACAACAGGCAGGATCGGATCGTGAGCGTGTGAATCAAAAAAAAAAAGAAAAAGCAAAAGTAAGTGATGCAGCAAGTAAGCTGGATGCGGAGACTGTGTTGTGGGTAACAACAAGACATGGGAAAGGTCGACTATTAGATCTGAGAAACGTGATGCGATGCATTGCAATCCTAAATAGCCCACTTAGCACATGACTTTTGTACCAACAAATAATATTCTGATTCTGAAGTCCATTTGCACCTTTTAAATTGGCTAATCTCTTAAGGCAGCTGAATTCTTAAACTTATGGAACTATTAAAAAGTGGAGAAAATATTCATATACATTCTCCTTCTTCTCAATTGACAAAGAACCGAATGTACAGGCTTTTCTCTGTCCTGTTCTTCACTTTCTTAGTATTTTCTAACTCCTGCTTTATCAGAATAATATCAAAATAATGCCGATTATATATTTTAGCAATTTTATATTCAATATTCATGGTTCGGCATTCCTCGCTTGTGAGCCACGCGCTCTGGCTCTCGCTCGAAAGCAGGGAGCCGAAAGCTTGAGAGCAGAAAGCCGAGGGATTGCAGCTCCTGACTAGCAGCTCTTTGCTTTGAGCAAGGAGCCTCTGCTCTTAAGACAAAGCTCTCTGCTTTCAGCTGAGTGCTTCATCTAAGGTGCCAGGAGCTAGCAGTTTGCTCTGGGCTAAATCTAAAGAGGCAGGAGCTAGCGATCGGCTCGTATCTCTTTTCTCATAGCTTTTGGCTCTGAGCTAGGAGGTGTTTAAAATGTGGGGTAAAAATATCAAAAATTGTTCGAGTATTTCTGAAGTCGAAAACCACTTTTCGAGTAAAACGCGTTTACAGTTGGGGTATGTGTTAAAGGTAAGGCTGTATCCTTTAAAAATTTTAAAGAGGTTCAGTTCGAAGGTTCGAACCCGTGACGAATCTTTGTGTTCGGTTCGCGGACCGGTTCCTGGAATCCCTGAACCGAACCCTCGAACCCGACATATAATAGATACTACGCTTATTCTGATTATGACGATTCTTTCTTTTAAGTAAATTTTTGGGATCACCAGCACACTCAATACCAGAGGTCGCAAAAAAAAGAGCTTAAACCTAACAACCTATGAGTTATGAGAAAAAATCTGTAATCGACCTACTTCTGACATCGGTTGGTATATCTTGCTTTTTTGTTTGTTTAGTCTTTGATCTCTACTAGCTCTAAGTGTTGAATATGCTTGAAAAACTGATACCTGGAACTGTTTTTAAAACCTTTACAAAGTTTGAAATCATTGGTCAATCTATATAAGTCCTCTTGGACAATTTTCGAAGAAATCTTTAACACCGTTGACAGAGTTTTTTATACACTTGAAAAGTGTATATTAATTTTGCCCAAAAGTTTGTAACGCATAGAAATATTCATTTCCGACCCCATAAACTATATATATTCTTGATCAGGACGACGAGCTGAGTTCATTTCCGCTTGTCCGTCCGTCCGTCTGTCTGTCCGTCTGTCCGTCTGTTTCTACGCGAACTAGTCTCTCAGTTTTAAAGCTATCGAGCTGAAATTTTGCACAAAGTCTTCTTTTTACTGCACGCAACTAATAAGTCGGAACCGGCCGGATCGGATGACTATATCATATAGCTGCCATAGGAACGATCGGTCTAAGAACTAGTTCTAGTTAGAAAAACTTTTTTATTTTCCATCGTAGCGTCACTAATCTTGGTATATGTTAGTTTTATATGCTTCCATATAATTCTGGAAAAATGTATCAACATCGGATTACTATAGCATATAGCTGCCATAGGAACGATCGGTCGAAAAATAAGTCTTTGTGAGAAAAACTTTTTTGATTTCCATCGTAGCGTCTCCAATCGTAGTATATATTTGTTTCATATGTTTCCACGCAATTTTGGAAAAATTTATCAAAATCGGATGACTATAGCATATAGCTGCCATATAAACGGCCGGTCAAAAAAATAGTTCTAGTGAGAAAAACTTTTTTGTTTTTTATCGTAGCGTCCCCAATCTTGGTATATATTAGGTTTTTATGCTTCCACATAATTTTGACAAAATTTATCAAAATCGGATGACTATAGCATATAGTCGGAAAATGTGTTTTACTAAGAAAAGTTTTTTTATGGTATCAAGTTTTTATTATCAAGATTTAAAAAATTTTAAATATACGATATCTATATTCTATATATATTTTACCGGTTAAATCGGTTGGAATAAAGTTTTTCAATTGTATTAAAACTTCGGCCAGCGAAGTTAGCTTTGCCTTCTCGTTTTTATATACGTTCATTGTATTCTATTGCTCATACCTATGGTATACTTTCATTAAAAATTTCTTTTGTTTGAAAAAATACTTAATATTATGAACCGAACCTTCTATTTTAATAAGTGGTCAGGTTCGAGGGATCATAAATGTAAAAGGTTTATGGTCCGGTTCGGGCACTTCGAAAATCCCGAACGGGTTTAAGGGGTTTGGTTCCACATCAGTTTGCAGCCTTGGTTATAGGTAATTTTGTACCTTTCTGCAATTCTAGGACCAAAGTTATGCCATTCCAAGTTGGATTGTTCATGGGTAAAGTCCTTCCTCGAAAATTTAGTTGGTTTAATTTTTTCCGAATTTTTTCTAGGAACGCTCTACGTATTGAATGCGTTTCTAAAATTCTATTAATAAAACATAAATGCGCTCTTACTACAATAATTATAGGTCAGAAAAGTTAGAAACCCAAAGGAAAGTTCATCCCCAGGCTTGGAAAAAGTTGAAAATTTCGAGGAGAAAAACCATTTTTTGTATAATAGTTTCTTTTATCAGATACTACATAATTCAAAGTAATTCCTCCACCACAAAAAATCGCGTTTTAAAAAAAATTACAGTGACGTTATCTCTCGATATATTTGGGTTGTTGGAGTTGAGAACGTTATTCTGTCTTTATTTTTGAATACAGAAAAAATCGAAAGCTATGTTGCGTGCATTCGTTCCGTTTTCGAGTGATTCACCATAGTTGACCTAATTGGTTTATCTTTGATTGAATCTTCATAGATAAATATGTATTGAATTCCCATTACACTAGTAGAGTATTAAAACAAGCATTATTTTTTATCAGCTCAAATTCTCATTAGTTTAATGAACACGATAATTATCAACTGGAGCCGGCAAGGAAGGAGTGACCTTAGCTGGTAGTTAGTTTATTTGTGAATGTATTCAGTCATGGTTAAAATCCTTCGCAAGTGGAACGTCGCTACAATTTCAGCACGAATTTTACGCTGCACATTTTACTACACCATCTTCTTGGGAATCGTTTTCTTTGGCATCAGAAGAAATGAAGTCGATGGTTGTTTGAAGTGCTATAAACGCTATTGGCTGCAGTGGTTTTGCATTATTTCTGAACTTTTCTGGAGTAGTTACTTGTGCTACTTTTACCTACCATGGATTTACAACTTAACAGATCCGTATGAAATGATGCTAAACTATGTACGCCTTTTTGGCAATATACTATGTACCATTTGCGTTTTCATGATGCAAAGTTGCTATGCACAGAAGGTAGTTGATTTAGTTAACAAGTTCTTTAAACTGTTCCGGCGGATTCGTGTCCAGTCTGCGCAACAAACGAGAGGCTTTGGAAGCCAACGAGAAGTCATACTTATTCTCTTGATGGTGGCCTGCATATTTTACGAAATCTTGTGTAATTGCCCGTATTTACGAACCAGTCCAAACATATTCTTCAGCTTGGCCTTGTTAAGCGACGTGTTTGTTAGCACAAGAGCTACCATGATCATGAACATATCTTTTATTGGCTATTTGAGCTTAGGAGTCCTGTACTCTGAGGTGCATAGTTATGTACAGAGCGAGCTGCGTCATCAACTGAGGTCCTTAGGATTACAGCCTAGTCGCAGACAGCTCAAAGCTGCCACCCGTCGTCTCGATGAGTGTATAGCGATCTATGATGAGATTCAAAGATTGGGCAGTGCGTTTCAGAAACTCTTCGAGTTTCCCCTCTTATTGTCTCTGATGTTGAATATTTCTGTGATAGTCATAATCTCGTACCAACTTGTTTTACAACTTGATTATACTTATATTCACATGTGGGGAGTGGTGGCCAAATCGTTAGTAGATGTGGTACTCCTTACACTAGCGGTGCATGGAGCGGTGGGCAGTTCACGGTTGGTGCGACGATTGAGCTTGGAAAATTATTATGTTGGCCAACCCAAGGAGTGGCATGTTAAGGTAGGTTGAAATAATATCTAAATTGAAAGAAACATTTTCACCATCTTCTCTTTTTTTTTTAGCTGGAGATGTTTCTGAGCCGTCGAAACTTTTATGAATTTCGCGTGTGTCTGTTGGGTCTTTTCGAAGTGTCTAATGAATTTATTTTATTCTTTTTATCCGGTTTAATCACGTATCTTACCTATATAGTTCAATATGCCATGCAAATGAATCGATTTTAAGATGTATACAGAGTATATTACACTCGAGCCTGACAGACTTTCTTACTTGTTTAATACTTCACCCTTCCACCTTCTATATATTTATACATATACATAGATTAAACTAAGACTTGATTCATTTTCTGTAATGAATAATAAAGATCTTATTAAACCAATTTCTTTATTTTAATAACTTAACATATTTGACGGTTTTCCGTAGTAACCTTTGAAGGGAATGAACATAGTTCTGCTTTGATATTCTATGTTGCCAATAAGTATATAAAGGCTTGTTTTGTGTGGTTTGTTTGAACGCAATCGTATAAATAGTTTTCTATATCAACATTTGTGTTATGCTTCATTCATTCAGCACCTGTTAATAATATTAAATTATGCCCTCTGGTCTCTCACCAAAATTTCCTTCCGCAAAGCCAACGGCACTCTGCAGGAAAGGGCGGAAACGTTTGCGGTAAACTTACAGGAAAGGTATCAAGTATCTTATTAATGAGAAGGAGAGTATGGTCTTGACAATGTGGTTATCAAAGCGCTCCCAGTAAAAGCGGTGCTTATATTGCTTTTGATTTTTTACGTGAAGTTGGTAAAAAGCAGGTCGTAAGGTAACATAAGACTGAAATAAAGCCGCCCGATCAGTCACTTATCCTTAATAACAAAAATATTTGAGAAGTGTTAACTATCCCGATTTCCAGCACTTAAAGTAAGTGTAAGTATAACTCACTTTCGGATGGCCTCCCCGAGCAGCTAAATATTGTGACATATTTCATTATCGATAAGATTTGAGGAGCAAACAAAAAATGGCATAATAATCATTCAATTGCATCGGAGAATCTGGTCACGCTATTTATGTAAAGTTGTATTTGTTCACTCCAAAAAAAGGAATAAGACAATTTAATAAAGGCTTACGAATATTTTTTAATCTACCTTTGTGACAACAAAATAAAACTTGCAAAACAGTGCAGCTGATGTAAGGACTGTAACCGAATAAAAATGCACACATACTTTTGCTTATAACTTTACGATTTCTACTCGATTTGACAATTTTTTTTGTATTTATGAGAAATAAATTCTTTTAATATTTCCAAAACTTATTGTGAAAAAATCATTCCCATAATTTAGACAGAATTTTGGACACTTATGTTTTAGCGTTTCTACTTGTCATTACGCAGTATTTTTTAAAGCTCTTCCTTTTTTAAATCCCATTCGGCAAATGCCCAATATCGATCTATTGAAGCTCTGGAGCATTTGGTGCGTTCTCCTTTTGAGCAGAAAAATGTAGTTTTCTTGCATTAAGCAAATCTCGAGATCAATGGGCATATTTGCGGTATCCAAATCTGTTCAAAATTTTGTTATATTGTTTTACAATAATATGGTAAAAGTTTTTTTTAAACCCTCCTTCATGTCTCTATTGAAGCTCACAAAGTCCTGTTTGAAAAATAAAGTTGTTCTTAGGCCGCTGGATCAAATTGCGTGACATTTCGAAAACTTCTAATTTATGGATTTCATTGGTCAACAGA
The DNA here is from genome assembly GCA_018904225.1 of Lordiphosa mommai. Classification (NCBI taxonomy): domain Eukaryota; kingdom Metazoa; phylum Arthropoda; class Insecta; order Diptera; family Drosophilidae; genus Lordiphosa; species Lordiphosa mommai. The sequence continues at coordinate 82,513 of JAEIFT010000211.1, forward strand.
ATCACCTGGTAGGTAATCTGTTAAGTCCATTTTGATACAATTTTCGTCTTCCATCACAATGCACACCACTTTTTCATTGAACAAACGGTCTTAAAGATTTCGAACTCAATTTTTTCCAATTTATTTTGTAATTTTAAATGTCTTTAAGTAATGTAGTTGATTCACTCTTCAAATCATAGAGACTCTCGTTCCTGTATTTTTGGTCAAATATCTGAAAAACATTGATTAAATTTTGTTGTTAAGGATTTTTCAAGATTCAGATTCTTAGGTTTTTTTGAAAATATTTTCATGAACAGGTTTTACCGAGCTGAGTTTAGTTTATAGCAATAAGGTAACTTTTTATACAATCGGAACAGTATTTGTCCAGAATTTTTTTCGCGCATTTGCTCTGCGATCTGCGATTTCGTTAAATCTAAAAGGAATATAATGAAGGTACTTCACATGGCATGAAGCGATGCTCACACAGGTGCAGTATCTTTTCGGTACAGTCCTTACATCGACTCCTGTTGGAAGCATATGGAAATACACTAGTTCCGATGTTTCAAAATTGACAACAAAGAGCGCAAAGGAAGGCCTGTAAAGTTTTAAAAATACTGAGCTATGGACTTTGTCGGACCAAGATTCGTGACAAACTCAAATAAGATCAGGAGGACTGGCCAAGCAGCAGTCTATTCTTGGAAAAATTGGCTACATTTTTGGATCGAATCATAGACGTGTGTACATTTGTTATTGGCTTTTGCAAGTTGGAGAAAGGTCGTAGCTATGGACTTTAACTTTAATAAGTAACTTAACTAAAATACATTGCACAATTATTTTGAAATAAATACACTCCATATACATACAATTCGGTAAAAGGTGCTCTTACTCTCTGATCTCTGGAATGCAGTGGCTTGAACTACTTTCACATTTTCTTAATATAAAAGCTGTGCAATATCGCAATGCTTAGCTACTGCCAACATCTACCGGTTTGTTTTGTTTTTGCTTCGACTGTAACATAGCTATGCAGTTTTGTCATGGGCAACAAATGCTTAGAATTGCTAACATATTTATAAACCTGTTTAGAAGACCCCAAGGCAAGTGGCGGCGGCTGTAGAGTTGTGGTAGAGTGTTGCAACTATTGCGCGGAATGTGTGGGTTTGATCACTGCTGATCGAATTAACTAATAAAAAGGTTTTTAGCTTGTACGCAGCCGTCACCTTCACTAAGTAAAACGGTTCTTCAACTTAATATGTAGATCTATTGTGTCTATCATGTGCTTAAATTCAAAGCACACTAGCCAAGAAAATGAAAGTAGCTCCACTTGGCCCTCATGGCTGTTTAAAATAATATATTCACTTTTAAAACATTGTGGGGTCCATTAAATAAAATGTAACGAGTCAAAAGGAAAATAAGTACTGAAAAACATTTTTCCCAAAGTTTTGCCATCTACCTTAAGGAGTCAGGTGCTCTTCGGGCAAATCAGGGAAATTGAACTCTAAATAAGTTTGATATTTATAAATCTGAGAACAAACTACTCATCTCAAGATCGTTTTGGGCTTAGAAAATCTTGAAAACTGAAAATAATATTTTGTCAGTTGCATTATTACTATTATTATTGATTGTTAATCTTATGTTTTCCATTTTTTGATTCCTTGAAAAAATGTATATAAATCGAACCAATTTAAGAAAATCGGATATAGTACAAACGATCGGTCTAAAAACAATTTCTAATGAGAAAAACTTATTTGTTATCAATAGTAGCGCCTTTCAAAAACTAAGGGGGTTTAAAAAAATCGGCGTGGCGGTTGTTTTTTTTTTTTTTTTTTTTAAAATTTTAAAAACAAAACGGTCACACGTTAATTTAGTATGCCTTTTTTCTGAGTGTATTTAAATTATGAAGGAGCTGACAGGGTATACAAAGTTGGACGTCCAACAGTTTCTTTTTCTGATTCTGATTTGTTTATACAAATATGTCTAATCCAATTATCCTCGTATAAGTATCCTGTCGTTTCCTTCCATGTATAAATATAAATGTTATGATAGTGCTGCGGCATTAACCAAGATAAACACCATCGCTTGGCTTATAAATGGCCCGCCAGGCTAACTCCTTTTAGTTATGTCCAGCATAGTTGAACGACTGAGCGTTCCCACGCTCTCAGCAAGTATCCTGCGCTTTATATACTACTATGCCTGCATTTTGGGTGTAATTTGCTTTGGTCTCAAATCAAACGGATGCAACGGAAATGGCGCTCTGGTGGCCCACAATCGCATCTGGCAAAAGTGGTACTGTTTGACACTTCGTCTGTTGGGTAGTGCCTGGTTTTTTTACTTTTATACTTCCTGGTTCACTACCTTTATGGATGCCTTCGAACGAACGCTTTGCATTGTACGACTATCAGGATGCGTCATTTGCGCCGTTTGCCTGGTGGTTATGCAATTTTGCTATGGCCAACAATTGCTGCGTATAGTCAACCGATTCCTTAGGCTATTTCGCAGAATACGTGCGCTGTCTCGTCGCCAGAAGGCCGGTTTCGGTGGCAAAAGAGAGCTGGTACTGCTGGTCTTCAAGATCTGCTGTCTGCTCGTCGAGTTCTGCTGTGAGTTGCCCATTTTGGTGAGATCACCTAACTTAATCGTCTTGGTGTCGGTGGCATGCGACATTGTTATTTCAATTGGAGCTGCCATGATTATGCACATTTCCTTTGTGGGCTTTCTGGCCGTGGGTGCCCTCTACGCGGAGACGAACAGTTATGTGCGTCACGAGCTGCGCCGTGAAATGCGCTCGTTGGAGCGTCCCAGCGGAGACCAGCCAAGTCGACGGCAACTGAAGGCCACGGCTTATCAACTGGACGAGTGTATTGCCATCTATGATGAAATTCAAAGCGTTGGCAGTGAGTTTCATCGCCTTCTTGAAATACCCGCCTTCATTTGTCTTATGCTAAATTTCTGCGAAATGGCCATGGTCTCCTATCATATTATCATGCTAACCCAGTTTCGTGATATTGGCTTGTGGGGTTTGGTGGCTAGGTTATTTATCGATGTGGTACTTCTCACGCTGGCCGTACACATAGCGGTAAGCAGTTCGCGGGTAGTGCGAAGGTTAAGCTTGGAAAACTGTTATGTAAGCGAGCGCAACGACTGGCACATGAAGGTGGGTAGGTGGGTAGCTCTTTGTGAATTACTATACATTTTGTATCTATTTCAGTTGGAAATGTTTCTGAGTCGCCTCAACTTCTACGAGTTTCGTGTTCGACCCTTGGGACTCTTTGAGATTTCCAATGAATTAATTTTATTTTTTCTTTCCGGTATGATCACTTACCTGACCTACATAGTACAGTCTGCCATTCAATCGAATAAATTTTAATTATACTCTGAGTTGTGTGCTCTCACATTACACTACATACATATATGTTTTAAATATATCTAAGAAACAAGTTTCCGTTGTAATATATCAGCAGACAGAAGGGCATGTCTGCACCAAGAAGTGTAGATAAAATTTTAAAGCAAAAGCAAACATTTTTTAATGGGGTAGAGGCAAGATAAGTAAAAAAAAAACCTCAGATGTTTTAAGTAACAATTAAATTGCCGTTTTGTTTATAATACCGATATTGTTATTAAACACTATGTACCAAAAACAAAGTAGCAACTGCGAGGCAGACATTTTACTTTCCGATAGGGAGAACGTGGGTATGCCTATGGCAACGTGTAGTCTCATTTTATAAAATATCTTCAAGCTCATAGCAAATTAGATATGGCAAGCGTCCACAACCTAGTAGAATCGCAAATCAGACCTATGCAGACTCGGCGGACCTCGCTAACATTAGGCAACAATTTCGACCTTTTTTCAGGCTCTTGGTTCAAACCGATTTTTGGTTTAATAGAAATGGGCTCCCAATAGACGAAAAAAAAGTTTTTAGATGTTTCTGTGGTGAAAATTTATTTTGTAGAGTTTTTAAATTTTAATTTTTTTATTAGGACCATTTTTTTGTCAGTGGTTTACGTATTTCGCCATAGCTTACGTTATCCTACACCGATTTGAAAATGTAATATACGAAATCAGTGCCAATATAGGCCAAATAAGACGATGACACTATATACTTAACACTTAATAGACAAAATATTGTTAAACTTTAAATAAATATATAAAAAAATATACTGTCTTAAGATATTTACCTCAAAACTTCGAAAAAAGTGAATATTTTGAATTTTTTCACAAAATGTTGTGATCAGCCGTAGGTAGGGCCATAAAAGGGTTGCGAAGACTGGACGACGAAGTTCGTCTCCCACTGCCTCTGTTTTTACCCTGCCCTATCAGGGCATCTCGGGTCTTCTTTTCTAATTCACGTATTTGATCTTGCTGTAGTCTCAGCCTAGACATCCATCTGGTTTAATTCAAGTTTTCTTAATTGTGTACACTCAGAAAAACACTGCTGGGATAGAATTTATACCTTTTTGTACTTAAAATTTGAAGTATAATTCGTACTTTGTTGTACTTAAACTAAGTACAAATCAGTCTTAAGTTTCAAATTTACTCAAAATGGTTCCTAAAATGAGAACAAAATTTTTAAATCAAGTAGGAAAAACTTAATTCAAGAATTCTTTGTACTTAAGCGTTTTAGAACGATAGAATTTATATCGTTTGGTACTTAAAATATTAAGTATGATTCGTTCTTGTAAGTTCTAAGTACGTATCAATCTAATAAGAACGAATCGGAATTGGTTCAAGACCATTTCGTTCTAAGAATAAGGTTAAAAAAAAACTTGGAATAGCCCAAAATGTACTTAATGTCAGGGCCGCAAACCCAAATAATTTTTGTGGAGATCTGGTTCGCAGGTTTAAACCACAATTTATCAATATTGAAGGTTCTGAAATTTTGATGTTCATGGTTTTGGTTTGAGCCTTGGGTCGTCCCGAGTTTTCCCAAATTCTTATAGAAAATCCCGGAGAGATAGGATTGGAAGCGAGAAACTCCCATTAGGGAGAACGAGCTTGCCATATATACGGACGGCTCCAAGATGGAGGAGGGCACAGGGGCGGGAATCTTCTCAGAAGAACTAGCAACACAGCTCTCATTTCGTCTACCGAACTGGTGTAGCGTCTTTCAGGCAGAGATCTACGCGGTCTGGCAGGCGGCGAAGCTGATATACACCCTGGTTGAAACACCAAGGAACATATTAATCTTGGTCGACAGTCAGGCTGCTATTAAAGCTCTGTCGTCACGCACCACCAATAGCAACTTAGTCCGCAGTACTGAACAAACCGGCAGCACTCCATCACCCTCGTCTGTACCTGGCCACCAGCACCAGGCACGAGGCGACGAGGTGCAGGAACGGATCAGCGCAGCCAGCGTCACAAGAACGACGTACAAAGACCAATCAGGATATTCGACGAACATAGGACAACCAGAACCAAGGCAGAACGACAATGGGACATCGCACCGGGTTTACATCTCCCGATCACTCTGGCCAAGATACGCCCCAAAACGAACCTCCCAACTCCTACACTTTAGCAAGAACAGGATTAGGATAGTGATAGGAGACATTACGGGACACTGCCCCATAGGCCATATGGCCGCCAGGATGCTCGTACCCCACAATGAGGAAGAGATAGAAAGCATCCAACACCTTTTATGCGACTGCCCTGCACTTAGATAGAAAACGAATCCAGTACCTGGGTAAACCATTCTACGAAGATCTGGGTTGTCTGGGAAACCTGCCCGTAGGGGACCTGGCTCTTTTTATCGACTCCTCAAAGTGGTTCTCATTGTAGAAAAGTTTTAGCGTAGTCCTGTAATTTTGGCTGAACGAAACCGAAACTGAAATTGGTTCGGAGCAGGTTCAGGTTGAACTATAAGTTTCACAAGAGGTTCGGTTCAAAGTTCGGTTCACAGTGAAAGAATAGTCGGAATTCCGGGTTCAAGCCGGTTCCGTTCAAAAACGGTTTGCATCCCTGCTTAATGTATAGCGAAACGGTCTAAAATCAAGTATTTCGGAAATAAATAAAAGTATTCTGTACTTGTATCAAGTATTTTCCTACTAAGCGTACTATTGACAACGTTTGTACTAGCTTAAATAAGCACAAAATTATTGGATTTTTTCCGAGTGCATTAAGCGTTGGAGGAATGGACAGTAAGTACTGAAATACCGCTCTAACCTAATCTAACCCAATCTAATTTAAATTAATTGACATTATATCTTCCTTAAGACGTTTGCCTCTACTAGCTCTTAGATCACAAAGAACACACTTAAGTGTTGAAAATTCTCGTTCTTCTGATATTTGGGTTAAGAGCGTTAAAAAAAAACATAAAGACTTTTCCAAAAATCCAAAATTCCCGCTTCATGCGGTTTTAAATGTTTTCTCGGAGAACTTAAGGTAGCTAGAAATATTAAGGTTTTTTGTTTATTGAATTAAACTCAATTTTGACTTGCAGCCCGTTTAAACCCACTTAAGTTAAGAAGAATAATTAAGTTATTTAAAAAGATAATGGGTTTAAGTTCAAAAAAACAAGGTTCGGTTTAAGAGAAAACCCAAAAACCAGATTTTGGACCAGAGTTGATTGACACAACAACTATCTTGATAAAATTGCTTTATGCTCTAAAGCATATTTTAAAACATAAATAAAGGAAAGTCCACCTGCAATAAAGTCACACTTTCGTGTCCAATTAGAGGTATCTCACAACCTGACATTCCTGGTCAGGACATTATGCCGCTTGCAGAACTTTAATTGCTCGTCACGCATTGGTCACTTGGTAACTTACCCTTTGCGGTATTGCACCCGAACATACACCTGTCCTGCGGTTAAACGCAAAAATCGGTTGGCAGGACCTAATCCAATTTCCGCTTAACGTTTTTCGGCCCAACTTTTCCCATGAAAGCTGATGCGTAAATAATATATGCTCATTGTGTCTTGATGTGAAGCAGAAAATTTATGCAGTTACCGGGCCACCGAACGGCCGCGACCGAGAAATACCGAGCAACCGGCTGGGCAGTGGCAGTTCACGCTAAAAGCGCATAAAAACAAGGCCGAGGCCGTCGCTCTAATTAGCATAGGTAAAAAGGTACAGGTAAAGTCGCCGGGCTGCACTTGTTTCGTAGGAAGGAAAAAGGGGCTGGTGATAATAAAAAATCAAATTGCCAGGGAGACGAGCATTTTATCTTGGCATTGACAGAACTGTGGCGACGTCTCTGACCCGGTCTGTTCCCTTTATGTATCTTTTTTGTGCGTGTTGGGTAAACGGCAAGATAATCATAAAACGTAGCATTGCTTAAATTATTGTACTTCATGAGTGAGAGAAAGAGTCGTCCGGGTTACAGTCATTTTCCCATGATTGTTCGGCTGGCGCGGTAATTATGGGTCACTCTGTATCTGTTCTGCCTCTCTCTCTCTCTCTTTCTGCAATTATCATACTTACATATAAGTATGTTAAAGTTAAGAATAAAAAATTAATGATGCTTTCAACATTTCACTAGACAAAAGCACACGTCCAAAAGATGAGTTGGAGCTGGAGCTCGAGCTGGTACTCAAGTGCAGGTAGCGTTAGCGCTTTCCATGTTTATCTGGTCAAATGTACAGCTACTTCAAGCACAGCGCCAAGAATATTCCGATAAAACAAACGGATGATGAAAATATCATCATTACGAGCCGAAAGTGGTGAGTCAATCAAGATTAAGTGCGGTAGCCGGTAGCTGGTAGCTTGGTAGCACTCATCCAGAGAACAGAATGCTGCAAATCTGAAATTAACAATTTCTCATGGTAACTCATTAGCTTTCATACACGTAACTATGTACAAGATTGTCCAGGAAGTACAGTAAAAATTGGTTTAAATGTAAATGCTGCTCTAACAATTTTACACAAAATTAAGCAACTAAAGGGCTCATTTTGACAGCAAAAGCGATTACAAATGTGGTCAGTAATTGGCCTGTTGATAATTTGATGTAATTTTTTTTTTGTTCAATTAGGCTGGCAATTAAATTAAAGGGCTTTACCGCGGTACTTAACAATCATTACATGCATTTGTATGTTTTGTATATTAATTTTGTGTATTTCACACTTCATGTGAACTTCTTTTATTAAAATATTGCCCGATGAATTTTGATGAGAAGCTGTCCGAGATCTTTAAGCAAGCCCTTGCTCCCAACTGCTGCCATACCGCCGAAAGTATTCTTTATTTGCGTCGCTTTGAAAAGAATAACAAAAACAAAATGATTGCAATTCTTGGCGAAAGATCACAGAAGCAGACGGTAGCACAAATAAAATACACACTGTGTGACAGACAGCTGATCGAGTCGAGCCTCGCTTATAAGAGTTTTTATTTCTTTCTGTTGTTATTGGACTGCTCTCAAACTTAATTTTCACACTGCTCTTAAAGTAGTACTACTAAAACAAGTGCAGCAAATCAGATGATACAGCAATACTATAGGCGAAATATATCAAATATTGTATGCGATTCTGAGAAGCATAGACACGAAGTTTAGTTATGTTAAAATCAATTTTAACTACAATTTTTGTAAATTTTTTGACTATTATTTTGATTTAATTTTTTTTTTTTATGTTCTGCCTTTTTTTTTTGTTGTTTCCTTTTCCTTTTTTTATAATCTCTTCCATTCTTCTATTTTTTCCTTTATTTTCATCCTTACATCCACTCTTGATCCTTCTTTCTTCCTCCTACACAGAGGTTATTTCCTGCCGTAAACCCAAAATATGATCGAAATTATCTTAGAAACTTTGAGTACAAATGTTCTAAAAGTGTTTGAACTTTCGTGTTCTATTCAATTGGGGGTTTCGTCGCAACAAGATCCGATTTAAACCTCATAAAGAACTTCTGACACATTTATTGTTTGCGAATCACTTAGAAGAGATCTTTAGGAAGTTCAAAAAGATTTCACTGAACTTCGATTACACATCATCTAGAATCAAAAAAAAATGATGCAAAATCGGCGTAAATGTATAAATTACACTTATATTATAAAACTTATAATTCCTGTTAAAATATATAACGAAAAGGCAAAGCTAACTTACCAATCGAATAAATGTATATAGTATACAGATGTCTGATATTTATTAAATTCAAAATGAAACAAGGGAAAATACCTACAAAATGATCACGAACCGCTGGAGACCAATTCACAACTGTGAAATCTCTAGGCTTACTTGGCCCACTCTTAATCTTAAAAGAATATTGACGTCTAGGCAGGCAGAATGTCTTCCTCTTCTTCCTCCGCGAGGCTTGGTATTGATCATAATGACTACTGTAGAAGTTGTTGCTCACTTGATGAAGAAGAAAGCGTTCAGCATCTCCTCTTTCATTGACCAGCGCTCAGTAGGAGACGTTTGCAATCCTAGGTCAACCTTTTCCTGTTTTTGAAATGGAGATTGCTGTTATACTCAAGTTTGTGTTACTATCTAAGTGGTTTAAAAGGGACGACCTTACCTTTACTGGTTTCACAATGGGCCTATGTTTTGGCCTACCATCGCAACATAACCTAACCTATCCTATCCTATCCTATCCTATCCTAGCCTAGCCTATCCTATCCTATCCTATCCTATCCTATCCTATCCTACCCTATCCTATCCAATCCTATCCAATCCAATCCAATCCAATCCAATCCAATCCAATCCAATCCTATCCTATTCTATCCAATCCAATCCAAGCAATTCATTGAGGTTTTGGTTAGGTTCAAGAACGCTATTATAGAAACGCTATTATTTCTCATTACTTCTCACTATAGGATATAGTCATCCGATCTTAAACATTTTTTTTTAAACTGCTTAAAAGCATATAATATTCATAATTCCTGAGTTTAAGATCGCTATTAGGGAAATTAAAAAATATTTTCTTACTAAGACCCATTTTTCAACCGTCCGGTCCCATGGAAGCAATAGGATATAGTCATCCGATTTTGACCAAATTTTGCAGAACTGCTTTTTAAAATCTTTACTCAAAGAATCTCAAAATGCAGTTGAAAAGATAATTTTCTTTACACATAAGAAACAGATTTTATGCCTTCCATTATAATCTCTCTCTGAAGTTGTCATACACGTATGGCAAGTTAAACCAAACCCAAGTAGGGACCTACACTTAGAGAAAAATAGTGCATATCATACTTGGATCAGGAATTTTCGATGTCAAACTTAACGCGGTAAGCATGAAATGTTTGATGCTAGTATGAAATTATGAATATTTTCTCTGGGTGTGGCTCAAAATTATCGATGTCAAATGTAGGGTAAAAATTAAAAAACCTCTTGATCTTAGTGGTCCAAGGTTTAATTCCAACTATCTTAATTCAATCCATTTCCGTTAGTACTTAAATTGAGATTGATTTTTGCTTGACTACAACTACTAAATTCTTAACAATTCAATTCAAATTATTCCGTCTACTTTTTCTGAGTGTAATTGTATGCATGGGACTAATTAAAAATTGCACATTAATGCAAATGTTTCCCACCTTTTCTAGATGCGTCGGCTGCTGCCTTCTAAGCCATATACGAGTATGAATTGTGTGTGTGTGTGTGAGTGTACATATATGTGCATATTCTTATTTATATGCAGAAACCATCGAACGACAAAACGTTTCGCAGGCGACTCTGTAAATGTTCAAGTCCCAAAGAATTGGCACGAGCTGAGCACACGTCTTGGGGCCATGGGATATGGAGTTCGACTTGCGATCTGGTCTGCAGCTTGTATAGTGGGCTGACGTACAGTTCTGGTGCGGCATATTATTTTTATGGCCCTCCAGTCGGCACATATGGCGATGGCGAATAAAAATGCAAAAGGGGAACCCGTTTTGTGGGCTGCCTGGGCGCGCGTAGGCGCTGTGACGTACGCCCAGTTGGAGGCTGAGGACTGAGGCAGCGCGTGTGCGATGTGCCAACATCTGGAGATGGACCAGTTTTGTCAGCCAGAGAGTGCTGTGCACAGTAGCCCGACGACCAGGTACGTTTTGAGCCCGAGCCTGAGCCTGGACCGAGGCGCAAGATAATCGATGTATACTAATTATTTGCTTTGGCTGCAACTGTTTGTCATGCTCCGCTCAGCGGCCTGTACATCTGTGGAGTACAGCAAAAACAAAAAGCTCGACGGTAGCAGAGTCCCAGACCCAGAGTCCAAGCCAGAGTCAGTCCAGTCCCCCCTCCTGACACTGAGCAAATATATCGCCGTCAGCTAAAATAATGGTCATCGACAGCAACCAGGCAGCAGGCTGAGTTTGTGTGTCTTGGGCAAGGTTGTGGTCGTCTTCGGCCACTGCCACTCCACACGGTAGTCAAGTTTAGACACCTTAAGTACACAGGAAAGCGTCATTTATGCGCTCGTTCTAAAAACGACAAGCACTAGGCGTGGCGGGATGCAGCACTATTAATTACATGGTCAGGAGATCAGTTTAAGCTACATCAAAAATGATTGGATATCACGGTATCCAACCTGGAATCCGTACCGGTACCGTATACCGAAAAGAACCGATTAAAAATCTCAGAACCGGAATGCATTTTTTAAATTTTGTATGAACTAATATTTCTGGAAACGTAAAATCCGAAAAGAACCGAAACATTGAACCTATAAAGTTTCTGAACATTATACTATTTTCATTTTCGCAACCTTACAGTATTCTTTCTGTTATATCAACTCTGGTGCAGAACTATAGCCACAGCCAGAGCTATCAATAATAACAATATTGCAAATAAACCTCGTCGGAAGGTGTTAGACTTGCAATTTAATTCAGCTTCTGCATATCTCTACTTTTGGCTTTGAACACTTTGGAGTTCTCAAGTGCTTATACGGCCAACTGCGAGACATTTAATTAGAACGATTGATTTAAATAACGCAACCCAGACAGACAAGAAGGAGTTTGATGAGAGATATGGTTAACTAGAAGCAGTCTGTAAGTCCAACCAATTGTTGCCTTGCTTTTAAGGCCTCAATCTAACAGCGCTAATAGCCCTTCATATGGTTTACATTTAATATTACATATACATTAATATTGCCTACTTTTAGGGTGCCGAAGGAACTAGGAACTACAGTTTCCATTGCATACTTCTTAGGGCTAGATGTCCTAAGGCTTTGGGTACTGCAATTTTTATTGCCTATAATTGAGGGTAGCAGTGTATGTACCTGCACTGAGAAGAGAAAAAGATGTGGCGGACGGTTTTAAAATTTTAAATCTGTTTTAATAACTTTAAAACGTTATTTTGAACCCTGGAATATGTCGGAGAAATAATAAGTCAACTGCTTTATGAAAAACACAGTTTTTTGACTACTGGCGGCATTCATAAGTTCAAGAATGGTCCTAACGAGCAAAGATGCAATATATACCAGGAATGCAAACCGCTCGGAAATAAAGAGTGGTTCGGTTCTGTGGTTCACAGAGATTTTAAACCATCGGTTCGGTTCATAATATGGCTTTTGTTCAGTGGTTCACAGTTAATATATAATTTAAAAACGGGATCAGGCGTGAGATACCGTTTCCGAATCTCCGAACTTTCGAAAAAAAAACTTAAGACATTTTTCATTAATTTTTGAAATGGATTTCTTAGAAAGCATTAAAATAACTTCGATTCTCAAGAGAAATATATTATAAATATAGAAAGCAATCAGATACAGCGCATACATTATTATTATTGCCTTGGCGAGCGGATTTTGTTATAAATTTGTCTATTATTATATATAAAGACAATCGTTAAGGCTCTGTCCATAAGTTCAGGGATTGTCTTGACAAGCAAAAATGTAATACATATCTTAGTACTTCGAAAACGGTGCGTATCAACTAGATTTCCAGCTACAATGGCTGGCATAAGTAAGCGTCAGTCCATCCTCTGAATAAGAAGAACGCGTATTAATCACTTTATAATCATTTAACCGTTTGGTTAATGAGGAACCTACTACCTTAGAAAAATTTCTAAATTCACAAGTGCAATATCGTGTTTACATCATTAATCCCATCGATAAACTGAACCGAACCAAACCGTTTTAAAAAGCGGTTTTCGGTTTGGTTCAGCATTTTTGAAAGAACACTAGTTCGGTTCTTGGTTCGGTTTACGAGCACAAAAAAGCGGTTCGGTACGGTTCGGTTCAGAACCAGCTGGCATCCCTGATAGGTAACCAAGCAAGTCGAAAATTCTGCGTATCTATTGGACTTCCAGGCAACAGGTCATGATAGCTTTTAAGAAGTAGTTATAGGACTTGTCTGGAAACAAGAAGTTTCCGTACCAATCTCTCTTCAAACTCTTAATAGCGATTTGGAAATCGAAAATCGAACAAAACCTGTTATTAAGAAGAAACTGCGAGCAAATTTGAAATTTTCCAAATGTTTTAAACGATTTTTGAAGATTACCGCTTCACCGCCCAAACCAAACGTTACCTTTAACCAGTACTGAAACAGAAAAACCAATTTGGTTTAATTCCCTGGACCAAATTGAAGCTGATGCACTAAAATCGATGCTGCTTAGTGATAGATCGATTTCAATCAACACTCCCCCAATGAGGCAAGGCACTTGCACCCTCAGTCGCATTAAGCAACAAAAACAACAACAACAACAAACAAGTTTGCGATTCAAACAACAACAAAAAAGTACAGTCACAAAAGATCAACAACAACATCTCAGGCAGCAGCAGCAGCCGCAGAGCAGAGCAGAGCAGTTGACGTCAAGTTTTCTGGCTGGCCAGCTTTTTGATTTGGCCGAGACGTGTGGCAAGCCCAAGCTCAGGTCTCGGAACAGGTTTTTTGATTTCAGATTTTGGAGCTGTGCAAAAAGTTCAACAACTGCGCTGAGCTCGAGCTGCTGCAGATGGTGGTTTTGGTTTGTTGATCTCGTGCTGGGGCAACACAAAGACAAGTAGCCGAGAGACAACGACAAACGAGCGAGCGTTGCGTAAATTACAGTCAAGAGAAACCAGCAACAACAGCAGAAACAACAACAAATCAATATTCTTTTTATGATCCAGCGTCGTCGACGTCGACCCCAATTATGAGTTTCTAAGTTCGCTCACTTGGAGTCGACGACTCTCTCTCTCTCTCTCTGTCTCCCCCACCAACAACAGCAACAAGAGTGTGTGTGTGTGAGTGTGTATTGTATGTAAGGGGGGCACTCTCTCTCTCTGTCTCCCTCTTTTATTCTAACACTGTGGATTCCATTTGCCATAAAGTGCGTTAATTTGTTTGAAAGTGGGTCAGCACCAAATTCGGTTCATCGAACACACAAATAACAGAAACGTCAGCGTTGAGTGTGCGTGCCCGCTGCTCTGTCTCGGTGATCGGGCCTTAGGCTCGGAGCTGTCTCCTCTAACCCCGCTGCTCTACCCCAAAATAAATGACGCATTCGATAGCTTATTTTGTGGATACGCTGCAAAGTGTAAAGTTCGATTGGGGGATATGTGTCGAATACAATGCAATGCGAACCATTTTGATGCGAAAATGGAAAATCAAAGAGGCGCACGAAAGCATTCCTTCTGTTATAGAGTTAAAAAAATGTAAAATAAAAAAATTAAATTTTAAGTTTTTACAAAGTTTGAACTAATAAATACGCATACGCGCTAAGCAATATTAACAAAAATTTCACCTACGTACACCAAATTAAGCTTGTCAGCCAAAAGTGACAGTTTTCGTCATATTTGGCATATTTTACCTTCGAAAAGGAAGGAACGCGATCCAAGCCTAAATCAAAGTATGAAACGTATACGGTATTGATGCAACTAGTAAACAACAATGTCAGCGTTGGTTTGACAAATTCCGTTACGGAGATTTTAAGATGAAGAATGCACCACGCACTGGGCTTGAAGTTTATGATTAACACAGTGGAATCAAACCTAAAAAACTGGGATGAAGGCAAGCTCAATATTTGGGTACCATATGTTTCAAAGGAATTTCACCATACCTAGCGTTCAAATTAAGCTCATAACAAAAATGATCCGATTTTGAAACAATCGTCAAGTGATGAAGATGTAGAGCGAACCCAACGATATTTCATAAAACCGATATTCCAACGGATAATAATCTTGCATAGAGATTAAAATAAGTTAAAATAATTCGTCATAGCAAAAGAATGAAAAGTAACTAAAAGTTCCACTTTTTTTCTCGGCCACTCTCTTTACTTTAAATAACAAACTAAAATCAATCCCGTGTGTGGTTCCTTGAAAACAAAAAAGCCTAGGGTTCGGCAAGAATTGCTAAATTGGAAAATCCGTATCCATTGGGATTGATTTTAGTCCAAATATCTGGGGTTTTTTTCTTCTGCGTATATATATTCCCGGATACGCGAACTAAGTTAGCGCAATATTTTTATGTCTAAGTTTTTAGATATTTTCCAAAAAATTTAAAAATTTTTCAATGAACAATTTTCGCCGGAATCTTTAACATTATTTCCTTCTTTATAATCAGGCTCTTCTAGATTTAATTTTTAATAAGCTCATTAAGAATTTCTTTCGTTTGCAAAAATACTTATTATTGTGAACCGAACCTTATTTTTTAGAAAAAATTTTGTGGTGCAGCTTTAAAAATTAGGGTTCAGGTTCGAGGGGTTAAGAAACAGCATTAGTGGCTTGGTTCTATCAGCTCTTGTTTCGGGGAACCAATAACGCGAACCAAACTGGTTTGCAGGCATTTGTCCTCACGAATTTCTTATGCCCACAACAGGAATAAATTTCTGGATTTATCTGGCCTATTTTCCAGAGCACATATCAATGCTTCTGTAAAAAATTATACGCGCAATATTCGACGAAATGCAAGGGTCCAAATTGGTCACTGAAGGTCAGACCTAACTCGATTTACGGCTATTTACAAGTATAAAGGGCATCCGTGGTTGTTGGTGGATTTAAATTTTAGCCATTTATCCAGTACCCAATCATTTGTTCTAATTATGTGAATTTTTGTCGCATTTTTATCAGTTTATTTGGCGAGACTACAGCCTGATTAAGCCAAAACACACACATTTTAATTTATGGGAGGACAACAATTGTGACTACAAGAAATTCGTGAGGGCAAAATGTACTAAAAATCCTTTTTTAAGCCATATCTTAGAAACTATAGCTGATGAAACAAAATCAATGATGCAGTTTTATTCAGGCGCTCCATATCAAAAACAGTTAAGTTGCGCTGTCTTAAAAGCCGAATTCAGAAGTGATGGCTTATCTACCATATATCCCCGACCCTGCACATTCCCATTATCAATTGTTTCGATCTCTTCATAATTCTTTAATTGGTAAAACATTCGTTTCTAATGAGGCTGTAAGAAAGCACTTGGCCCAAACGATAAGGATGAGAAGTTCTACGAGAGTTGCTCAAAAGACAAATTCAAAACGGCCCATACATAATCGACTAATGTTCATTCCCAATAACTAATTTAAGCTTAATTCTTTTCACTAATTTTTCACGTACATGCCGCAATATTATGTTTAATAAGAAGAAATGTATTTAGTTCTTTTCAATCCCACCCAAATCATTTAGGCGGAGGTTTAGTTCGCGGATTTGAAACAAAATTTACGAATGGTAAAGGTTCAGAAATTTGAGGTTAAAGGTATCTGTGCTAAGGTTTTGGTTTAAACCTTGGTTCGAGCCAAGTTCTTAAATATATTCAGAATTTAATATTTCTGTTTACTTGAAGGTATTTCTTTAAGTCGATTTTGAATTTCTAATACTACGTTTATACACACAAAATTTATCATGATAAATGCCCTTAAAAGTATGCACCATTTATTTGCTTTAATAATTATCTATTTGAACGATTCGGTTGAAATTTCCCGAAATAAAAAAGGCGTTAATGTAAAAGAAAAATGGTCAATAATTATTCGTATTCAAGGATAAAGCATACTTTAAAGGGCATTTATCATGATAAATTTTGTTTGTATAAACAAGGTGTAAGTCTATTATACTTCTTTGAACAGACAAAATCAATTTTTAAATGGTAAAAGGGGTTCAATTAAATAAGTCTTTAAACTTTTGTTGAGCCATACAGAAAATGTTGGTTCGGAACAGCTTTAGGTTCAATCATATATCAACAAAAGATTCGGTTCACAGTAAAAATAAGACAAAATTCTGGTTTCGAATCTGAAATTAAAAGTGATATTTCGCGCGCTACTTGGGATGTCAATTTGATACATCAAATAATAAAGTGCAAAACACAGATTCCTGCTTAATTGCAAGAATGCTTTGGTTAGCGTAAGAAACTATATCTGTATATGGTTTAATACTTCTTCCAATGTGTTGTTGGAAGTAATCTTATACCTAAACCATTGATCAAGCGGTCGTATTCGGTTGGTTCCGACAATGTATATGGATATAATAATAATTGTATAAAAACAATACTACTGATCGTTCGATTATTTAACTTTGTTTTTTTGCTGTACTGTAGCTCCATTGTAGGTCATCGAAAATTCGTTCAAGATCATGTCTTCTTTAGGTTAGCGCCTTATGGTTTTAAGCCAAAACGGGTATGGTATTGGCACTTGCTGTTTTTGGACAATGGGGTAGGGGGGACACCCGATCGTATGTGTGTGTTTTCGTATCGTATTCTTTTCAGTGTTGTTGCTGGATTTGTCCACTTAATTTTCTATGCATTCTATCCAGATGTAGTTCAGCACCAACACATCCAAGGCATTTTGTAGTTTTTTTTTTCTGTGTTATTGTTATACTCTTTTTGGAGTGGGAACTGTGCCGTGCTTGCTCTACAAATTAAGTTCAAACAACGTTTGGGCACGCTTGTTTAGAGAGTTTCCGCCTGCCCCCGCGTAGCATGTTTCCCATTCTTTGGGTATGACAAATGAAGTTGTTTGTTTGTGTCACGTTTATGAACAGACGACAACGACGATCCCAGACCAAGACGCCGCACTTGCTCTGGCACGATTGAGATTGTGTTTTCTATTTTCTATTTTGTTTCTACACATTCGTAAGTGAAAGTATCCAGATCATGACGTCGGTTGGGAGCTGCTGCTGCTGCTGCTGCTGTGCATGGCAAAGGTTAAACTGCTCGCCGACTTATTTGCTGATAAGTGTGAGGCCCCAATTGAATAGAATGTGTATTTAATGAGCGTTGAATGCGCCGCTAGTTACATATGTATATGTACAAACCACATGCAACTGCCACCGCAAAACCACAGCAGCGGCATATGCAACCAAAGTGGGGGCCCTCTTGGCGTGTGCGGCATCTTTCAACTGCGGTGAGGCATTCAGACAATGCAGCAGCCGCGCTTTTGAAGCTGAGCCGTCCCAGCGCCAATCCCAGTGGCAATTCGGTGAGTGCCAGGCATTTTCTAAAGCATCGGACGGAAAGCTTCCAAACTAATTACCTGGCAAATACTTGGAATGGACATACAGGCCTGCACTTTGTGTACCAACTGTTGGCCGGAAATATGCATGGATTGGCCAGGTTTTGGCCAGCTCCAAATGGGCAAAAAAAAATGTAAACAAATTTGAATGTTCCCGCCAGTGTCCGGGATCCATCCCAGCGTGTGCAGCGGACCAGAGCAGAGAATTAATTCAGTTGCAGTCAAGGCGCGTTTTTTTTTGCCGTTTTGTTTGCTTTGTTTTTTTTTTTTTTGTGAATTTTGCCAAGCGGATCACACACAGCCACAGGTCAGATCAGGGTTCAGATGGCGACGCTGACGACTAACCTCGCCCATATGTACGTGTATTCGTATATATGTATGTATATATAATAGGCGTGACAAGCGCGTTACGCTCGGCTGACGCCCAAAATAATCAAAGACAAAGACTCCGTTGCTGCTTGTAGATGACCATGTTGATAATAGGGGGAGGAGGAGGAACTGACGACCCAAACCAAGCTATGATAATTACAACGTGTCAGGCTTAAAATTCCGATTGCTGTTGGCTGCCGCTTAACGAGCTCGGCAATCTTAAAGTCAACCCAAGAGCCGAAATTGTAACAACATTTTGAGGTATGATATAATGTTGTGGGTGATGAGAAAGTTTTATGAGCTTTTCTAGTTTCCATTTTAGGTATGCTTTGCCTCAACCTTCTGGAGAAGAAAGGTTCAAATGGTGAAGATGTTGGGAATTAAATACCTTTTGAAAAATGCTTAGTCTTAGGTAAAGACAAAAAGAGCCGCTTCAAAGTATTTACCGTTGGGATAGTGAATGAATTTTTAAGCTTATTTGTTTTACTTACTTTGTCTATCATAAGCCTGGCTCGCAAAATGCAATCAACAACTAACAAAGATGGCATATAGCCATATAAAAGTTATTAAGATATTAAGAGGACAAAATATTTAAGCTTCTAAAGTATTCAAATTTATTTATTAATTTACATACACATTTTACATACGAACTCGGTTTATGCTGCAATATATTGTACCTACATTTAATAAAGATAACATTTCTTAACTGATTATTTTAATCATATTATTTTATTTAACTGATCAATTTAATATTTTTAGTAATTAATTGTTATTACAAAATTTTTATCCAAAAAGTTATAACAGTTACGGTCCCTGATTTTTACACAATATGTCGAAGCAAGTTTAAGCCGGCCCGTGGTTTCATAAGTTATGTTTTTTAATAACTTATTTTAAAAAAAAATGGTACACACACTTTGATCGCTATAATCATAAAACGAGCGATAAGCGATTTATTCGTGTGTAAAACTTAGGTTCAATGCTTTAAACCGTTTAGCGGTCCGAACCCAAGACTCTATGGCCGATCCTTCCTTCCGATCCTTCCGCAGAATTTAATAAATTTGCTGCTTTCAAATACTCTGCTTAGCATTCTTAGAGGTTAGGGACACTTTAGTAGCTCGTTAGGAAAGTATTTGTTTCTAGGTAATTACCATCACTCAATTGAGGAGAAGCTTGGACCATAAAGCCCTGGCAGATGAGCGCAAATAGTGTTAACGAGAGGGGAATCTAAGACGGGATTTACACGATGAAGCAAACTTCATGATGTTTTCTAAAAAGCTCTTGCTTGTAAGAAAGGGGTGTGGTGGGGAAGCTTGCCCCCACACCTCTACACCTCTTTTTTTAGAAAACTTCATGGAGTTTGCTTCATCGTGTGAATGCGGTCTAACTTCGACTGTGCCGAAGTTTTATTACCAAGGCTGCAAACCGGTCCGGAACCAAACCCCTGAGGACCGGTTCGGTTCAGTTTTTTTTTAATTTACCGAACCGGACCATGAACCGAACCTTCTACATTTTTAATCCCTAGAACCAGAACCCGAACCGAACATCTAAATAAAAAAAAGGTTTGGTTCGCAATATTTAGAAATATTTCAGACTTAATAAATTCTGAATCGGTTCAGTTTTTTTTGAATTGACCGAACCGGACCATGAACCGAACCTTCTACATTTTTAATCCCTAGAACCAGAACCCGAACCGAACCTCTAAATCAAAAAAAAGGTTCGGTTCACAATATTTAGAAATATTTCAGACTTAATAAATTCTGAATATGATTATTTAAAATTTAACTATAAATGACTACGACTGACTGTAAAGAAGAAGAACCAATGTCAAATAAAATTACATTTATAAAATAGTCCAAATTTAACACTAAAGTCTGTTCCTTTTAATCTAAGATCCAGTAGAAATTAACAGTTCCAGAAAGATAGCAGACGAAAAAGATCTCTGGACTGTAATCACTCCCAATAAATGTCAGATTTTATAAAACCAAAATACAATCAGGTTCGACTCGTACTTAATATTTTAATCCGAAGGTCGAAATATAAATAAATTTACACAAAGGGCTTCTTTAAAAAGTCTTATGTTGCCCAAATTTTATTAAATCGTATAAATTAATCGCAAAAACAAGCTTCATAATTCTTGTTGTTTAAGTGAACCGAAACCTAGGGTTCAGAAGATCCAGGAACCGGTCCGTGAACCGAACCCAAATATTCCTACCTGGTTCGAACCTCCGAACCTCTTTCGAAATTTGAGAGGTTTGCAGCCTTGTTTAATAGGCTTGCAAAAGCTGCCGGGATAACAATGATCGGGTCGGAACAATAAGAATTAGAGATGGGATACATATTTCAATCCGATCTCGATCCCATAGAAAAAAGATCCATTTGAAATATATAATATTATATCCTTTATTATAAAAAATCAAATCATCCATTTTCATATAAGGAATAGTTTAAAATTCAGTCTCAATGGATAACAAAAATATCCAATGGATGTAACACAAATATCCCTTTTTCGGAACCCGCGGGAAAACTATCTCACGCTCATCTTTAGTAGAATCTTTGAAATCCTCGTGACAGAATTTATTCATGATTTCGAAGTTTTTTTTTCTGATTCCGAGATTTTTTAAAGAAATTCAAACATTTACATAACGGAAATATTAACGGAACGGAAATACCGCGAAAACCGAAATTAACTGCGGAATCGAGAAGAGATTAGTTGGACGTACAATGCACTGTACGTTCAAGCCGAAGTCAAAATAGCAGCCCATCTCCCGCCCATTCGACCGTAGGGCACAGGCTCCAAAACTAGGGGCAAAAAAGATGAAATAGAGTTTTTTATAGCAGTAAGAGACTCTTGATTGAATTTTTAACTTAAAGTGGGGATAGAGAGGGTGATTTTAATATTTCAGATCGGGATAATGGATCAAATTGAGTTACAAATGTGTTGCGAAATCGGTACGGGATAGACGTAGATTCGAATACAGTCGAAATGTGCTGCTAGTGCATAGGCTTTGGGCAGCTCTGGGAACTTGCAACTTCTAAGGACGAAATGCAGACAGGTGACAGCAAAGTTTTGCCTTTTTTTTATCACTTTAATTTGTCAATCAATTCATCCGATTTCTCGAAACCGCCTGAAACTCCGAATTGTATTAATATAAACATATAAGATATTATGGCCGAAAGTATTAACAATATAAACTGATTGTTCAGATGAACAAAACCCAATACTTTAATTTCCAAACGCTGCGTGTGTTGCTGACTGAGAAATACCTCCACCTAGGAAACCAATTAGATGTTTTAATCACTCGATTCTATATAGTCACACACTCACACTCTGATCCCAGCGCTGATCCATATCGGTGCATACAATATCCAAGGGCAAAAGCTGCGGTTTTTGCGATTCCTTGACAGTATTATCGGCACACATTATGAGCAGCACCAGATTGGCCAATTTGATGCCGGCCATGGTCATGGATACCAGCATAATTTCCTCTTCAATCAAGTAATTCCAAATGCACTGATACAGCATCAGGCAGGTGACAATGAAGTTATAGTAGATATAAAAGAATATTTGCCATTGTAGGATGCGGCGAAAGGACTGTGTGACGTCATACAGTTCGCTGTAAATGGAGCCGGCCTCATTCAGTTCATCGGCATGATCACACAGCAGACGCATGCGCCTGTAGTGAGTCATACGTTCGCCCAATGGCTCCAAATCTTCACTCTGGGACTCAATGGGTCGCATTCGTTGCAGCATTATTCTAATATGCAGTCCCAGGTGTTCGTAAAAAACTCCGGATATGAGAAATCCCAGGAAACAGGCATCCAGAACAAAGACCGTACCCAGCCACATATACATGCCCACAAGTACGCCGACAATTTGGGTATAATTAAAAAGGATCTTAATTTGCAGCAAGGGCAGAAACTCATGGACACAGCCAAATAGCGATAGGAACACCTTAAGTGCATACAATACCAGAAACTTGACCGGGAACAATTGCTGGGATTTGGTGTGTAAGCAAATGCGTCGATAGAGCTTCAAGTAACGATTGAGTATGCTCATAAACTTTCCCTCCCCAGTGGCCTGTAGAATGAACGAGGCCACCGCCAAGAGGGATACCGAAGCGGACTGCAGTGAGGCCAACAGATCTGCATAGCTCTCCTCCTGATGCACGAATTGGCGGAATAGTGTTCCAATCACGGTCGAATAGATCAATACTAGAATAGTACGCCAAATGCGGGACAAAACTTTGTTGCCCTTTCGTTGAGGAGCCTTCAGCTGTAGCTGCTCTCGATCTAGACGAAAGGAGAGTAGCGACAACCAGCGTGCCACATGGTAGAGACACAACAGCAGGCGCTGTGAGTAAACCTCCACGCGTTGGGGACTGTACTTGGGCATGACCGGGCCAGCACTGCACACTGCGCTGACATGTCCTGGGAATATCAAGGCCAGTTTTACGATAAGAACGAGAAATTTCGCTGTTGATTTTATTAATTGAATGTGTAGATATCGGCAATTGCGTTTCACGCTTGGCTGAGTGCCTCGCTGACTGATTGGCCCCGGGCCCAGAGCTGCCAGCCGTTGATGGACAGGCCAGCCCCAGCCCTCCCCAGACCCAGATATACACTTGGGCTTGGGCATATTAGCCCTGAAGCACATTGGAACAGATGGTGCTCGAAAATGGGCGTAAATTGTTATAGGGGAATAGATTTTGGTTGGGGAAGAGCTGATTAAGATGTTGGAGAAATGGAAATTGAAATGTTAATGTTGAAATTACATTTTTACAAGGTCAGTGAACCTTAAGCATTTTGCTCCATTTTTTATGCCACAACATTTTTCGTCCGGATCGAATGACTAAGACCGCATTTACACGATGAAGCAAAGTTCATGAAGAATCTCAAAAAGCTTTTGTTTGTGGGAAAGAGGTGTGGTGGGATAGCTTCCCCTCTACACCTCTTTCCTACAAGCAAGAGCTTTTTAAAAAACATCCTAAAGTTTGCTTCATCGTGTAAATGCGGTCTAAAGCATATAGCTGTCAAAGGAAAGAAAATGGGTCTAAGCTAAAAAACTTTAGAGTGATTCTTTAACTAAAACGTTTTAATGAAAACTAAAGTGGAATATGGAAAATGGAAAATAAAGGCAAGTAGAATCTACACTCAGAGAAAAAATCGAGCAGATCGTGCTTGATATCAAGCAGATTTCGTGTCAGAAGTTGGGCAAGACAGAATTTTCTTGTATTCAAGAGAAAATACTAAAATCAAGCATGATTTTTTAAGCTCGATTTTTTTGTTCGCTCTCCGCAATGCGAACGCCTCACCTCCCTTGCCGCCAAACTCAAAATCGAGCGCACAAGTCTTCTCGATTTCAAGCAGATTTCTTCTTGAAAATTCAAGTCGAAAAAAAAAACTAAATTGACGCCGATTTCAGTCTTGCCTAATCGTGCTAGATGTCTCTGGGTGTAATTTATAAAGATTTTGTGACGTTTCTATTCACGTCAGAAGTACATAGATTCATGTGTAATAAGTCTCCTTTGCCCGTTTTTTGTAAAACCCGGTTGTTGTCAGAGCTATAGATTCATCAGACCAGTTCTTATCTAACCTGTGAGTTTCCAACAGAAATTGATCCAACAAAGTGAACTACCTTCCTAAATAGGCTATAAACCAGCGATTGTCAAGAAAAGCGAGGCGAAAAGTCAGAGTGTATTGGTGTGCAAATAAAATGCAACGCAAAACAGCTCTGACCTTCTTCATTGAACGCTTGCCAGCGACTGATTGGCTTTGCTGATTTGTTGACTCTCTTGGCGAAGGGCTCGGCATGCGCTCGGCTTATGTCTGTGTGAATTGCCAATTGTGTTCTTACTCAGGCGACATGGAGGACAAACTCTGCTTTATAAGTACTGGAAGAACCGAAGTTTACATAGAAGTGAAGTTGAAAGCAAAAGCTATTTTAATAAAAATCAACAATTTTACGAATAATATAATATTTTTCTGGTAATGTTAAACTAGGGATGTCGGAAACATTATTGATATATCGAATATCGATATTTATGTTGAAAAAAAGAATTATCAATATCGGATATTTGACAAACGCGATATATCGTATAACGATTTCTTTTTAAAATATTTTCGGCGATATTTTAAAGTTCTGGATGAAAGAGAAAGACAAATTGCCAGCGCTGTCCGACTAGGCATTGGTATATGTAATTTCACCAGGAAGTTAGGTGCTATCTGAGCGTTTGGCTCCGTCTATAAAAAGTTTGATTTCCGACAACAGAAGCCGAATAACCGATAAGCACATAACTCAACTTCCTTAAATCTGTGTCTAACGAATATTGGTAATTAAAAAGTTCTCAGGTTTCTTGGATTTAACTGCTTATGTTTCCTTTTATGTTATCATTATTGTTAATATGTTTGTTTTTTTTTTTTTTAAATATCGAAAATATCGATTATTTTGTCAATAAAATATAAAAAATTCGATACCGATATTTTCCCATCCCCCAAACCGAACCTTTAGAAAACGTAGCTGTCTAAACCTGTTCACCACCAATAAAATGACAACAACCTTATTTTTTCTTAATAAAAATTTCAAATTTTTTGACATTTCAGTCTATTTACCCCTTAAAAATTTGCCTATCAGAATACATACACTTAATCTACTAAAGCCCCCATATAAAAATTTTCGGCACAATTCATATTAATAATACGATTTGCTTTTGAAAGCTGTCTCTTTATGAAGTGCGAAAACTTTTTCCATCTGGAAGAGGCCTAGTAACAAAAATATGAAATACTTTAAAAAAAACTTATGTTTAAAATTCATAACCAAACCAACTTTCACACCAACGCGATTGTTAAAGTAAAAGGCGGCCCAAATCATCGCTGAGCAGACACCAAAGTTTAGGGAGATCAAAATGCACTTATACGTGTACGTTTTAATGTGGACGAGAAAATGTTGAACTTAGATGTGCCAGTTGGTTTTAATAACTACAGGCACCACATTTAGGCTTCGACCTTTCAAAATGATGGAACGGGAAAAAAAGGTAATCAATGCAATAAATGACAACAACAACCTCATGCTGCAGCGAATCTTTTATGTTTATGATTTGTTGTTGTGATTCTTTTAAGCCTCTTTGTTTGGTTTCTGATGCTGAGTCATGAGTAAGCTTTGAAAACGAAACAAATGTTCGATTGAACCTGAACCTGCTAAGACTTAATTCCTGGGTAGTTAGACGAATGCTCAGATTTTTAAAATTGAAATATTGCCAACTGATTACTGTGTCGTATTTCTGTAAAATTATTTAAATAACATTCTAAAAGGTTCAGCGACTGCTGCATAATTTGGACCATTTATTTGCAGTGTTTGGTGCCAATGTGCATTTCATTTGCAATTTCATTTCAATTTCAATTCACTCGTAAACAATTTGTAAGCCAATGACGATGACTCCGACTGTTGCTGTTATTCTGTTTTTTTTTTATGTATAAGGAGGAGCCCCTCCTCCTCCTCCTACGCCATTGCAAGTTGCCAAACACGTTTGCCTGTGCATTAGAATAACCCCCGCGGGTTCAATGTACTGCTCCACAAAGCAAAACAGCAATATCCCCAGCCCGTCCAGAAAGGAACTGGCAATAGAAAAACAAAGTCAATAGCCTTTTGGTTTAGGCCAGTGCCAGTGCCAGAGCCAGAGCCAGAACAACAACAACAACAAGCAGTAACTGGTCTAGGCCTAGGCCTAGCCTCCTGCTCCTGGCATGATCATTGCCTCTGACAACAACGACAACGCTGTGGCAGCAAAAGGGGCGTGCAACAAGCCTGGGCCCCCAATAACTGGTTTGCCTAGTTGGGGCCATAGATAGATATAGATAACTTCAGCAACAGCATCCTGGGCAACTGGGCAAAACTGCCAACCAGTTTACGTACAGTTCTACTCCGTGTTATTACAGACCAAGTACATGAAGTAATTGCATGGAACAGGGCAGGCCTGACCCCAGCCGTGATGATGATGATGCAGCTGGAGCTGAAGCTGATGCTGTTGCTGGAGTTGGAGGGGGCCAATGAACTGTGTCAGTGGCAAAAGACAATAGGAGTGGGCCAGAGCCAAGCCCTGGCCAGAGGCTGCCTCAGTTGCTGCTGCCTGCTGCCTGTGTTGTATTGCTAAATTGGAAATAATTGCTAAGAGGCAGAGGCAGTGGCAGAATGCACGTGTGCAGTTGTTGTTGCTGCTGCTGTTATCGCTGTCATCAGTTGTTGTTGCTGTTGCTGTTTTTCTACTATGACATAAAAGACGAGACGAGATGGAACAAGCGAATCTGCAGAGCACAAACAATGAGGAAAAATACTCGCACAAAATAACAATAATAATAATAATAAAGTTGTGTGTGCCGCACAATAAAAAAAGAAAAAAAGGAGGAAAGGTTCAACGACATTAGGAGATTAGAGAGCATTCACATAGCCACACAGCCCAACAACAATGGATTGGATTGGATTGGATGGATACATGGCATATGCACATTTAAATATGTAAGTTGTATGTACGAGGGCCGCTTCATAAGTCACTGAATTTATTTTAAATGTAACTATAATCCTGTCATCTATCAGCTTATAATAGACTAGTCTAAAATTTCGAGAAAGCTGCATCATTTAGTTTATATTTGACAGCCAACTTGGACTTCGACGAAAAAAGAAAACAAGTATATTTAGAGATAGAACTTTAGTACTTTACGATGGCTTTACGATCAGGGTGTCAAACCGGAACCCGAACCGTATACCGTAAAGAACCGATTGAAACTCAGAACCGTAACCGGAACCGTTATAATTTATTTTTTGAGAACCGGTATTTCGAAACCTTTATATTTGGAACCGAAATGACCGAAAAGAACCGAAACATTGTTCCGGTACAGTTTCGGTTCTGAACTAGTCTCTCAGTTTTAAAGCTATCGAGCTGAAATTTTGCACAGAGTCTTCTTTTTACTGCACGCAACTAATATGTCGGAACCGGCCGGATCGGATGACTATATCTTATAGCTGCCATAGGAACGATCGGTCGGAAAATAAGTCTTAGTGGGAAAAACCTTTTTAATTTCCATTGTAGCGTCACCAATCTTGGTATATATTAGTTTTAGATGATTTTACATATTTGTGGAAAAATTGATCAAAATCTGATGAATATAGCATATAGCTGCCATATAAACGGTCGGTCAAAAAACTAGTTCTAGTGGGAAAAACTATTTTATTTTCCATCGTAGCGTCACCAATTTTGGTATATATTAGTTTTATATGCGTTAACACAATTCTGGAAGATTTTATCAAAATCGGAGGACTATAGCATATAGTCCGCTTCATAAGGACCGATCGGTCGAAAAATGTGTTTTACTAAGAAAAGTTTTTTTTATGGTATCAAATTTTTATTATCAATAATTTTAAAATTTTAAATATCTGATATCTATATCCTATATATATTTTACCGGTTAAACCAGTTGGAGTAAAGTTTTTCAAGTGTATTAAAACTTCGGCACAGTCGAAGTTAGCTTTGCCTTCTCGTTTTTTTGTTAATTCAGTTCAATCAGGGATTTCCTCAGCGTAAAATGAAGGGTAAACGTTAGCAAAGACTTACAAATGTTAGGTTAAGAAACCATCTGGTATATACTGAAATTTTCAATAAAAATAACAATTTCATCTTATTTCTTTGCATTGTTTTTGGTTCAATAATTTCCAAATTTGAATAAATTATCCTTTTTTTTTACATTTACAAAGGAAACGAATTAATAATTGGACCAAATGGGCTTAATATAAGAGCAGTGCTAAATTGTGATTGGTATCGTTATCTGAAAACAGTGAATTTAACATTCCATCAGATATCAAAAGTTCTTCTTGTTCTTCCAGTTATACAAGTAAGATTAGGACATTTCTTTTCCGGGTAAAGTTAAATATGTTTAATTTCCCTTCTATTATGTAGGTTGCTACCCGTTCTATTATATCTTCGGCTTAAAGGATTTTTAAATTATACCGGTACATACCGGTATACCGAAATAAATACCAAGGTACCGATACGGAACCGTATACCGAAAAAAACTAGAACCAAAACAGAACCTTTTACCGAAACATTAGTTTTAGTACGAACCAGAAACGGAACCGGAACCGAAATTCGATTCGGTTTGATTCCCTGTTTACGATCGTTTTGATCGCCCAGAAATCATCGATATATTGATGATATTGGACTATCGCAGAATAAAAATTCGTGACATTTTACATTATAACTAATTATTTGAAAAGGAAATTGAAAGATTAGAAAATCGCTAAGAGGACACTATGTCGGGAAATAAAATTATTTCTTACCAATAGAAATATATTTTATTACAAAAACTTCACTGACTTATTAAACCACCCTCGTAAGTGTATATGTGCCGTAGAGATTCAAAGCAAACGTCGACAACGCATAGAAAACAACAACAAAAAAGTCATCGACATCATATGGATTTTTATGTTGATCGTGGCAGTGGCCGTACCCCAAGGGACGGGGGGCAAGGATAGGGGCAGGGGTTGAGTGCAGCAGGCAACGCAACATCACAAGAAACAAAAATACTAAAAAAAAAAAAACACAACAAAAAAAACGAACACAGACAGGAAAATGTTTTTCATTGTCTGTGCCTGTGGAAAAGCTAGGCGACAGCACAAACAGATGGAGCCGCAGTCAGCGCTGTTAAAGTCATTAGAGTTGCGGGAGACATGCCCCATGCGTTTGCATAAGCAACAAAAATTACAATAACAACAACTACAGCAACAACAACGAGACTGATTGCAACTTCTATAAAGAAAGAAAAGGAAAAACTGAAAGACAGCCCATGCAAATGATGGGCGGCCTCTGTTCTCAGTTGGAGCCCCTGCCCCTGATACCCCCCTCTCCTTTTGGCTACTTACTACACTTTTTGGCGTGTGTTGCATAAAATGCCTCACTTGGATGCGTTGCTATTTACAGATACAAAAGATCCAACCCCTACATAGTTTTGAGAAGACGGGCATTTGCTTACATTTAATTTGGATATTTAATTACGAAGAAGATGGGAAGGAGGAGGAGTCTACAATTCAGTCGCCTGGTGGTCGTTGAGACAGTTGTGGCAAGAGAAGACAAAATTATCGAAAACTGTATACCCTTTTGTAGAACACTAGAACCAAAAAAATGTGAGATGCAGGGGTACTGTGTTCCCATTGTATTTCTGGGCACCCTAACCGATAGGGCCCTAAATAAGTAAGTATTTTTGACTTCAGTTTAATGTTGTTGTTGGAAAACTATGATAGCTACTAGCGAATAGTGAAAGACAGAAGCACTCATCTACTACGACGTCAGTTTTAAAAAAATTTAGTTTCTAAACAAAATTTTTAAAAATTAAAAAAAATTTATATCAATACGAAGTTCAATGAGCATTATTCTAAACATTTTTTTGCATCATAAATAAATGCATATCCCTCTCTGACTGACATCTTACATCTCAAATAACTGAACAAATATTTTCTAGATTTCAGAATATCTGTCCACAAAGAACAAAAATGTTGTATAGAGATAATTTTATTTTTTTTATCAGATTGTCTTGTGAGCAGGGAATCAAACCGAATTGTATTTCGGTTTCGGTTCCGTTTTTGGAACGTACCGAAACTTCTGTTTCAGTAAAAGTTTCTGTTTTTGGGTTCTTGGTTATTAGTACCTTGGTTTTTATTGCGATATACCGGTACGTACTGGTTAAAATTGAACCTAAACATATGTACATTTTTACTCGAACTTTATGCAATATTTTATTGCAGTAACTAAAATTGCAGGTAAATTAAACATAATAAAGTTTACGCGCTGAAAACTGTACGTTCTGAGCTTATCTGTATGCTGGAACTGTTGTTCTGGGAACTTTACCGATCACCATTTAAGTACATTTTGTTAATTTTGAAGCGATTTACGCAGATGAAAAATATCGAGAAATGCTCAGAACCGAAACTGTACTTTGGTTCTTTTTGAATCGGACCAGAAATGTCTGTTTCGAAAATATCGGTTATTAAATAACCGATCTTAAAAAATTCAAAAAATCGGTTTCGGATAAGGTTCTAGTTCTGAGTTTTAATCGTTTTTTTCGGTATACCGATTACTTTTCGGATCGGACCAGAAATGTCTATTCCGAAAATATCGGTTATTGAATAATGGAACTTAATAAATACAAAATATCGATTCCGGTTAAGGTTTTAGTTCTAAGTTTTAATCGTCTTTTTTCGGTATACGATTCCAGTTCGGGTTCCGGTTGTGGGCCCAGTGTGAAGAATAGTTCGAATAGTTTTTGAGCCGATAGTTTGGCTACATTGAGAAGTGTTGGTTCAAATTGTTTTCAAATTTTCAGTTTGATTTACAATCCAAATCCAGTATGTATTATTGCCAATCGAGCAATCTTCCCTCCTTTTATCAGTTTGTTTTGGTTCAGTTGCTTGAACAAGTTTATGTACCCTGTCCATGATAACCATCTTCCTGGGTTATGGCCAGGCTGTTCAATTTGATTAGGTTTTCAAAATCAATTCTCAAAAGGCAACGGCATTTATTTGTTTTGCCGCCTTTGTGAGAAAATAAACATGGGGCATCCGCAGACGAGGCTGAATGCTGTGGCGGCTGCTGTTGACCATTTCGAAAGAGGTGGAGGGATAGTGGGGGGTACCTAAGGCCTGGGACTTTCTTTCATTGCGTCTCGCCTTTGTTTGTTATCACTTGAGGTTTGAACAGTTTTACGAATTGATTAAGCCGGCATTTGTTTACGAGCAGGTAAACAGACTTCAAGGAAAGAACAAGAGAGCAAAGCAAGATTTGGTGACGGGGCGGGAGTGGCAACGGGGTAAATGAGTTTTTTGGAAGCCGACAAACTCTCCGTTTAAATGCTTTTACAGTTGAATTGCAAACATGTTCTGGACGGCAAATTTGACGACGTAGTAATGCTCTGTGCTGATTAACCAAAGCATGACGAATAACTGCAGCGCTGACGACGTCGTCGCTGGCACACACACCTGACAATTTGTTAATGAGAGCAACGGCAACAGGTTCGATGGCAACGGCGGCGACGCGGCAGCAGGAAGCGATGCGATAAAAACAAAAAACCAAAGCAAGCGCAACGGATGACGGATGTCCTGCAGAGGAGCATTGCACCATGGACAAAAATAAGAATTTATTCTATTTAAAGCGCTGTAATCGAGTGGCCTGACTACGAAATTCTGTTTACCCTTGATTTTGTGTGTTTTTATACGCATATATACACATACACTTACACGCACAGATACGCTGCCGACGCTTACGACGCCGCAGCCGCGACGCTACAGTCGCCATTTGGCAGATGCAACGCTGTAAAGCATTTTTCTTCCAAACTTCTGTGTTTTTCAACCGAGCTCTCTAAGGTTGCTATATATATTTCTGGCCCAATTATGAAAACGCGAATATTTATGATCAAAAATGGTTTTATTGTTTTTCAAAGTATTCTCCAGCAAGATTTATACACTTTTGCATGCGCTCAAACCAATTATCGAAGCACTTTTTCCACTCCGATCGTTGACCATGCATTTTTCCCTTGATGTGCGGGAATAAAAAGAAGTCATTGGGTGCCAAGTAAGGGCTGTACAGCGGATGACCCATCAATTCGACGTTTTGGACGGTCAAAAAGGCGCTGGTGTGAGCTGATGTGTGAGAGCTCGCATTGTCATGGTGCACAATGATCTGTCTTCTCTTGTTCGTTTTTCGAATTTCTCCGAAGACTTCAGGCAAACAAATTGTGGTGTACCACTCAGAATTGACCATCCTACGTTGCTCAAGCGGAACAGTCGACATATGACCAGTTTTACCGAAGAAACAGGCGACCATTCGCTACAAAGTGCTTCTTCCACGAAATACTTTCGTTGGATTTGGCTCACCTTCGAAGACCCACACGGTCGATTGCTGTTTTGTTTCGGGCTCATAAGCATAGATCCATGATTCGTCACCTGTGACGATCTTATAAACGTCTTTTGAAACACCGCGATTTTATTTTCTCAAAATTTCTTTGCACCAATCCACACGAGCCTTTTTTTTGAGCGATTGTCAAATTGTGCGGGATCCAACGCGAACAAACCTTTTTTATTATTCATTAAACCAATTTATCACAGTGCTATAGGATGGTGCTTCATCGCCATACAAAGATTTAAGTTCATCGTTGCACTCTTGTCGTGATAATCCACGTCGAAAGTTGTGAAAAATGATTGCACGAAAATTTTCACGAGTTAATTCCATTTTTCTGCCGAGGTAAGTTTTTGATTAATCGTTAATCGATATCAAAAGTGGTCACACATGAAAGAGTTGTATGTAGCTTTTATCGATAAAAGTCCAAACTTTTTTTGTGAATAGTCCAATTGGTCCTAAAATGGCAAGAAGTGACCTAGGCCAGAAATTTAAATAGCAACCCACGTAATGAACTACATTAAGTAGATATAATGTCTAAGGTTTAAACTTGAAAATTCAGGCTCTGACAAAAAAAGTGATTTCAGTTTACACTAACGGTATTTTCCCCGACATTTTGCCCATAGTGCATTGGCAAAAGCAGCGACAACCAGAACGGCAGAGCGACTAACTAACTACAGTAAAAATGTAAATAATGCAAAACATTTTCTCACCGCGTTTCGCTGCGGCGCACTTTTTAGGCTTCCCTTTCCCATTTGATGCCGCTGCCGGAAGGGAACATGTTTCATGGGAAATGAAATGCAAGAATTGTGGCAAGTGTGATCAGCAAAAAAAAAAAAAAAAAGAAAAACAGGAGATGAGCTTTCTAATTGCGATGACAGTCAAAACATCATCAGCATACTCTCGCATATGCATATGCCGCAGGCTTAGGTTGCATATCAACCAGAAAACAACAACATATGGCCAAGCTGGGATGACCTTTTTCCAATAATGGATATGCATACGCACATATGTATGTAGGTACGACGAGTATGTATTTCCTTGCCCAGCCCATTTGTAGTGAAATTTAATCAAGCGTTTAATGCCAAGGTGGAACGTCAGGGAATATAATATGTACACAGCGAGGGCGGAGGGGGCAGCAGCAGGAGCGAGAGCTGCTGGGTTGGGCTGGCTGTTCTGGCTTGATGTGCCTGTCATATGTCAGTCTGTGTCTGCGCCTCTCACCTACGATGCTGGTTAATGACATTTTAAGTTAATTGCTGCTGCCATCTGGGCCAGGGCCAGGGCCAAAGCCAGCGTCAGCGTCAGAGTTAGGGGCTCTTGAGTCTGCTGGACCTATGGTAAATGAATATGCGTATGCGAGAAGAAGATGCATTTCCAGGCAATGTAATTTGACTACATTAACCAAAGAATATGGCGTAACAGGGACAAAAAGGGGGAGGGATATTTGAAGAGACTCTAAATGCTAATGTGACACATCCTGATGAGAAAAATCACAATCACAAACCAACCAAGTTCTTTTTCAATAGCTGCTTATCTATGGCATATCTATTAAAGGGTCAGCATGACTGTACCATAGAATTTTAAATAATTTTTTGTGTTGAATGAATGCTATGCTAAATGCCATTGCATTCAGTCACATTGAATGTGAAATAACCGATACCCGAAACGACTGTGAGTGTGAATGAATGAATGTGCAAAGCGAATTGAGTGAGTAAGTAAAAAACACAGCAGCCAGTGTACTTAGATCACTCAGTGTCAATATAGTCAACTTTAGAGATGCAAAAAAAAACTGGAAAAATGAATTAAATAATAGTCGAATTTTATAACAAAAACAATACCTATTTCAACCTCCACGTTGGACCATGGGAAGGGCTTCATGTGGGTCGCAAAAGTTGACAATTCCATAAATGTATTGTTGTCATTACAATTTTTGAAGGACTATGCTTAACCCAGGTGTTAGATATTAATAAATTCTATATCATTAAGAATCTAATTGTTGACTTCAAAATTAGATTACGCTACCATCAAAAACATTTAAGTTTTCTCAATAAGTCACATTTTTCGAACAATCGGTTCTATGGCAGCTATAGGATTAAGTCGTCCGATTCCGAGCCAACTTTGCCAATTTGTTTGAAAGCATATAATATTCATAATTCCTGAGTTTAAAAAACGCTATTATAAAAAACAAACAAGTTTTTCTTACTAATACCCCTTTTTCAGCTGATAAGTTCTATGACAGCTAAAAGTTATAGTCATCCGGTATTGACCAAATTCCGCAGAACTGTGTGGCACTATTTAATATTCATAATTCTTGAGTTTAAGAACGCAATCATTGAAAACAAAAGAGTTTTTTTTCGCAAAGACCCATTTTCCGTCCGATCATTACTATGGCAGCTATAGGATATAGTCATCCGATTTTAACCAAATTTTGCAGAAGTGTGTGATAGCATTTAATATTCATTATTCTTAAGTTTAAGAACGCTATCATTAAAAACGAAAATGTTTTTCTCACTAGGACCTATGGCAGCTATAAGATATAGTCATTCGATCCAGCCGGTTCCGACATAATAGTTCAATGCAGTCAAAAGATGTCTCCAAAGTCTTTAGGAACAGAAATAATTTGGCAGATCTGTCAATGTAGGGTTCAAATAGACACATCTCTTTGGAATGGGAATGATATTTACAAACGCTGATATGCTGCTCCCCAATATTCAATATTCTTTGTGGTGTAGAATGCTTGCGTTTTTATACTCTGTACCGAAGGTACACAGAGTATATTGGGTTTGTGCAAATGTATGTAACAGCCAGAAGGAGGCATCTCCGACCCTATAAAGTATATATATTCTTGATCAGCATCAACAGCCGAGTCGATATAGCCATGTCCGTCTGTCCGTATGAACGAAGAGATCTCAGAGTAAGAGATAGAGGTTTGAGGTGTATGGAACATATATTTCTTATACTTGCAGGCAGATCAAGTTTAGTTTTAATTTTTGCCACGCCCCCTGCCTCCCCCGCAAATAAAAAAAAAACGAAATAACACAACATTCGAACATTCTAAACATATATTCTTCTCATATTTTGAATCGACCCGCCAGATCAGATCAGATGAACAATATTAGAGCTATACGTAAAAGAAAATAAAAACCAACAACAACACCTTAGCGATTGATAGAACTTACGAGAAAAAGAGAGCGAGAAGGCAATAGCTAACTGGTAATTTCCCAATTGGACCTTGCTATGAGAGGAGCGATGTAATTGAGATGGCCTGCGGTCAGAAATCACGCGTGATATTATATACAAATTTTATAATTTTACGAGTTATGTACTAGGGTAATTCTACTCATCATTACTTATCAAGCCCCCATACATCGTTTTTCAACCAGATGAACGATAGTAGAAAGAGTTGCCACCCCCAGATTTTGAAAAAACCTCACACTTTGAAGTTATTAATTTCGTACAAACAGGTACAGAGTATATTACAGTCGGGCTTGACCGACTTTCATCAAGATCTCGAGCTGGCAAAACTTACAAAGTAACATTATAAAAGTCGCCAGTTATAAAACAAAACATTGACAACTTTGATTATTCTGGGAATCGAACTCAGGTCCTGGCATTGCATTGCAACATCACACACGCTAGTTGGCACACGTCTAAGATGAATAAGATTAAATAAATAATTATTGTGAAATTTTTGTAATAAAACGTATAATGATTACAATTTGTTTAAACTTTAAACAATTGATTGAAAATTCGTGAATTATTAAGCATAATACCATCAACATTACTGTCATTTACTCATATTACTCACTATTTCTTATTATCATCATTTCTATTGTTATTGTGGCATTCGGTTTTTAATGTCAATCAGCACTTCAGTTGCATTTCCCCATTTCAGGGTGCATCATTCAGTTTATACCAGCAGGCAAAGATAATATTACCTAGAGTCTACGACAACAACAACAACAACCACAAACAATAATTACAATAACAACAACAACAACAACAAGAATCAGAGTCAAGTAGGAGTAGGCAGGTACACGCAGGGCATGACGGCGTAGGACGCGTAACCGGCAAGGCAATATACATATTGGCACCAAACCAGTTTTTATAATGTCAATTCGAATCCTACACGTTCATGTCCATCCACACGCATTAAGCGCGACAGTCGCAAGTCCAAATGATGATGATGACGACAAGGATCGGGAACGGGCGACGAGTCGTTGGCGTTGAATTTGATTTTGATTTCACCTGAGTGGCTGAACCTTTTTTTTTTTTTTGTTTTGTTGTTTTGTTTTTGCTTCGCCTGTTTTTCCTGTTGTGTTGTTCCTTTTGTCAACCAAAGCAGCAAACAAATGCAATGCGATTGCGACGACCTACGATATTCTGGTCTTTGTTCAAGTTGTTGTTGCCGTTGCTGTTCGAGGTTTTTGTAATTGATGATGTTTATGTTTGGATTTGGGTATGGGGTTTGAGATCCCGAAGCAACGCAAGTTGATTTAAAGATTACGCACCTATTGTGTGTGGGTTTCGGGAGAGTGCTTGTGCCTGGCATATTAATTTTGAAATCTTAATTTATTCTAATGGGTTCATCAAATGGCGTATAGTGGGTAATAATAAATAAAATGAAAATAATATGCTAATTAGATATGGTTGCGGAAAAGAAAATTGGATGCCCGGAACGGACATTCCGTTCCTATGACGAACTCAAAAACTTAGAGTCTACACTATTTTCAGTCCTTGCGGTTCTTGTTTTTTTATTTTCAAAAGAAAAATGATATTCGATATCAAAAAATAAAGAGAAATGCGGGGTTAAGTCCAACTGGACCAACTGGTCCCGATCGAATCGGTAATTTGTTTAATGAAAGCAGTTCTTTCGGAAACTTCGAAGGATTAGATCCCCGATATTTCTATTTTAACCATAAAAAAAAATTTTCTTAGTAAAACAACATTTTCCGTCCGATCGGACCTATGGCAGCTATATGCTATAGTCATCCGATTTTGATCAATTTTTTAAAAATTATGTGAAAGCATTTAAAACCAATATATACCAAGATTGGGGACGCTACGAAAGAAAACAAAAAAGTTTTTCTCACTAGAACTAGTTCTTTGACCGACCGTTTCTATGACAGCTATTAGAATTATGTGGAAACATGTAGAACTAACATATACCAAGATACAAGATATCGTGTGTTAAATGTTCGAACACAAGGTTATTGACATAGCTATAGCCGATTGTAGATAATTAAAATTTCTACACAAAATTACGATTTTAGAAAACCACCCTTTTTCTCCTTGACTCAAGTTCCTGCTGATAATGAAGCAGATTTGGCAAACTTGTACGCAACGTTTTTTCATCTTCATCTCCCAATGAATGAATAAATTATTCTCACGTTTTCAATGCCGAATCTCTGATATCCAGGTCTAAGCTTGTCTCCTTTGGAGCAATTATTTTCTCCCTGGGACTTTGTGTTTTCTAGTCAACTATGGGCTTCGTCTACATACATAAGCTTTAGTTGCTTAACTTCCTTTAAAACTATTCAATTGGAAACAAATAAATCAATGAATTTTTTAAGCCCTTAATATGGCTCAGCTATAATTTGAAAGTTGCTTTCTGCTGCTGCATATTTTGAATCAAAATCAACCGCTAAATTTAAATCGACCGCCAAACAAACGCTTTAGTACCTTTCTCAAATGCCGCAAAATACTGAAGCGACGTCGGTATTTTCTGGGAACTAGCTCACCTGATAAGAACCCTTAACTGTGTAGCCAGAACAACTGGCTCGAATAAAGTAACTGGTTCCATTTAGTAATTCGTTTCTTAAGATATTGATATCAAATGCTTGAAATTTATTATTATAAATACCTAAGTACAATAAATTTCTATGCTAGAAACAATGAAAAAAACAAAATGAACCCTACGGTTTGGCAGTGACACTGCAAAACATCAAGGAATTGCTTTCAAAACTGTTATAGATTAAATATTATTAATCATTTTATAGGGCCTGGAAATAATAGTTCTTATTCGTAAATAAAAGTTTAGATTTAATAATTATTATTTGATTTTGATTTTATAACTCTTCTAATAAGGGTTATTTTTACTTTTTTATTAAATAAGAAATTATCCTTCCATTTTAAAAATTAAATTAATGACTTTTATTTATGAATGTCTCAAAATAAATGTTTGTCATAGTGTTAAAGTCATTTTTTGACATTTTCTAGATATTTCTATTTTAGAACAAAAAAATACAAATATTTTTGGTGGTTGCATTAAAACAACGAAACCGATTTGAAGAATAATGTTATATGCGATTTTTCGAAATTTCATAACCTTTCAATTTGTAACTTGTTTGACTCCAACTCACGTTTTTAGCTCAAGATATAGCATAAAATGGGAGATTACCCTTCGAAAAAATGTATATCTTGAAAACGTAGCCATACAACCATTTTTGAACTTGATTTTAGAGTTCAGCGGTCCAAAATACATCAGAAAAAAGTGCGGCTTCAATAAGTTATTTTACAGACTTTTTAATTAAAAATGGCAAATCATCAAATATCAGGTAAATATCCATTTCCCTGTTATTTTAAATGTTTTTTATTATATGTTTCTTAACACTTTTATTTTGCTTCAAGTTATTTCAGGCCCTGAAATTTGTATCTTTAAGTCCGCTACCGACTCATATTTGTTATTTTCAGCGTAAAACCGTCTTATTAGTATTCCCAAAACGTTGTCAATGGGATTCGTGTGTTGAAAATATTTTCCAAACTGTGACAAATTTATTTCAGCTCACAAACCAGATCTGATCCACCTGGTTCATACCGCATTACTGTAGCCCTGGAGCTAGTCACTAGTTTATTCAGAAACGAACCGGTTCGGTTGCAAACAGTTCTAGTTCTTCGCCAATCAATTCCGCACGGCCAGTGTTTGTTTTAAGTTAAAATATGAGAAATAACAATATTAATTGAAATACTTTTGTAATCAAACCAAAGCAACGAACTGTCAACTGTCACGTGAACGAGCGGAGCGTGCAATTCGAAGAAATGGAATTGTGGGGGCAGTAAAAGTCAGTGCAAAACTTTTGGTGGGGCTTTTTTTAGTAGATAAAAATTGTATGAGAGAATTTGTGCGGGTGTGAGTTGGCGGTGCCTTAGCCTTTTAGTGGCTTGTCTGTCGGTGTGTCAGTGGGCGTTCGGGCTGCGGTAGAGCAATGCAAATCCTTTTGTAAAAAAATACGAGACAAAGAATCAATTTTCTAATTGTGAGGCGGTGGCACTTGTCGCGACAAGTGAATCCCTTGCAGCAGGAGGAAAGTCTCAGGCGGGTGTGGGTGAGTGAGAATGTTCGTGCTGTGTGTGTGTGTGTGTGTGTGGTAAGGTCGCATAGTTGAAAGTGTCAAGGCATTTTACAACAGCGGCACACGAGCAAGGTAAAATCCTTCGCTTGGGCCCGAGCCGTACACCGCGCCCAATGCGCAGCTTTGCATTAAATATGACTCTGTGTGTGTCCTTTTGCCAGCATCCAGAGTTTTTGGTGTGTTGGTGTTTGTGTGTGTGTGTGTGAGCTGTGCATCGTAAATTGTTGCATATTGAAATATTCATGCAACCCGGGCACAGCTAGCTCCCAGAGCCGAGCCATTTTAGCATAGCTTACTTTTTTACAGTTACAATTGGAATTTAACACGAATTCTCCGCTTGGCGCCTGCGCTCTCTATTCACTCTCTCTCTCTCGAAAAGGGGAAGTGTATGGCATAATAATAGTATATATGGATGGCTCTATCCAAACTCCCTTAGGCTCAGCTCACTTGCCTAATATTTTTGGTCACCTTTTGTTTTGTTTACCTTTTCTCTGGACCCACCCACAACAGCCGTACCACCCACATCATTTCCTTTCGAAAATTCAAATCGTTGTTCAGCCAGTTGACAGTGAAACTTCCTTCCTCTTCTCAAAAACCGTTTTCGAGCATTCTCTGTGGCCTGTAATTGATTTGGGTTTGCTGGGCCTGGTGCACCTGAAATGTGCCTGTGATTGACACGAATGTTGTCCATTCTCATTTCCGTTAAAAACATTAAATACATTTCTATGTCATTTTTCAGTTACATGTGACGACGTCTGCAGCAACACCAACAACAACAACAGCAATTCCCCCTAGAACAAAAGTTTGGAGTTGTTCCCTTGGACTTGGACGCCAGCTGTTGTGTGTTCTGTTTTCTGGGGGGCAGCAGCCCATCAATATTCCAAAAAGCAATTGAGCTGGGCATCAATTCATCAATTATTCAAAATGACCGAAGACGAAATTCTCTTTGACGATGTTTACGAGCTCTGCGAGGTCATTGGCAAGTAAGTTTTCAAAAGGGGGGGTGGGGGTTGCTGGCTGTCTCATTATGTGCTTTTGCACCCAAACGCACTAAATCATCTCCGGCTGTCGGCATACTAAAATCGTAGGTGGGGCCCCACAAAACTCACGAAGTTGGCCAAAAAGTTTGAGTGTTATTAAAAATTTATATTTCTCTAGCCAGGCCAAGTTAGCAAACATTTTTTGTGTTTTTAATGCTAGTTTACCGTTTTGTTTCGTATTTAGCTGGGGTTTGTCATAAAACTCAGAGTTCAATGAGAGACTTGTCGAAGTTTATGAATTTCCAAGAAAATGAATATAGCCTAGGGGGATGGGCTCTATGAATGGATGTTGCAGGGTCAAGCATGTATAACTTCTCATTTGAAAGATCTGCAGATAAGCTACAGATGTTGTTGCGATAAATATATGTGGGTCACACTTCTAAAATTGATCACAGTTCAAGAAGGTTGAATTTCATTCAATCAGGTCTGTTCTCGTTTCCGAATTCGATCAATCGGAATTGGAAACGGTTCTTATTTTCAAGAAACGATTAGAGATTTGATTAAATAATTTTACCATCAAGACAGTCGAATAAAGATAAATGGAAATATGAAGTTATTCGCCCAATAACACAATTAGTTTTTGGTGGATAAGAAGGGACCATTTACCGATTCGAATAGAAAACGTGAACAGGCCCCAATGTCATAATGTCTTAAAGCCGTTAACTAAAATATGTACAGGAAATTGCTACACTCAGAAAAAATCATCCTAAATAAAGGTACTACCGTGATTGAATTAAAATCGTTTTATTCTTAAATTTTTATACACTTGCAAAAAGTGTATATTAATTTTGCCCAGAAGTTTGTAACGCACAGAAATATTCATTTCCGACCCCATAAACTATGTATATGTCCGTCCGTCCGTCTGTCTGTCTGTTTCTACGCGAACTACTGCCTCAGTTTTAAAGCTATCGAGCTGAAATTTTGCACAGAGTCTTCTTTTTACTGCACGCAACTAATGTGTCGGAACCGGCCAGATCGGATGACTATATCATATAGCTGCCTTAGGAACGATCGGTCAAAAATATAGTTCTAATTAGAAAAACTTTTTTGTTTTCCATCGTGTCGTCACCAATCTTGGTATATATTAGTTTCGTATGCTTCCACATAATACTGGATAAATTTTTTCAAAATCGGATGACTATATCAAATAGCTGACGGTCGGTCAAAATACTAGTTCTAGTGAAAACAATTTTTTTGTTTTCCATCGTATCGTCACCAATCTTGGTATATATTAGTTTTATATTGGCTTAAAAACTAAAAGTTCTTGAAATCTCTCTGTTCATTCATATTATGGTAAAGAATCATTCAAATTTAACTAATTTAATTAAAATGAACATATGGTCATTAACCTCAATGAGTATATCGACAGCAAAATTGCAAAAGTGCATTTTCATTTTTTTTTTTGCCATTTTAAATTGCATGCTTTATTTGTTATTATCTTCTTTAAGAAAGATCATACATGATAAAGAGTATTCTACAAAATGTCTCCTACATCATAATTTATCTAAAAAAAAAGCAAAGGGTACAATGCAATCGCGATAAACTGCAAATTTTTGGTTTCCTTTAGTCCATTTTTCAATGTCCCGTTCGATACCGAAAAAGAACATTAGTTATCAGTGTGTCACAAATTGAAGAAGTGAATGCATGGAAAGTTTAGCACAAACAGATTTTTTTATAAGCAATTTAATAGAAAAAATCCTAATTGCTAAAATTTTTTTGTTATATTTTAATGTCGTTCAAAGTTGGTCCCGTTCGCGTCCGTAAGGGTAAAGTTTAGTGGTTAAAAATTAATTCATTCTAATATTTTTTGTGTTTTGTCCAAAAACCATTTCAATACAATTGAAGAGACCCGAGCAACGTCGGGAATAGTGCTAGTTATTGATTATAGTTAAAATGCATAAATATATATATAATCATACCCACTTGAATCATATTGGAAAAAATGTCCCGTTCGCAATGTCCCGTTACGAATCAGATTATTATTTATTTAAAAAAAAAAGTACTGAAGATTTTTGAACCAACTAAAAACCATTTCAAAGTACCATTCATGCATAAGATTCTAAAACAATTTGGGTTTTAGAAATGCGTCAGGTTTCGCTAAGTTCTGGCTATATGTAGGTGGCCCCGAAAACAACTTCTGTTTTTGTCCCGTTCAAATCGCTTCTTATTTTGCCATTATTTTGGAATCAGTATTTCACCTGTCATTCACTTTAGCACTATTAATAGTGCTACTCAATACCTTCATTATAAAGTAAAAAACGAATTGAAAACGCCTTTTATTTTGCCTTTTTATGCCCTTTATGTCGTACGAACGTCCGCGTTCGACATCATGGAAATGCCCATATGCTTCCACATAATTCTGAAAAAAATTTATCAAAATCGGATGACTATAGCATATAGTTGCCATAAGACCGATCGGTCGGAAAATGTGTTTTACTAAGAAAAGATTTTTTTGTTGGTAACGCGATCAAATTTGAAGTGACCAATATTTCTTCGCTCACTAGATTTGGTCAAGAATGTTGGTCGATTTTAAACCGACGGCTCAAAGCCCAAATAATTAAAAATATATTTTCAACCTAATCTAGTATCCGCTGATAAGATTGTCACTTCTCATATAAGTTGAAACAATATTAATATGAAATCGACTCGTTTATAACAAAATCGTCGTCGTTATGTGGAGCAAACCCCTATATGTGCCTTTGTTAGCATTATCTAGCTGAAAGGACGAGAGTTGGAAGTTCTTGGGTTTAATATAAGAAAATGTTTATAGGACAGAAATAAGACTTATAACACTTTATTGAAATACTTAGCCATACAATACAATTCTATCATTTAAAAGGAAATGCAGTCGTTCTTTTCAAAGCTCCGTACTGTTGAAAGCTTTGAAAAGTCAGGGCTATTAGGGGTCATTTAGAATGAACGACGCCTAAAAGTAGGCATGCCTGAAATCCATATTTGCCTTAAACAACTTTCACTACATTCACCAACCGTTCTAATTTCATTTCGCAGGGGACCCTTTTCCATTGTACGTCGATGCATACACAGGGAGTCAAATCAGCAGTTTGCTGTCAAAATCGTTGATGTGGCCAAGTTCACAGCCAGCCCAGGACTGAGCACAGCGGGTATGTCTAGCACAAGCACTTCTGTGTGCATAAATTATAATTAAGCTGGTCAATTATTCAAAATTATGTTGCTACTAAATTGTGCCACCGCTCCATTTGCCAATTAAAAAGAAATTGCTCAAGTGCAAGGCCGCCTGGACCTAGACATTGACTTAATGGTTACATGGCAGGGCACACAAAAGCCAACGCTAAGTCCATTAGAGACAGTTGCCAACTGGTGCGCCGTATGCGGCCATATAACTGCTCTCCTTCAGCTTCTCTCAATTAATTACACGCTCCCTTACAGATCTGAAACGCGAAGCCACAATATGTCACATGCTGAAGCATCCGCACATTGTCGAGCTACTGGAAACCTACAGCTCGGAGGGCATGCTCTACATGGTTTTCGAATTGTGAGTAATTTCTGTCAGTATTTGTGACACTCAAACTATTTTCTATGTTTTTTTTTTGTCATTTTACAGCATGGAAGGCTCCGACTTGTGCTTCGAGGTTGTGCGTCGCGCCGTTGCGGGATTTGTTTACAGCGAGGCGGTGG
Source organism: Lordiphosa mommai (assembly GCA_018904225.1). NCBI lineage: Eukaryota > Metazoa > Arthropoda > Insecta > Diptera > Drosophilidae > Lordiphosa > Lordiphosa mommai. The sequence goes on from JAEIFT010000211.1 coordinate 127,096, forward strand.
CTTGGTGAGCTTGTTAATGTGCATAATGAATGACAATAGTTTGTTTGGAAAGTTGTTGTCAGAATTTTGGTTTAAGGGACTTTTAGATTTTAGTGACTTGGAGCGGAGTTCTCATAGTTTACAATTTACTATTATGCTGTCTTTGCTATCTAGAAAATGAGAAATTGATTTGAAAAACATGAACATTAGAAAACGACCCTAAATAAATTTTCCTTATATAATTTCCAGGGTTCGTAATATAACACACATTTTTCTTTACACAAAGTAAAATATACATGCAGTAAAAAATAATTAATTTCAGACATAAGAAAAAAAAAATTTTACATATGAAAAAAATGATATTTTCCATGTTACTTACACGAACATTTTTGACACGACTGTGTTTTACAGGTGTAAAGAAGGCAGCCCAAATTATTGACATGCCTGTAAATAACAATCCTGTCAAAAATGCTCGTGTTAGTTACATGAAAACAAATAATTTTTTCCATATGTAAAATTTATTATTTTCAGGGTTATCAAAGTACCGCACTAAGTCCCGTACTTACGTTCGGCGCACAAAAAATACTGAACACTGGCAAGTACCGTACACATGCATGTGCGGTAAGTGCTTTGGAACGTACTCTACTTAAAACTCAAGTATGGTAACTTCATCGTAACGGACCGCCCAAAAATAAAGTACCGAACTATTTTGAGTTTAGTACGCGTGCGAGCAAAATATTTTCAGTTAAGGAGGCGAAGTACAAAACGATTTTAGTTTCGAACCTAAACTAAATTCCTTAAAAATATGGTAAGGCACTTAGCATACCAATTGCTGATAAATCAACTTCGTAAATTAGCGATATAATGTTTCGTCCGTCACAGTAGAGTGATTTAAAATATCTACAAGCAAACGTACTGTAACTGACAAACCCAAACGGTCCGAAACTAAAATCATTTTGCACTTCGCCTTCTTAACTAAAAATATTTTGCTCGCACGCGTACTTAACACAAAATAGTTAAGTACTTATTTTTTTCGGACGGTCCGTTACTACGAAGGTACCGAACTTGTGTTTTACGTACGGTACGTACTGAAAAATTCGGTATGTTCGGAACTTTCGTTTTGTATGCGAACCCTAATTATTATCATGTCTGAAAATCAGGGCTGCAAACCCAAATCATTTTTTCGGAGCTCCAGTTTGCGGGTTCGAACCAAAATGTACCAATGATTAAGGTTCAGAAGTTAAAGGTTCTAGGTTTTTGTGATAAGGTTTTAGTTCGTCCAAAGTTTTTCCGATTTAAAAATATACAAAAACTACAGATTTTCGAATTTTTACATCGAACATAGAGTTCCGAAGTTCGAGCCTTGTTCGTCCGAAGTTTTTCAAATTTAAAAATATACAAAAAACTACAGATTTTCTGAATTTTTTTTTACTCGAACATACGAGTTCAATAAATTTCCATTAAATTTTATAAGTATTTTTCTTCGAGCAATTTTTGGTCTATACTATTTCTCTTATCAATAAAATGCCCGCTTAACTAAGACTTGTAACTTTTTTTGAACCGAACCAAAAGTTTTGGTTCGAAACAGGTTCAGGTTCAGCTATTTTTTCAAAAGAGGTTCGGTTCAAGGTTCGGTTCACAGTAAAAGAAAAGTCGAAGTTACGGGTTCGAACCGGTTCAGTTCAAAACCGGTTTGCAGCCCTGCTGAAAATAATTGTTTTTTACATTGATGTTATTTATCATGGCGTGAAAATAATTTTTGTGGATTTTACGAACCCTGATATTTTCATTATCTTTGCCTTAAGATAGGCGCTTTATGTTGACAAACTTGTTGATGAAATTAAGTTTTTTAGATAGGGTGAGACGAGCACGAATTTCAGATTCGGTTCGATTTAGAACCGGTTCCGATTTCTATTCTTTCCCTATGTTGGCATCTAAAAATCCTTGCCTTCCATGGTTCGTTGACATATTCTTAGAGTCAAATGGTATTTTTATGTTGAAATGCTTTCCGAAACAAACTTTTGTCCTGCCCTTAAAAACAATAATAACCTCTTAAATTTATTGCAGTCATTATATGCGTCAGATATTGGAAGCCTTGCGTTATTGTCATGAGAATGATATCCTACATAGGGATGTGCGTCCCGCGTGTGCTCTCTTGGCGACAGTGGATAACTCGGCACCCGTGAAATTGGGCGGCTTCGGCTCGGCCATACAGCTGCCAGGGACGCGAGAAACCATAGAAACGCACGGACGAGTGGGCTGTCCGCATTATATGGCGCCAGAGGTTGTGACAAGGCGGCTATATGGCAAGGGTTGCGATGTGTGGGGTGCTGGAGTCATGCTGCATGTGTTGCTTTCGGGAAGATTACCCTTTTTGGGTTCTGGTGTGAGGCTACAACAGTCGATTGCGCGTGGCAGGTTGTCGGTAAGTAGCTTATCCATATTCTCTACATTCAATATATTTATGTCTCGTTTCAGTTCGAGGCGCCCGAGTGGAAATCCATTTCAGCCAATGCCAAGGATCTAGTCATGAAAATGTTGGCAGCCAATCCCCATCACAGGCTTTCCATAACCGAGGTGCTGGAGCATCCCTGGATACGTGATCGTGATAAATTACAGCGCACGCATCTAGCGGAGACGGTGGAGGAATTGAAACGCTACAATGCGCGGCGTAAGCTCAAGGGAGCTGTGCAAGCAATAGCCGGTGGCACCAATATGGATCCACTATATGCCAGCGATGCGGATAGTGAGTTAACCGGGAAAATCCTTGTGATCAAATGCCTCAAAACATTTTAAATTTTCTTGCAGTGCCCATTGCTGGCGCTCCAGATGAGTGGGCCGATGAAGAGGCCGGCATTGAGGCTGTTCAGCGCATATTGGACTGTCTGGACGATGTCTATTCGCTGCAAGATGCTCATGTGGATGCGGATGTGCTGCGTGATATGTTACGTGATGGTCGCCTTCATCAGTTTCTGCAGCTCTTCGATCGCATCGGCTCCACAGTTATTTCGACCAACGGCCGGGCACCAATTGCCGAGGCGGTGGCTCGCAGTCGCGATGTTCTCGAACTGCTATCCTCGGTGGGCGTCAATGTGGGCAATAAGTATGCCAAGGATGAGCTGATGCAGCTGCTTGCCGCCCCGCATATGCAGGTGAGTGCACTGGCACATTGTGCCTCCTCTCTCTCTCTGTCTGTTTTGTTTTATTTTTGTGGCAAGCTGGGGGGGTAACTTAAGCTCGTAATAATCTGCATTGTTGCGTGTGCCCATGCAAACCAACCCTGGACCACAGCGCATTGTGGTCATATCAATCTGTGGTCCACTCTGTACTTCGTTTCAACATAAGCTTACACAAATTTGAAATGTATTTAGTCCAGGCAAACAGGCAGAAGCAATCCTTCTTTCACTCTGTAGCCCCCCAACTCCCATTGGCAGACAGTTGGTAAGCCTTTGTCCATACAGGGAGACACACACAGAGTATCAACGGGCAGTTGTGCTTGCTAATGCAACCAAAATACAAACAATTTAATCAGAATAAACCAAAATGAAATTCGGACGTTGTTGTTGCCACAAAAGCAGTTGAAGCAAAAGAACCAGCGACAACATCCGCGCCTCTGGCCCTCCCCGAAGGCTTTTTGCGCAGAAAAGTATGCTACACAACTCAAGTGCCGTCGTTTGCCATACATTTTCAGCAGTCCAAAGGCAAGCGGCAAAAAAAAAATGCATTTTGTATAAAGTCGAAGCTGGAATATCCTTACAAAATAAAGAAATTAAATAAATAATTTGCTTTTTTGTTTAGACTTGCACTTTTTACAACATTTTTAGGCCGAATTGATATGAAAAGCTAAATTCAAGGAATCCTGCAAGGCTACCTTTATAAGAGAGTTTTAAGCTCAGAAATGGGGTTTTGCCATTTTCTTGATATTTTCCGTCAAAATTTAAGGTTAGGAATTTACCAAATCTAACTACATTACCCTGGATTAAGATTTGCCGAAATTATGTGCCAACTAAGAACAGAAATGGGGTTTAAGCATTTTTTTCGGATTGCCGTACCTTTCAAAAGTCCGGGAAAGTACTTTAAGTACAGATTAAAGGAAATTTCGTGGCCTTATCCTTAGAAATTGGCTTTAAAGGTGGAGATTTGGCATTATTACAGGCGAGCCAAGAATAGAAATGATTTTTCGTATATATCGAAAGTACGGAAAAAGTTCTTTCCGAACTGATTTTAGAAAAAAACAGGTCTTAATTCTTTAAGGCCTTCTTACAGATGGCATACAAATTTATTTCGGCACTATACTTCATATGAATAAGACAGCTTTTCAAAAACATTCAAAGCTTTTCAAAAGCGAAATAAATTTGTATGTCTTCTGGAAAAAGGCCTTAAGGACGGAATTTAAAATTCGACGGAATAAACGGCCAAACCAAAAGCAGATTGGATTTTTGCCTTTCGGACGGACTTTAACGATTTCGGTTAGGCAATTTTTAATACAACGCTAGGAAAATAAAGAGTTTTCTATGCAAATTACTTTATTATTAGATTTCTCCATATTTATACATATCGATATGGTTTGCAAATTGTGACATTTCAATGGGCTTTTAAATTATATAACCGGGTCAGCTAACCCACCTAGACTGAACAAAAACTCTCAGGCCTGCCTCTCTCTAATCAGCAATACTCAACTACAATGAGTGCATTTTAAAGGAACGAGTGAAATTTATTGAAAATGTCAACATTAAAGCATCTTTTATCTGTCGGTCATAGCTCTTAGAATATATTTCATTAAATATTGTTCAACAATGTATTAAAAAAATTAATTGACAGAGATCGATTTTTAATTAGCTTATAGAATTGATATGCTGAATGTCAGCTTCTGCTAAGCTTCTTTTTGGACTTCTTTTGCGATTTATTCTGCTCCAATATCTGCCTTGCCTACTACGGTGCTGCACCAAACCCCTGAGAACCAAACCATTAACCGAACCATCTACATTTTTTGACCCTTTGAAATATATATATAATAAGTAATTTTACAAACGAAAGAAATTCTTAATGATATTATTCAAAATTTAACTATAAATCACTTGACGTCTGATTGCAATAGGAAGCAATGAATAAATACTAAATATATAATCTATCAATGAGTTTATAGATTCCATTGAAAATTGTCCAAGAGAACATTCTTGTTTTAAAATTTTGAAAAGTTCTTAAAAACGAAGACTTATAAAATATTGCGCTAAGCTAGTTGTTGTACGAGCATTTTTACAGTTAAGTTTGTTCTTTTTAATCTCGTAGCAGAAAGATATAATACTTACACAAAGGAAAAACTCCTTGATATCTGGACTAAAATCAATCGTTATCGATGTCAGATAAAGTTGGTCGATCTCTCATTCTGAATAGGAGTATTCCACTGCCGAACTTATTGTCTTGATTTCGTCTAAAGTTCGGGAGTGCCGCTTGTGTGCTCATTTCAAGAACACACGGAATTGATTTTAGTTTGTTATTAAATGTAAAGAGAACTCGAGCTCGATGTCGGTTTCTTTTCGTTCTTTCGCTATCCTATCGCAATTATCAAAGGATTATAGGGTTATTTGATTTTCATGTAGGATCCGTAGTTGGAATGAGACTTTTCGGATTGATGCAAGAATTTTAGCACTGTTTTTATCCTTTTTTAAGCTTGTATTAACTTATACTAGGCTGAACTTAAAAATTACTAATGTCAACTATATGATATGAATATATTCATTAAATTTTATAAATAAATCGAAAAAATAAGTCTTCAAACAATGGGAGTTCAGAGTTTTCCAGGAACCGAATGAGTCATTTCCGACCCCCAAAGATTTCTTACTTGTATCAGACGCGTCCGTCTGTCCGTTCTGTCTGTCTGTTTCTACGCAAACTAGTCTCTCAGTTTTGAAAGCTATCGAGCTGAAATTTTTTGCACAGAGTCTTATTTTTGCTGCAAGAAACCAATTATATGGGAACCGGCCCGATCGGATACGGGGAACAGATCGGTCGGATATTAAGCTTACGTGAAAAAATCGTATTTGATTTTTCCATTTTGTACTTCACTTCCAATCTGGTATATATTAGTTTTAGATGAAATTTTACATGATTTGTTGAAAAATTTATCAAAATCGTGATGAAAATGGCATATAGCTGCCATATAAACGGTCGGCCAACAAATTAGCTCTTGTGGGAAAACTTTTGCTCATTTTCCATCGAAGTCGTCATGTATCCTTGGTATATGTTAGTTCTGTATATGCTTCCACATTGTAATTTGTCAAAACGGTCATGAAATTTGAGTTTGGGAGCAGTCTAACAACAACAACAAAAGAAAGTAAAAATCAACCCATATAAGCGAGCAGCGATCTAGTATATGTTCATGGTCGTCTGTCACTGCTCTAATCTATACCAATCTCTCTCATAAAACTATCGCCAGGCATTCTTCTTTAGAATGTTTCTGGGGTAGGTGTTAAAAAAGACGTCAACACATCAATAGCAAAACACATGAACACATAAAAATCTTTATAACAAATGAAATGTTCATTATTTGCATATTTTATGCTATTTTTCTCAACAACTGAAACAAATGTTTGCCCCACTATCAAGCCCATATGCCCACTCTAAAGCCAAGTGTATGAAGCCTACTTTCTCTGTACCTCGCTGGTCGAGCGGGCTCTGGTCCCGGGACTCTGTCTGTGTGTGTGTGTGTAAGTGTGTGATATTAACGCAGTGCTGGCTATAACTCTGTGCCATCCACTGTCGTTAATTGCTCCTTGAAGCAGGCTACACTTTTTTGCTGTTGGGGCGTTTGCTGCTTTTCTTCTTTTATTTATTTTATCGGACTACTCTGAGTCCCATCATCGTCTGGCAGTCTGTCGCTTGTGTGTGTGTGTGTGTGTGACGCAAGCTGTGCTGCTTGCTCATTTTCATAAATTATATGGCAACAAAAAAGTGATACGAAATATATATGAAACCCAGCAAAGCAATGAACGAATGTGTTAATGCTATGTACACAGCAGAGCAGCGAGGGCTGCAACAACGAGAAGAACAATTGAAATGCCTCGACCGTAGTCCAAGCATCCGCTGCACAGCATCTGCTGCTGTTTTTTCTCTCACGCGCTCTGCAAAGTGCAGCGAGTGCAGCAGTCAATGGAAATGATGTAGAGGAATGCCGAATGCTGCAAGCGCTGGCGGGGCACACGGAGCATTCGTGATTGACTTAAACAAAAAAGCGCGCACACATTCTGCTTTAGTTTGCGGCGCAGCCGCCGCGAGGGAACGACAGCGACATCGCCAGTCCGCATTAGATTTATTTGACATACGCCAAGTCATGTGTGAAAAAGGCGCCTAACGAGCGACGCCGCCGCCGCCGCTTTCACCTCCGCCCCCCCCAAAAGGGTTGGCATTTGCCTAACTGAGTAGCGAAACCTTCGTCAAACGCCCTGAAGTCAAGTCGAGTAGTGCCGAGTCGAGAGTTGAGTCTATTTCTCAAGTGGCTTACCGCCGCTCTCCACTCGCTTGACCCAATTAAAACACAACGCGGACACGGATGCGAACGCCAAGCTGTCTCTGGAGTGTATAGTGTCGTGTCGGTGTGCCAATTACGCGTGAGTTTCCGCAGCCACGTGTTTTTTTTTTTTTTTTGGCGGCGAAACCCACATGGGAGCAATTGACAAAATGGCAATCGCTGCCGGTGCCGTGGCTGCCATCGATGATGGGGCTCCCTGGCGCTGGGGTCGCGCGGTGGCGCTGCTCATAAATTGGCAGCACAACAAAATTCCCCGTCCACAACTTTGTGCCTATAACTCAATTTAAATTCAAATGTGCCCAACAAGAAAACGACAAAAAAAATACGCAGGACCAAATTAGAAAGCGCCCAAAAAACGACAAAAGCATCAAATTAGCATACAAGTTTTGAATGGCGGCCACGGCGGATGGGCAGGAGGATGTCAGTTGTTGTTGTTGTTGTAGCTGCTATTGCGACGCCACATCCACTGCCGCCACATCCACATCAGCGTCGGCGCCGCAGTTGAGTGTCTTCCAGTGGATTGGCCTCGAGACAGCCGAGCTGCTGCCCGCATATATAACGCGCTACTACAACAATTTGCATCACCAGGTAAATGATAAGTTGAGCAATCATAACGATTAGTTATCATCTAGTCAACCCTAGGTTATTATGCGGGGTTATATGTATGTTTGCACATCAAGTGGGGTTAGCCGAAGTGGGTCTGTGACAACAGAGTTGCAGCTGCTACGGGCAAAGTACATAGTGGTTGGGGCAAAGTTAGTACAAAGTACACCGTACACTGAGACAAAATTCGTTCTTAAAGTAACAAAATCATAAACATTCATTCACAAAAGCCTAGCAACGTTAATTCATGATCTGGTATCAATAAAAATCCGAGCTGCCCCATGACTACTACAAAAACATTGCGCATTGTTGTTGTAGCTTTCTCATATTTTGTCTATTACTAACTTACTGCGACTTAAGCGAGCTTTGTGAGTTTTTGTTTCGCTATTTTGGCCATTGGACTTATATTTAGCAAGTTCACCCGGAAAAGTTTTCTACAATATATTGCAAAAGTCTTTAAATTGGGAAACTCTTTTTGTATCACACTTTTTATATGCGATTTGAGATAATATAAGTTTTTATTAAAGAAAACCGTCTTCTACCTTTGAAATTTTTTTTTTATTTATTTTTGGAGCATTGCTCTTTGCAGGTTTTTGGTCCTTGGTATTTTTCATACCTTTCATATTCCATAACCATTTTTTATCATTTAAATTAAATCGAATATAGTTTTTAGCCGATATAGCCATTTTAGCGGAGCAATGTGCTTGCTTAAGTGGGTAATTTTTACGTAGCTTAAAACTGTTAGCGCGTTTTTCTCGAAACCATATTTTTCGAACTGATAGCCATGATTGCGCCAGTTCGACTGAACCGATTTTGATCAGCCATGTTGCAATCGACGCATAATTGATGTAATTCTGGCCCGTACCTCAATAAAAAGAAAAAACATTTGTTTTCTTATATTTTTTGTACACTAAACTAAAAACTTCAAAAATATATCTATTTTTTTTAAATTGCCTCAATTTTTGAAAAAAAATATTTTTTATGATTGAGGTACGGTCCAGAATAACATTAATTCTGATCATAACCTCATTTACCGTTTTAATTTCCGATAACCTGGAGTCCCGGAATCATAAATACCACTTACCCTCTAGGGATGTCGACCTTAAATTTATATCGATATTTTTCGATATTGAAAAAGTATTATTTCGATATTAATATTTTATTGTCAAAATAATCGCTATTATCGATATTTCCGATATTTTTAACAAAACAAGTTTTTTCTTAAGATTAAACAGGTCTTTTAAGATAATTGAGGTGTCATTTGAAGCGGATTAAAAACGAAATTCTGTCTGTGATCAATATCTACAGAAAAGAGCTCCGAAACCCAAAAAAAAATACAGATAAAATTAATTTTTATCTGTTTGATAAAGATAGTGTATTTTATTTTATTTATAATATAAGATGTTGTTAAAACTTATTCTAGAACTTATAGTGAAAGATGACTCTGAAGTTGTTAAGAAAACATATCAACAACAAGGAAAACATAATTGTTAGACAGAGATTTTTGGAAGACGCGTTGAGTTATGCGCTTATGGGTTATTGGGCTTCTGATGTCGGAAACCACACTTTTATAGTCGAAGAAAAACTTTTTATGCTCGAAGCCAAGCGCTCTGATGGTACCGAGCTTCCTAATGAAATAGCATATACCAATTCCAAGTCGGAAGGCGCTGTCAATTTGTCCTTTTCTTCCATGGAGAACTTAAAAATATCGTCGAAAATATCACAAAAAATATTTGATATTGATATATCGTTTTTTTCGACAAAGATATCGATATTCGATAATATTTTTGGTAACCCTACCCTGTACCCATAAAAATGGGTAAAAAGGGTATCATGAAGTTGTGCAAAAGTATGTAACAGATAGAACGAAACATTTTCGACCCTATAAAGTATATATATTCTTAATCAGTATCAACAGCCAAGTCGATATAGCCAGGTCCGTCTGTCCGTATGTATGCGTCAATCTCAGAGACTTTAAAAGATAGAGCCATGTGTTTTGGAACTTCAGTTCGAGGTTGTTAAAGATTTGCAAAATTCCCGTAGTAGTTTTTTTCAAAATCGAATAAAACACTCAATTTGCATCATATATTAAACATTTTTATTGGAATCGATACATTGGCCTTAGCTATTTACGTTTTTAAAATTTTTCATGGAGCTTTTTTCAGGCCCATTCACCAAAAAATTAGACGTTGTTTAGGTCATTCGGCTTCAATTCCAGAAGTTGAATTTTATTTTAAAAACCCAATCGGCACGTAAAAATTTCCATTGGTTGAGCGAGAACGGCGTCGAATTGACTCACTTTTCACAGAGCAAAAATTATGGTAATAAATTTCAACAATTTGCAATCGTTGCTCGTTTGTAAGTCTTTCCATGATGAAATGGCAAAGTGTACTGAAAACTTTTCACTTTGACAGATGACGTTTGGACGCCATTACCAACCAGTGCTGCCAACCTGAAAAACTTAACTCACCCTTTACATACACAAGGGTATATCGTAGTCGTAGTTTTCAAATCTGAATCAGAGTCGTCGGTATGGTATACCTTACATATATGCAAAATCACCCTCTATCTAATTTTCTACTTTAAAGTGTCCAAAATGTTTTCTTCTGTACTCTTTTTAAACATTTATAATGGGCCATCCAACAGGCATCAAAAGGGGGGCCAGCGTCGCGGCTGGGGCGGCGTAAGCGTCGACTGCATGTGTATATAAATGCGATTTCGGGTAGGATAACCCGAAACGCCAACTTCGTTATATCGTTTTTCAACATGTGACATCTATAATATAATATAAACCACTTTTTGCACCATCCAGCCTGTAACCGACACTTGATCCGGCTGCCTTAGCCTCAATCCATTTATTTTATGCTGCATAATTAATGTGTCGCAAGTGTTAAACTCATTCTTAACTCTGCACGAATACAAGCGTAAGTGATCTAATGTGAAGTGGAGCTAAGTTGGTTATAAGCCCGAGCCAATCTCAAATGTACAAATTACGTTACTTTCTAGACTAACAGCTCAAGCATAAACGTGGCCGAATGGTAAGGCCCAAAATCAATTTACCAAATGGCCCGCAAATTTGCATTTGCATTTTTTTTTTTCACACACACACACACACACAGTTGGTGGGCCCAATGTGTTGGTTTTTGGCTCGTTTTCTGGCATGTCATCAGCATTATTACAATGCTCGTTTTACCTTTGACTTGTTTGTGATTTGCTAAAAGTACACACGGATGTGCGGTGAGTGTGCATGTGTATGTGTGTGTAAGCCGACAACTAAACGTGTCAACGAGGCAAACAAGCAACCTGTCAGGACCAAAAGCCCGGACACAGACCCCGGCCCACTGACACATTAAGGTTACTCTTTTGGCCGCACACATAAATGTTCGGTATTTGCCCCCAAGGCAGAGGTAGTTGCAGTTGCTGTCGACTGCTAACTGCCATCATCATTGTTGTTGCAGCAGCAGCAGCAGCAGCAGAATTTGTTGCCACTTCGATGAAATGACAAATTCGTGCCAAATTGCTTTTGCTCCTCTCCCTGACAGCAGCATGTTAATAGTTTATGGCCAGATGCCTGCTGCCTGCCACCATTACATGTGTTTTGGGCCTTGACCTACACTGGGCCTGAATTTCAATTCACTTGACAAAGCGCTCGAGAATGAAGATGTGGGCAGGGCAGGGGGGAGGGGGACATGTGGAATATTGCATTAATTAAAAGCCTTTTATGTTGCGTGCCTAGCTGTGTGTCCTTGTAAATCAATCGATTGTATGCCACCATCATAAAGCATTCCATAAATATTTGCCAAGGCACAGATTCATAACTCATAAGCAAAGGGGGGGCCACACTGTTTACCTAACCCCCATAGGACAGCTGAGGCAGGCGCTGACCACGTATAATTAGGTTGCGGTATTCACCTTCTTTCTTCTTTTGTGGCAATGAATGGGTCCTTTGTGTGGCCCCGCATAACCGGGCCTAAAGTCACCTACTTTGGCCACTCGACTGCATCTGCAACTCTCGGATGACGACGACGCCACTGTGGGCAATGATTGGGTTAACGACTACGTGGCGTAGACATTGCGCCATAAATTACGAATATTTGCACGCTCTCCACGAGCTTGCCCATGCCCATATATACCCAGACAAGCAGCAGCGGGGCAGCGACGCTGGCAGCATCGTTGACAAATGAGTAAGAAAGGCGCATGCCCAGAGCCAGCATCCTGCATCCCACAAACAGATTCAGCAGCCGTTAGCTAGTCATCTCTGTCGCACCAGCGCATTTGGTTAGCATCCACATCTGCACCGGAAATTGATTTGCTAGGTACTGCATTCAGCTGCTGCTGCTGGGAGAGTCACAGTTGTGTAGCAGCCTCTGCTGGCAGCCGCTGATAACTAAGGATTCAGTCTATAATTGTGCACCTTGCTAGCTGGAACTGTGGCAGTATAACGCGAGCCCTTGCCTGGATAGGACGGGTACACAGCAGCAGCAGCAGCAGCAGAGGCAGCAGCAGAAGTAGCTCATAGTAGAGCAACGACAGCGTTTAACACACAACAACAACAACAACGGCTGCTGCACACTCAAACACATCGCTCACACACACACACACACACACATAGCATAATCTATACAAGTGAGTGTGTGTTGTCCTCGCTGCTTTTGCCATACGGCAAAAAAAAAAAAAAAATCAAAATTAAAACTAAAATGTGAACCCAAGAGAAAAACCTTTAAAAAAAGAAGAACGAAAACTTTTTAAAACAAAAGTGCCAAGAAAGTTGTGTGAGCCAAATTAAAAAGTTACTTAACAGCTTGTGAAATTGTCCTCTTGGTTCGTAGCGCGCAAAAGTATGCTATGGAAATTCAAATTGATTTTTGCACGCGAAAGAAGAACAAAAATATGTTTTCAAAGCTCTCGCACACACACACACACACACAGATAAACAGTGGCTGCTGATTTTTTGCATATTGTGCAAACGGTTGGACAGACACAAACACACACAGTTCGGTCAAAGTTCCATTGGGGCACCCCTCGCTAAAAGCCATATTTGTTGTATGTATGTGTGGGAGTTGCTGAGCTGCTCACGATGAGATGCGACTTGCTCTCGCCGTTTTCAACGCCTTCGTGCGAAGCAACAACCGTTCATGAGCACCAGAGGCCAAGCGAATTGTTTCAACCGCATTTCCAAATCGATTTGCCAAAAATTATTATCAATGATTTCGCAAAACGAGAATTGAATTAAATTAATCTGATTGTGTGTGTGTGTGTGTGTGCGTGTGCGTAAATGTGAAAATTAAATCAATTTGTGTTTCCTGATCCTGACAACAGCAGCAGCAGCGGCAGCAAGTGCAAGCCATCCTCGCTAAGAAAAAGAAAAGAAAAAAAACACCAAATTCCATTATTGATTTTGGCTTTGGAAAAGTGAGTAAAAAATTTAAAAAACAACAACAACCAAGTAAAAGCAGCAATAACACAACGAGTTAGAACTTCATCCAGAAAGAACAAAAAACAACAACAACAACAGTAACCACATTCCGTTGCAGTAAGTATAAGCCAGGCAGCAGGCAAACCCAAGTTTCACCTGACCCATACCCACCCCACTTTCCCCCCTCTAACACAAAAACCCAACCACCCACCCAACAAACGTAGAAATCCTTAACAAACTGAACTTCGTTTCACTTCAGTGCTCAGCACAGCAGTAACAGCAGCAGGAGCAGCCAACCCTCTATTGCTTCCTTATCAAATATATATATTGTGTGTGTGTGTGTGGGTGTACAGAGAGAGGATGCTGCGCTTGTACACAAATACACGAAAATTTGTTTGGTTTCATTTACTTTTTGGCACCCAAACCCAAACCTAGTGCAATCATTGCCCACCCACACACACACACACACACACACACACTTCAGACTCGTCTCCCTGGCTGCTTACCTTACGAGAGTCGTTCAATTAGTTTTCAACAATCAATACAAATATATTTGTATTTGCATTGATACTTTTTTACCAAAAAGTAAGCCGCACCCTAAATAAGAAATCTGATGATTTATATTAAACAGAAATCAGGGTTGTCGCTACAGTATTGAGTAATTGTCTATTATTCTTACCTTAGCCAAAATACGCAACCTCATTTATGCAGGACTTCTAGTCAGATCATTAAATCTCCCTATGGCCATGATAACTATATGAATTCTTTCAGTATGCGTCCGTTAGCAGAGCTGTAAAAGACTTAAATCGTTTTTGATTTTAAATCATGCTGATTTATTTGCATCTTGATTGCATTCAATTGAGCTTTAAATTAACATTTAAATCTGATTTAATTGTTGAAGATTGCTTTAAAATGATTTATGCATAATTTTGGAGCAATTATATTGTTTATATTTTGATTTATATCATTAAAGATTTCACAATTTTGATTTAAATAAAATGAATAAAATCTTTCATTATTTAAATCAAAGATTCAAATCTTTAATGACTTACAATAATTTATTGAAATTTTTATGATTTAAATCAAATAAATTAATTTATAAATCACCTTAAAGCAATCTTCTATGATTGAATCAAAATTTAAAACTTAATGATAAAATATAATTTTTTTCGGAATCATGTGTGACTGATTCATTCGTACAGCGCTGTCCGATAGTGTTGGCGAAGTATCTAACGAAATGCTTTTAGAGTACCCAAATTTTTTATTCAGACTAGAGGTAAGCGTGGGACAAATTTTCGAGAATTTTAACTTCTGAAACATTTAAAATTAAACTCAGGTAATATTTGCATATTTTTTTTAAAAAAGAGATATAATTTTTTCCCCTTTTAGAACTCACAAGTCGCATGCGCTTATCGTTCAATATGTCGCTGAACCAGATGTTTTAGACGGAACAGAAAAAACGTAATACTTTCCTAGTTCAATGCATTCTCATTTGTATGTTGCGTTAAAAATTGTATTTCCTTAAATGGTAGACCATTATATAGCCAGATGGAAGAACAAAACGTTGCATAAATAAATTTCATATCATAGCTACGTTTAATTCTTTCTCCAGCCTTTTCGTGCTTCAGAAAGTCTGGGTAGTACCTTATTTAATCTTGCTTTGATGCAACATCGCAGCAATTCCAAACACCTGCAGGCCTGCGTATCTTCATGCAGGTGCTCCAATCGCCATGTACACATGTATGTACATTAGTGCATTCTTTTTAATGCAAAAATGGAAAGTCAAAGAGGCCGCCCTCTTATAGGATTCTTTTTATACTCTGTACCGAAGGTACACAGAGTATATTGGGTTTGTGCAAATGTATGTAACAGACAGAAGGAGGCATCTCCGACCCTATAAAGTATATATATTCTTGATCAGAATCAACAGCCGAGTCGATATAGCCATGTCCGTCTGTCCGTCTGTCTGTCCGTATAAACGAAGAGATCTCAGAGATGGTAAGAGATAGAGGTTTGAGGTGTATGGAACATATATTTCTTATTCTTGCAGGCAGATCAAGTTTAGTTTTTATTTTTGGCACGCCCCCTGCCTCCCTCGCAAATAGAAAAAAACGAAATAACTCCCACAATTTTCAAGATAGATAGTTCAAACATTCTAGACATATATTCTACCACTTATTTTGAATCGACCCGCCATACATCGTTTTTCGATCAGATGAACGATATTAGAGCTATACGTAAAAGAAAATAAAAACCAACAACAACACCGTAGCGATTGGTAGAACTTACGAGAAAGAGAGAGCGAGAAGGCAATAGCCAATTGGAAATCATGCGTGATTCCCGCGTGACTAATATAGATACGTTTAGGTTAAAAGGAAATTATATACAAATTTTATAATTTTACGAGTTATGTACTAGGGTAATTCTACTCATCATTACTCATCAAGCCCCCATACATCGTTTTTAAACCAGATGAACGATAGTCGAAAGAGTTGCCACCCCCAGATTTTGAAAAAACCTCACACTTTAAAGTTATTAGTTTCGTACAAACAGGTACAGAGTATATTACAGTCGGGCTTGACCGACTGTCTTACTTGTTTTAAATAGTTAATTAAATGTCAAACAGATAGATTTAATTTTCAGTTAAAGGGAGCGCGACGAGGACATTTAGTTTTAACTAAAAATACTCATACGCCTCGTAAGCAACACAAATAATTTCAAGAATCAAGACATTACTATTTTGGTAATTTTTTGAGCCCTGAAAAGCAGAGCATTTCCAATTTATGAATTTGAATATTGGGAATGTTCAGTCTAACGTACATTATTTTTGAAGTTACATTTTATTGCTGCTGTTTAGTATCCATCCCAGTTTATGGTCTCTCGCATAGTGGGACTTTGTCAGCTGATTAATGAGTGTGCCAAATGTTTAACGTCTGTCGAGGCACACTCCCAAGTACCTGTATCGCCCATGAATACCCCAGGGCAATCATCTCTCCTTCGCTTGATTTATACAAATATCCCATTGCATTTCCCATCTGCAAATAAATAGGATAAAGTTTGCTACCTTCGTAACATTAATTGAAAGAGAGAAATGCGTTGGCTTATATTATCAAGGGAAAGCATCCTATTCAGGTAACACCACTCAAAAATTTTCCCCACTGACGATAGCAAGCTGATTGGTCGATATGATTCTTAATCTGAAGGACTATTAACCCCGGCCTTGTGGATCATTACGATCTGGGCCTTCTTCTAGGACCTCGGGATGTAACCGAGTTGTAATGTAATTTTCCCTAACAAAAGACCAAAATGTAAATTTTAAATAAAAATATTGAATTCCTGCGAGTTCGAATTTCTTGTTTCAACGACTTCCGGATCTATTTTGGGACTTTATCCTGCTATTGGTTTTTGAGGCTTTGAAAAAGCCTTGCCCGTGCCCACCTCTAGTGTAGACACCTATTGTCTGCACGCAGATCAAGTTTGATTCTAAGTGTGACAGATTACTTACATTTTATTTTTGGCACAATACTCCATATAAATAAGACAGCTGTTCAAAAGCATTCTGATTTCAAAGCACTACAAAAGTGGTTCTATTCATATGAAGCATTGTGCCGAAATATTTTTTAAGTGATCTGAGAACTGGGCTGTTGTTCTCATGATCATACACTCAGAATAACCGACTGACAGAGTTCCAGTTTTGCTTATGGTTTGATAATCGATTTCTGATCTGCAGTTATTTCTTCTTGGTCTTTTGTTAATTCAGGGCCTTTGGATATTTTTTAACCTCATTTGATTCAATACAGAGACCTCGTTTCAATAACTGATTGGGAGTAGCTTAAGAATTTCATGGAGGTCGATCTTGAATTAAGAATCTTGTACTTGAATCAAGTATTTTTGTACACTCAGATCCGTTCTAAAAGTACCGAAAACCGTGATTTTCGTTCTCAATAGTAGGGTAAGTCCGTTTTTTCTTATACTGAGAACGGCGGGCTTAAGGTAAGAAAGCTTAAGAACGTTTAAGAACCATCCGGTCTTATTATTGGAACGGAAAAATTTTTATTGCGTCCCACCCTTTCTTCACTTATAAACAAACCTTATCTAATTCAAATGCCGACAATAAGCAATTTTTTTAATGTTGAAAGTTTTTTTAATTTCTCTGGGATTCGAACATGGGCCCCTCTTTCACTTTTTGTATATAACAGGAGTCTTGGACAGTTCCACCACGGTACCAAGGTAACATGTTGTGACTGACTTCAGTGTTAAAGAGAGTCGGTAATTCTTCAAGAAACATTTTAAGAACCTATTTTCTCGTTCGTCTGTTTAGAACGGGTGGTATAATTTCAAGAACGTGGGCTTATTTTAAGAACGGAAAAAAAGAAGAACGGATTGGGTATAAAAGCCTCTTTGAACGCCATTTTTTTCTGAGTGTACTTATCATGTTTTTGACACTGTATTTGATTTAAGAACAAAACTCTTTTTTTTCTCTTTTTTGTTGCCCACCTCTGATATAGAGTAACCGTAAACGATTGCATTTATCTACACGATAAGCAAATATTTTTCTCAAGCTTAACTTTTTATACAAAATTAAATTAAATAATCCAAGTGTTAAGCATGTTGCTTTAAAGAACGTTTAAGCGACCCTCGTTGCTCATTTCTCAGCTCTCTGAATTCTCTGGTTCGCTTGTTCTGTACGAAAAGTTTTGTTCTTTTTTTCCACTCCATTTTTGTTGTTGGGTTTTGAATCTTTTATGAATTGAATTTGGTTATTTTGTTCGCGTATGTTCCGCTGCAAAGTTAGGCCCACGTCCTTCCTTCCTTCCTGATGCCTGCCTTCGCGCCCTACGGCCTTAGCTTGGCACGTTCTCATTCAATTATGGACAAGCGGGGATGAGCGGCAGAGAGAGAGATAAAAGAGGGTGAGGGGCCAAGTACCACATTAGCATTCTCAAAGTGCGACAACGGAAGCTGCAAACGCAAACATTTCGGAATATTATTTAAACATTTCACAATTCCATTTTAATTTAATTCGATGGCAGCCTACACAAAAACTACGAGTATTTAGCATAAATAGTCTCGCATTTGCGGTTATGACAGCCACCAGGGAATTGGCTGCCGCCTGCTGGACCCTTTATTAGCGCATATCATTCGCTCTTTCTCGACTTTCTTTTTTTTTTGTATTTGTGTTCTTTTTCCTGTTGTTTGTTTGTGTTTGTTTTTTATATATTTTTTTTGGTAGCCGTTTAGATAATGCTCCCTTCCCTTGGGTGAGTTCGTTTTATTTTTTATCTCTTTGGCGCATAAAATAGCATGTTTAGTTGTCTCGGCAACCGGTTTAATTAAAAGAAGAAGCAGAGAAAATGAAATTGGAAATGGAATGTTATACAAGAAATTTTCCCTGAGGCAATTTCCCCAATAGGTACACATCCGTTTTTTGTTGATTGGTTTGAAGTGGAGAATTCCTTGAAACTTAACAACCGGAGATAAGTGATTAAATTGGATAAGAGCGAATAGTTCATTAGGTAGAGAATGGTGCTTTCTGCTCTTTAAGCCGGCTCAAAGTTGATTTCAATTTTTGATTTATTAACTGAATTAATAAGGGGACTGTGTTTATTTTTTATATCCTTGCGGAGGGTATTTTAAAATTGTCACGATGTTTGTAACAAGGCTGCAAACCGGTCCGGAACCGAACCCCCTGAGAACCGGTTCGTTCGGGTTTTTTGAATTGCCCGAACCGAACCATGAACCGAACCGTCTACATTTTTAACCTCTCGAACCTGAACCTGATACATCGAAAATGTTTTAGAATTTTTGAAACGATTTTAAAAAACGAAGACTTCAAAAATATTGAATTACTTAATTGTACAAGCATTTTCAACACTAAAGTTTATTCTTTCTAATTAAGAACTCGTAGATGAACAGCTCCAGGAAGATATAATGCCTACACAAAAGAAAAACTCCGAGATATCCGATCTAAAATCAATCCCAATCAATGTTAGATAAAGGTGGCCAGTCCAGGATTTTCTCAAAGCAAGTGCGAAAGGTCTGACTTGAGTAAGGATTTTTTACTTCCGAAATTCTTGTCATGGTCATGAGAATGGCTGAGAAATAAATTTCTATTCGTTGATTCTCTATGACATTGCCATTCCGTAGTTACTTTAATGTCATGTAATGCAGAATTATTTGATTTTCAAGGCGGATCCATTCTTCAAATGAGACTTTTTGGATAGATAGAAGATTTTTTTTTTTTTTTTAACTTGTATTAACTTAAACGAGGCCCTTCTAAAAAATGATATGAAACCTGGGGTTCAAAGAATCCATAAACCGGTCCGCGAACCGAATCCAAAAATTAGTCATGGGTTCGAACCAACGAACCGAACCTCTTCCAAAATGTTGGAGGTTTGCAGACTTGGTTTGTAACGCATAGAAGGAAGCATCTTCGACCCAATAAAGTATATATATTCTTGATCAGCATGACGAGCTGAGTCTTTAAATGCATATAGGTTGCACATTTGTCGGAATCGGCCGGATCGGATGACTATATCATATAGCTGCCATAGAAACGATCGGTGCAAAAACTAGTTCTAGTGAGAAAAACTTTTTTGTTTTCCATTGTAGCGCCAGCAATCGCTGTATATATATGTTTTATATACTTCCACACAATTCTGAAAAAATTTATCAAAATCGGAGGACTATAGCATATAGCTGCCATATAAACGATCGGTGCAAAAACTAGCTTTAGTGAGAAAAACTTTTTTGTTTTCCATCGTAGCGTCACCAATCCTGGTATACATTAGTTTTATATGCTCATACACAATTCAGAAAAAAAATGATCAAAATCGGATGACTGTAGCATATAGCTGCCATATAAACGATCGGTGCAAAAACTAGCTTTAGTGAGAAAAACTTTTTTGTTTTCCATCGTAGCGTCACTAATCCTGGTATACATTAGTTTTATATGCTCATACACAATTCTGGAAAAATTTATCAAAATCGGATGACTATAGCATATAGCTGCCATAGGAACGATCGGTGCAAAAACTAGTTCTAGTGAGAAAAACGTTTTTTGGTTTCGTGGTATATATATGTCCACATAGTTCTGGAAAAATTAATCGAAATTGGATGGCTATAGCATTTAGCTGTCATATAAACGGTCGGACAAAAAACTAGTTCTAGTGAGAAAAACTTTTTTGTTTTCCATTGCAGCGTCACCAATCGTAATATACATTAGTTTTATATGCTTCCACATAGTTCTGGAAAAATTAATTGAAATCGGATCACTTTAGAATATAGCTGCCATAGGAACGATCGGTCTAAAAACTAGTTCTAGTGAAAAAAAATTTTTTTTGATGTCAATGTTAGCCTTTGATTTTTTTTTGAGTTCGCTCCAAGCCTCTGCTGTGCCTGTGCTGAGCCAACCCCCCCCAATGACTAGTAGATCAGCCTATGTAGAGCGTTTCCCTTTGAACCTCTCCCGTAGCACACACATACCCCCACCCCCCGTCAATAGAGTTTGTTAAATTTCGGGCTTTTCAACAATTTTCTTTTGCAGAATTCGCATGCTCTAAACAAATTTGAAAAAAAAAACCCAAAAACCAATACAAAATTTTGTAAACTAATTTCAACTGCAACTCTAAATAGTGAGCATCATTACACTTGTAAAAAGTTAAAGCACAGTAACTAAACAATAAAATAAAATTAAAAAAAAAAAACAAATTAATTACAATTGTGATGAGAACAAGTTAATTGCATTCAGTGCAGAACATAAATTAAAAAACCAAAAACAAAAACCAAGCATTTAAAATAGAATAAATCATCAGTTAAGCAGAAATCGCCGCAGCGACCAACGGAAAGGAACGGCACACAAAACACATACATAAATCAATTAAAGGAAACAATAATTTTAAAATCCAACACCAGGCGGCCAGCTGAGAGAGAAGAGAGGCAGGAGCAGTGGAGCAGGAGGAGGAGAGGCATATAAATTATTTACTAAATAAAGTGATAAAGTGATAGCAACAGAATTTACATAAAGCAGCACCTAAAACGCCGACAACAACAACAACCCATTCAATTGTTGTAGTCTTAAGGATAAGCCCACAAAAAGGAGGATAACTAGTTGTTGTTTATTATTACCCAATTTGTTGTTGTTGTTAATCGGCCCAGCTGTGATTAGGAGACATAATTACGCACAATTACTGAAATATTAGCCAAAGAGATGCCACACAAGGCGCCCGGCAGCAGCAGCAGCAGCACCACCACCATCAACGGCAACATATCACAAAGCTAAAGCCCCCCCCCCAACTACAACATTTATCCGCGCCACTCCTCGCCACCGCCACCGCATCGATTGCAATGCTCTGGTAGCCAAGACAGTTTTACGGTGGATCACTACTGTGGCGGCGGCGGAGGCGGCGACACACAGGGGGCGGCAGCGGCGGCGGGTACAGCTGGAGCGGGATCATCGATTGGCCACCAATGGTCGGCGGCAGGAGGCGTGACATTGCCAGGCGGTGTCGGCATGTGTCAGCATCATGGGCTCACATCACAGTCGTTGATGTCCGGTGGCTCGCACATGTCGCTGCTGGGCGGCGGCGGCAGCAGTGGCAGCAGCGGTCAGGGTATTCCCCAATGCTCGGCCGCAGCGGCCGCTGCTGCTGCTGATGCTGCCATGCTAACGGGACACTGTCGCAGCATGAGCGGTCTCAGCTCGTTAAGCATGTCGGCGCCACCGCCTTGTCCACCGCCGCCGGCATTGTTCAATCCCTGCAGCTCAGCAATGTCGCTGCAGCAGGCGGCCTCATCACGCTGGGGGCCACGCACCTCCTGCCCCGTGCATAGTCCGTTTCGTGTGCGGGTGCCCAATGGCTCCATATGTTCCGGACATCAGGTGAGAGAGACAGAGAGAGAGAGAGAGGGGAGCTAATCATGTCTAAAATCCGTTAACTAATTGCATTTGCCCTAAAAAGAGCAGCCGCAGCTTGCCACAAAAATGTTTGCGCTTTTCGGTTTTATTTTTGTAATTCAATTGCCTTAGATACATACCTCTTAATATATATGTACAAACATACCACTTAACTTAATATATATATCTCTCTCTATTCTATTTCTCCTTCTCTTGCAACACCAACTACTACTTCTTCGCTTGGACGGTCAGGTAAGCAAAAGCTAGCGAAAAAATCAACATTTTGGCAGAGTCTAGAAATGTGTCAACGACATGTAAGATTATATTCCTTTTTGGGGGTGGCACACGCACACACACACACACAGACATCATTTCGTTGTATGGAAATACAAATACAAAGAGCAACCTTCGCATAGTTTTTTTTTTTTCAAATTATAAAGAGCTCGATTCACATGATTGCCCAAGCGCTGCCCAGTTTGGGTTTTGGGGTCCTTCCATCCTAAATCAACGACAGGCGCAGGTTTTGCCTGACTGCGCCCAAAAGTAGGCAGCGCAAAGAGCAAAGCTTAAAACATGGAAAGAACAAACTACACAAACTAAAACGAGATTGGGTCGACTGAGTCTCGGAGTTTTGTGACAATCGCCGTTTAACGCCGCTCCCCCCCCGTCAGTTCGAGCATCAAATTGAATGTCACTAATGCAATTAGTTCACACAAAATAATTTCTTTCCACTCGATTATAGAGCCTAATATGCTGCTCGTTGTCATTTATTACGAGAGCGAAACAGAAAAAACTGAAAGTCCCTCTTTGGTAGAAAAGGGACCAAGTCATATGCAAAGTAGGGTTAATATCCAAATAAAACTTTTTTTTTTTGGGTTTTTTTTTTTTGTTTGTTTTTTTTGTTGGGGGTTTTTTGGGGGGGGGGTTTTGGGGGGTGGTGGGTTTTTTTTTTTTTTTTTTTTTTTTTTTTTTTTTTTTTTTTTTTTTTTTTTTTTTTTTTTTTTTTTTTTTTTTTTTTTTTTTTTTTTTTTTTTTTTTTTTTTTTTTTTTTTTTTTTTTTTTTTTTTTTTTTTTTTTTTTTTTTTTTTTTTTTTTTTTTTTTTTTTTTTTTTTTTTTTTTTTTTTTTTTTTTTTTATTTAATATTTTTTAATTTATATATATATTTTTTATTAAAAAAAAAAATCCCGATATATTTTTTTTTGTTTTTTTTTTCTGTCCGTCTGTCCGTATGAACACCTAGATCTCAGAGACTATAAGAGCTAGAGCTACCAAATTTTCAGTGTAGACTTGTATTGTTTGCAGGCAGATCAAGTTTGTTTCAAATTTTTGCCACGCCCCCTCCCGCCCCCACAATTTGAAAAAAACCTCATATCTCCCACAATTTTGAAAATAGACTGTTCAAACCTTCTAGACATATATTTTAATCATCATTACCTATCGATCCGCCATACATCATTTTCCGATCAGATGATTTATAGTAGAGTTGCCACCCCCGCAATTTGAAAAATACCTCATATCTCCCACAATTTTGAAAATAGATTGTTTGAACCTTCTAGACATATATTTTAATAATTATTACCTATCGATCAGCCATACATCATTTTTCGATCAGATGAACGATAGTAGAGTTGCCGCCCCCGCAATTTGAAAAAAAACCTCATATCTCCCACAATTTTGAAAATAGACTGTTCAAACCTTCTAGACATATATCTTAATCATCATTACCTATCGATCCGCCGTACATCATTTTTCGATCAGATGAACTATAGTAGAGTTGCCACCCCCGCAATTTGAAAAATACCTCATATCTCCCACAATTTTGAAAATAGATTGTTTGAACCTTCTAGACATATATTTTAATAATTATTACCTATCGATCAGCCGTACATCATTTTTCGATCAGATGAACGATAGTAGAGTTGCCACCCCCGCCATTAGAAAAATACGTCATATCTCCCACAATTTTAAAAATAGATAGTTCGAACCCTCTAGACATATATTTTAATCATCACTACCTATCGATCCGCCATACATCGTTTCCTGATCAGATGAACGATAGAAAAGTTCACGCCCCCGCAATTTAAAAAATACCTCATATCACCCACAATTTTGAAAATAGATTGTTTGAACCCTCTAGACATTTTAATAATTATTACCTGTCGATCAGCCATACATCATTTCCTGATCAGATGAGCTATAGTAGAGTTGCCTCCCCCGCAAATTAGAAAGAAACTCATTTCTCCCACAATTAGGACATGTTTATATCCTGAGTAACGGGTATATCGAAGTCGAGCAGGGCCGACTTTAACTTACGCTCTCGTTTATTGTGTAAAACTTTTTATGAAATTATATATTCTCCATTTTGATCGAACGCCATCTTTCTGGCAAGAGATTGATTCCACGTTCATAAAATTGTTGATCCTTGCAGGCAAAAAACTAGTCCAAGTGGTTTTGGACGTCCTTATTTGAAGTGAATGTTTTCCCAGCCAAAAATTTTTTGCAGAGACCGGAACAATTAATAGTCCGAAGATGCCAAGTCTGGAGAATATGGTGGGTGTGGTAGCACATTCCATTCAAGCTGCAAGAGCTTTTGGGGAGTCATCGAACTTGTATGATTTCTCCCATTATCCTGGTGGAACACTACACCTTTTCTATTGATTAATTCTGGCCTCTTCTGTTTGAGTGCATCAAACAGTGATTACAATACACTTCAGAATTAATCGTGGTATTGTCAGGCAAAAGCTCAAGATAAACGATCCCGTTGAAATCCCATCAATCAGACAACATAACTTTTTTTTTGGTGACTATCGGCCTTCGAAGTGGTTTGAGCTGGTTTATCCTTTCTTCTTTGACGGTTGATAAGCAAATCACAGTCGGTAATGCGACGAAGCCAATTTCGTTCTGTAAGAACATGAGGAACCCATATGTCAATCTTCGAAATTTCAAGTTGTTATTCGACGATTTGCATCGAACAACGACTTTATTTTATCCACATCAAATTTAAAAGGCCTTTCAAACCAATTTTGGCATTGACTTGAAATTTTGTATAAAAAATCCTTACTATATCAGCTGTTCAAATATATAACGGTAAAACAACCGTTTTAAACAAGTGTGAAGTTGGATGCAAAAAAAAAATTCAATTATATCAGCTGTTGTCATCAAACGAAATTACTTAGTGAACGACCCCATACAAACAAAAAGTGGGCAATATTTTAAACAGGGTTCGCACCAAAATCTTAACACAAAAATCGGAACCTCTAATTTAGGAACTAGAAACTAGGTTCGTCCCAAGTTTTATCAAATTTTTATAAAAAAGAAAATAATGTGTTAAAAATATTTAGAATTTCTGTATTTTTGTTTACATAAACGTACGACTTTATTTGATTTTAATTTAAATTTAAGTATATTGCGCAAACTGTATTTTAGTTTAGTTATTTGAACAGCATTTACAACAACATTTACAAGAACATTTAGTTAATTTTCAATTAATTTGGGTTGTATTTTTCTGCTTTGATCAGACAGCATAAATTTTAGGGTTGTAGAAGTCCGCTTAACTAAGAAGCGAAAGTTTTGGTTCGGAACAGGTTAAGGATTTACTATTTTCTTTTCACAAGAGGTTTGGTTCAAGGTTCGGTTGACAGTAAAAGAAAAGTCGAAATTCCGAGTTCGAATCGGTACAGTTCCAAAAATTTTAAAATTAGATGTAAATAAAAACTTATGATATTAAACTGTGTGCCGTTATGAATCGTCCTTACGTGTTTTCAAGCTATCGGAACTTTTGAAATTGTTTTGAGAAGATATTATAATAAACATATTTTTTTTCTGTCTATTTTAAAAAACAAGAATTGAATTGCGTATTAAAAAGAATAACAGACCGGGTGGCAAGGGGCCAATACGTGTCCATCACTGTTCTTTTCGTCACATGAATATTGCTTAAACGTACTCAAAATGCCTAATTATTCAAAGGAAAAGTTGGTTAAAAAAGAGTTGCATAATTTGTACGCATACGTGTACCGCACAGAGAATTTGTAATTTTGACTACATTAACCGTAGTGATGCCTGACAACTTTTATCATAATTTATTTACCTGGTTAGCACTCAGTGTAGCATATTTTCTTTTGTGAAATTTTATATTCCCCTTGCAGCCGTTTCGAGAGTGTGGCATATGAAAACTTTTATCTTGATAGCCAGGAACTTGAGCAACATTTAGAAGAGCACCTTGTCAGAGAGAGAGAGACAGTGAGTTTTATTTTGATGTGCCATTATTGGCCCACCCGAAAAAGAAGACACATGAAGAACAACTGCCTAAATGACTAACTGACTGGCTGACTGACTGACTGACTGCTTTGCCTTGAAGCCTTGACACTCTTCATTTGTGAATGCGTTAATTGCGCAAGCAAGGCGAAAGACACAAGCACTTGCCTTGGTGTGTGCGTGTGTGTGTGTACACAACACATGTGTAAATGGGTACACACACACACGCACTGCTGTTGCCATTGCTGTTGATGCTGATGATGATGATGCTGATGAACAAGCACAATGGCATGAACAAGCAGTTAGAGGCTGTGCCAGCAACATCCCAGCAACAATGGCGATTACAACGGCAAGTGTGTACATTATTTTGCAATTTAGCAGTCGCCCCACATCCCCGCACGCGTATGTTTCTCAGGGCAAACAAAAAAACAACAACAGAGAAACTTGAAAAAAAGTCAAGAAATAATTAGTTTACTTGTTACGAAAATGAGTTATCGTCCTTTGTGCCGCCACTGCGTTTGTTTGCCTAGTTGAAATTGAATAAACAAATTTTATATGCAGCACACACTCACACACACACACACAATCTGGCTTAGACAATGTGCCAAAGTGTTGAGTTTGCAAAATATTAATGTTTATTTTAACACAACGACCAACTCGACAAAACGTGCGGAAAAAAAAACACAGGGTCGTGTTCTAAAATAATATATGTACGAGGGGCGGCTATCCCATAATGCATTAAGAAATTGTAGGAGTTTGTGTATTCACTTTGATTCTTAACTTAATTTTAAAACGGTTAAAAAAAAATTCCACCCTCTACACGCTGTGAAGTGGTGTGCGTTCGCCTCACCATCGAGGACCGGCACGGTCCTGGTCCCGTCTGTTCCCAAGTTGCTATAACTTCTAAGCCAATAACTCGACTTACGTTTTCTGTCCTTTGAATGAAAGATATAAATTGCCATCACCTTTCGTTCATAATAAAGTGATTGGGAAAAAATAAATTTACTACTGCCCATCACGATTGCGGCCAGTGATGCCCAACATAATTATTTGTTTTGTTTATAACTCAACTATCTTTCATCTGATCGGGAAACCTGCCACTTGAATAGGTCACCGCCTTTAGTATGATTTTATATTGACCACTGCTTCCACACCAAGCATGCTAAAGACTGAACCAGGGCTGTGAACCGGTTTTGAACCGAACTGTTTCGAATCCGGAATTTTTTTTTTTTTTAATGTGAACAAAACCTCTTGTGAAACAAAAAATGGAACCTGAACCTGTTACGAACCAAAACTTTTGGTTTGGATTAGCAAATGTAACAAATCTTAGTTAATTGGTCTTTTAAGACCCTAAAATCAAATCTGATCAAATAAAAATATACCAATAATAACTTGTTGAAATTCTACTTATATATTTTATTTGAAAATAAATGAAATCGTATATTTAAGTAAATAAAATTACAGGAATTCGGAATATTTTATAATATTTTTATGAAATTAATAGCTTGACAATTATAATTTGGTAAAACATGGGATGAACCAAGTTTCGAACCAAAACCTTAGCACCAAAACCTTGAACCTCACATTTCTGAACCTTAATCATTAGTCACCAGACCTCCGCAAAAATTATTTGGGTTTACAGCCCTGATGACAACATATAAAACAAGTAAAAAAAATACGTCAAGCCCGACTGCAATATACACTGCGCCTGCCAAGGTTTGTATATAATCTATAAATTTAAAGTGTGGGACAACAGAAGCTGAAATAACACTCGTGTCAAAAAAAGAACTCAAATGTCTTTTTAGAGATTTTAAATTAATTCTTAAGGTTTTGGCCGGCAAAAAATTGTTGCTTTATACAGAATCGATGCATTTTCGAAGGAAGAGGCGGTTTGGAAATCATATTCGTACTCGTGATATTACTATTAAATATAATAAATTGTTTTATTTGTGTAAAACGAATTAAAAGAGGTCTAATGACAAATATCACAACAAATAGGATATTTTTAGAAAATGGGTATGATCAATTATTTGCTTATATCATTCATATTTCTTGGCAAATATTATTGGGATATAGTACAAATTGTTTGAAATACTTATTAATAGAATAATCAAGAGAAAAACAAATTTTAAAAATTTTGAAACAAATCAATACTTTTATTATACTGTGTACTGAAGGTACAATGAGTATATTAAAATTTGGTTTCAGGCCAGATTCACAACTATGCGTCGCGTTATTACAACTGCTAAGCATATAAAAAGATTATAAATCATGAAGAAGCCACCACTAAGCCCGGTTCGAAAGGTTGTGCCTCATGTGACTGGACTTTGGAGTGACATCGAGTGGTCTTTTCTGACGACTTAAAATTTGATTTGGAAGGTCCTGATGGCTGTAGCAATTATTTCCATGATATCCAAACAGAATTTGATTATTTGGACTTTGGAAGGCCATTTCGTATTATAACACCGGAAAACTAAAATTTTTGTTAACTACAATGAATGCGTTGTCTTACAATGGTATATTGAAAGAGGGTTTTTCATACTTTCATAACCTTTCTGGACCTCTGCCCTAGACTTTACAAACTTGATAATGCGTCAATACATACAGCCCGTGTTGTTTTAACGCATTTAAAGAGCTAAATGGTGCTAAACTCATCGAAAAATGTCTGGGGATGGTTGAAACGCCAAGTATATGGATCAAAACAACTATATTAAACTACATGAACTTATACAGCGCATCGAACCAGCTCGGAACTCGTTTTTTTTTAATTATTTGAGCAATTTGCATGCATCCCTTCCAAACCGGAAGGGTGGCTAAACACGTTTTTAACCCATACCCATAACCCATAATCATTCAAAGTTAATTAAATATACGTGTGAAAATTTTTTTGGCAGGACTGAAAAGAATTAATCAGTATGGATACGGTATTGATTCGGCATCAAAGCGGGACGTAGTAGACGTGGTTGGATTGAATTGAAAACTTAAGTTCTTGATCGGAACGGTTAAACTTTTTGGCTCTCGAGAGACTTTAGCGCCCATCACTGAAGTGTATCACAAAACGATCACCATTTCATTTATCTTTTTTCGAAATCCCTAAAAAAAGTTGGAAAATTTCAGAATAAGAAGAAAAATAGTTTTTTTTTAATAAAAACCGTAATATGGCCATTTCATTCTGTGACATCTCTCCTATATATTTAAAGTATACTTTATACGTATACGTTATACAAAAAAGTGTTGCCTACCCAGCAGGCGTTGCTGGGGAAATGGCGTCATTAGTCTCAAGGAGAGTGCGAGAAGACTCAAAAAGATGGCAATATGTTTTTTCGGCCCAACCATCATCTCCCTCTCCATCCCACCACAGGAAGGCGTTGTCGCACCGCAGATAGATGGCGTCGATAGCTGCACACAATATGCACACGCACACCGGATGTATGCGGTTTGTGTGCGTATGTGTCCGTGCTGGAGCGGTTGTCTGTGCCAGCAGTGATAAACACAACCACAAGTAACCAAAATCAGTTGGCAGCAGCCAGAACCAGCCAGCAACCATTGTTAAAAATAATAATAAAAAAAAAAAAACTTTTTTCGGTTCCCAAATTGAATGATGAACAGCGCCTGACAACGAAAAGGATACCATGATGTCTATGTCGACGTTGACGCCGCCTGCCATTGTTCAACTGATAAGGAAGCTGCCGACGCCAACTATTACCTGGGCGCTGCATGTGTCAATCAATGCCCTGCCACCCATCATCATACATCATGGAGCAGCGCTTGGAGAGTGTGTCCCTCCCATCTGTCTATCTATAATAATACCAACTAATAGGCAGGAAGTGTTAGCCGCTGGGCTTGAATAAAAAGGATGCCGCTCAATTACCATGACATAGTCGTACGGTGAATGTTGTGTATGGAGTCCAATGTTAACTGTAAGACTGTGTCTCGGTGGTTGCCAGCCAAGCAACGGGAAGTGGAAGTAAAAGCGGAAGTGAAGCCCAGCAGACAACAACAATAAGTTGGCCCAAGTGATATTTTTCGATAGTGAGTGTAAAGTTTCAGGTTGTTCCAGCGCGGGTCTGCTTATCACCCGACAGGAACAGACACTGGGATGTGCAAACCACAAACCGAGTTAGAGCTGACAGCTTGACAGGCACAAAAACCAAAGTTTAAACAACTTTTGGAGCACAAATTAATCATGCAGGAGATTCATTTGCGCCTGGCTTACATATGCTACCCATACACCAATGGCAGAGCCATCTTTAAGCCTTTCCCTGCTCGAATGCTGATAAGACGCCAAGTGTCAAATGCGAATAGGCACAGCCACTGCCAGGCCAGTCAAAAGATTAACTGGCTGACTGCCAGGCAGTGTGGCTGCCGGTCCGACTGCACGTTGTACTAATTAAAATTCGGCATTAATCCAGATGATTCAGCTGTCAACGGCCACCCAGGCAATGTGTACACACATACATCTACATATATACATAGTAAGTGAGTAGGAGGATGAGGAAATGGAAGCCATTCCCAGTCGCGCGTACGTGTGTAATTGAAGTGTGGCCCGGAATATTAAAGAGAGTAAAATCCGGTCGTTGCTGTTGTTGCCATCGCTGCTGCCGCTGCTGTGTAATTATTAAAACCAACAAATAACGTTCGTGTGGTCGGAACGTGGCTTTTTGAGAGGGGTCGGTCGGTCAGTCAGTTGGTTGGTTGTTGGCTTAGCGCAAAGCTAAAAAAATGACCAAGGACCTGGCCCTGGCTGACAGGCAGCAATGGAGCTGACTCAGCAGTGGAACTGGTGTGCTGTAAATTTGACTATTAACTAGCCACAGAGTGTAGAGAAGCATTGGCCATTTTTAGTTGCTTGTGAAACGAACCCTTAACCGAGAATAACTACAAAACGTTCTGGGATTCCCAACCAGTGGAACCAACTATTGATGACAAAATAAATATAAAAGTCGACTATTAAAAATGACTAAAAACCAGCGCTGCAATCCCCTTCGGGATCGAAATCTATGGGATTTTAAAAAACTTCGAACCGAACCAGAAGGAAGCCAAACAAGCTGTGTAAGTGCTGCCCATCACGATTGCGGCCACTGCTGCCCAGCGTAATTATTTGATTTGCTTATAACTCGACAATCGATTATCTGATCTGGAAGATATGAAGTTTTTTTTTCAAGTTGCGTGGGAGGCAGGGAGCGGCAAAAATTGAATTTATTCATTATGCTGATTACTATGTCTTTAGAAGGTTCGAACACTCTATCTTTACAATTGTAGAAGTTATGAAGTTTTTTTTTTAATATGCGGGGGCGGTAGGTGGATTTCAATCCAATCAATTAGTGAAAATTAAAAATAATCTTGATCTGCCTGTAGCTATAAGTAGTGTATGTTCTTACTATCTCTGATATTTCTTCGATCATACGGACAGACAGAGGGACATGGATATATCGATCATGAATATATATACTCTATAGGATCGGATATACTTTCTTCTGTTATATACATTTGTACGAACTCATTGTACTCTTTTTGGTACAATGAATAATTGATTTAGTACATATATAATTCATTAACAAGGATGGCTGTCTTTGCTCTCGGATGTTCTATGCAATTCCGATATCAAAATCTATATTTTGAGATCCATGAAAACTATTTTTTTCGATAATGCCCAATTTTCGTCAGACCTAAGTGTCAAATAACTCAGCTAAGCTTAGTAAAACACATTTTCCGTCCGATCGGTCCTATGGCAGCTATATGCTAAAGTCATCCGATTTTTATAAATTTTTTCAAAATTATGTGAGAGCATATAAAACTAATATATACCAAGATTGGGGACGCTTCGATAGAAAACAAAAAAGTTTTTCTCATTAAAAGTAGTTTTTTGACCGACCGTTTCCATGGGAGCTATATAATACAGTCCTCCGATTTTGATAAATTTTTCCTGTATTATATGAAAGCATATAAAACTAACTTATACCAAGATTAGTGACGCTACGATGAAAAACAAAAAAGATTTTATCACTAGAACTAGTTTTTTAACCGACCGTTTCTATGGCAGCTATATGCTATAGTGATCCGATTTTGATACATTTTTCCAGAATTATGTGGAAACATATAAAACTAACATATACCAATATAAAAGACGCTACGATGGAAAACAAAAAAGTTTTTCTCACTAGAACTAGTTCTTAGACCGATCGTTTCTATGGCAGCTATATGATATAGTCATCCGATCCGTCCGGCCGGTTCCGACATATTAGTTGCGTGCAGTAAAAAGAAGACTCGGTGCTAAATTTCAGCTCGATAGCTTTAAAACTGAGGGACTAGTTCGCGTAGAAACAGACAGACGGACAGACAGACGGACGGACGGACAGACGGAATTGAACTCGGCTTGTGGTCCTGATCAAGAATATTTATAGTTTATGTGGTGGTGGGAAATGAATATTTCTATGCGTTACAAACTTCTGGGCAATATTAATATACACTTTTCAAGTGTATAAAAAAAGTGATTGAGAGAACCTTAGCTTGGCTCTTTGGGGCTGTAACAGCAAATTTTACATTTACAGTAAATTCTTGTGCATTACTATAGTTATGCGCACACTATAGCCGCACACAATTTTTTAAGAGAACGTGTAGTCAGAGAGGAAAAATTAACAATTGGTGATTAGAAATAAAAAGAGAATCAAAAACCAGTTCGGAAGCGAACCCTATCGAACCGGGGCGGTTTAAGATTTTTGGTCCCCCGAACCGGACCGTAAATCGAATCTTTTAAATTTATGATGGTTTGGTTCCAAAAATTACTTAAATGCGATTTAAAAGAACTTATTTACACTTTTTGGTTCATAACCTGGTGAAGATGCGTTTGGAAAATCATATCCAAATTCGGTATATTACGACTTCAAGAAGGAAATAAAAACAAAAGTCCAGTTGTGAATGTCGCATTTATAGGTTCATAGAACTAGAGGATACCGTCCAATTTCTAAGACCAGTCACAATATGGTTCATTCAGCCATTGATTGATGAATTTAATAGCTTGGTAGATAAGAAAATAGCGTAGCCGTTTTTCAAAAAAATTACCGAAAATACTTAGAGGGGAAAATGGTTTAACAATCGATTTAATTAACCTTCTGCGGAATTTTAGAGTTTGCAGTATAAAACGAGAAGGCAAGGCTAACTTCGACTGTGCCGAAGTTTTAATACACTTGAAAAACTTTACTCCAACTGATTTAACCGGTAAATTATATATAGGATATAGATATCAGATATTTAAAATTTTTAAATCATTGATAATATAAATTTGATTCCATAAAAAAAACTTTTCTTAGTGAAACACATTTTCCGACCGATCGGTCCTATGGCAGCTATATGCTATAGTCATCCGATTTTGATCAATTTTTCCTGTATTATATGAAAGCATATAAAACTAACATGTACCAAGATTAGTGACGCTACAATAGAAAACAAAAAAGTTTTTCTCACTAGAACTAGTTTTTTAACCGACCGTTTGTATAGCAGCTATATGCTATAGTGATCCGATTTTGATACATTTTTCCAGAATTATGTGAAAACATAACATATACCAAGATTAGTGATACTACGATGGAAAACAAAAAAGTTTTTCTCACTAGAACTAGTTCTTAGACCGATCGTTCCTATGGCAGCTATATGATATAGTCATCCGATCCGGCCGGTTCCGACATATTAGTTGCGTGCAGTAAAAAGAAGACTCTGTGCAAAATTTCAGCTCGATAGCTTTAAAACTGAGGGACTAGTTCGCGTAGAAACAGACAGACAGACAGACAGACGGACAGACGGACGGACGGAAATGAACTCGGCTCGTCGTTCTGATCAAGAATATATATAGTTTATGGGGTCGGAAATGAATATTTCTATGCGTTACAAACTTCTGGGCAAAAATAATATACACTTTTCAAGTGTATAAAAAAAAACAAGAAAAAAATTGTTCCAAAAATTTTGGACCAGCTTGTCGGAGCGACCAATTTAATTACCAATTTACTTAAATTTACCTTTTTCGACATTGGACCTTTTTTAACATTTTGATACCGCTATGAAAGAGTTTATAATCAAGTTTGAGTCAGATGTGAATAACTTTTCATAAACTTATTCAGAACCAGTATTAAGCCGCCTGGAAACCTACACACCGAATTTTAAATTCATATCTTAAGTAATTTCTGAGACATGGCTCCTAACCACTTTTGAACCGGGATTAACCGGTAACATATCTAACTCCATATTGTTAACCTACACACCAAATTGAAAGTTCAACTGCCTTCGAATCGGTTTACAGACTTGTAACATAGCCTATGACTTTTTCCTGATCAACATGAATATAGAGTAAAAATTGCATGCTTCAATGGAATATCACAAACAAACAAACATTCATTCTTTTATATAGATGAAATTTGTGGAGTGGTTTTTATGATTAATGATAAATATTGCAAATTTTTAAGTTATTTCCTCAAAAATAAAATGGAAAGTAAAAATTATTTTTGGGCCAAGCAACTTTATGCTATAAATAAATTTATAAAAATAGGTAAAAATTGTATCATAAAGATGTTGTATAACAGACAGAAGGAAACATTTCCGACTCTTTAAAGTATAAATATTCTTGATCAGGATCAATAGCCGAATCGATATAGTCATGTCCTTCTGTCTGTATGATTCGATCTAAGAAACTATTAGAGATAGAGGCTTTTGCATATAAGTAGGTGTATATCATAAGCAAATCAAGTGTGTTTCAGATATGGAAAAATGTTAGTTTCGAAAGACTATAACTTGACAAGAGATTGAGAGAAGCTCGGCTTGGCCCTTTGGGGCTGTAAGAGCCATTTTAACATAACTTGACTGTTTTACCACAGAGGAAAATGCGCTTTGACCTAATCGATGTCCATAATTTGATTATTTCAACAAAAGGAGGACAGCAATTTCCCACATTAAAAAAAAAACGAGAGCGTAAGTTAAAGTCGGCCCTGCTCGACTTCGATATACCCGTTACTCAGGATATAAACATGTCCTAATTGTGGAGAAATGAGTTTCTTTCTAATTTGCGGGGAGGCAACTCTACTATAGCTCATCTGATCAGGAAAGATGATGGCTGATCGACAGGTAATATTATTAAAATGTCTAAGGGTTCAAACAATCTATTTTCAAATTGTGGGTGATAGAGATTTTTAAATTCGGGGCGTGAACTTTTCTATCGTTCATCTGATCAGGAAACGAGATGGCGGATCGATGGTAGTGATGATTAAATATATGTCTAGAGGGTTCGAACTATCTATTTTTAAAATTGTGGGAGATAGACGATTTTTCTAATGGCGGGGGTGGCAACTCTACTATCGTTCATCTGATCGAAAAATGATGTACGGCTGATCGATAGGTAATAATTATTAATTAGTCTGAGGTTCAAACAATCTATTTTCAAAATTGTGGGAGATATGAGGTATTTTTCAAATTGCGGGGTGGCAACTCTACATAGTTCATCTGATCGAAAAATGATGTACGGCGACGATAGGTAAGATGATTAAGATATATGTCTAAAGGTTTGAACAGTCTATTTTCAAAATTGTGGAGATATGAGGTTTTTTTCAAATTGCGGGGCGGCAACTCTACTATCGTTCATCTGATCGAAAAGATGTAGCTGACGATAGGTATAATTATTAAATATATGTCTAAGGTTCAAACAATCTATTTTCAAAATTGTGGGATATGAGGTATTTTTCAAATTGCGGGGTGGCAACCACAAATCATCGACGGAAAGATGTAGGCGACGTAGTAATGATGATTAAAATATATGTCTAGAAGGTTTGCAGTCTATTTTCATTTTATAGGTTTTTTTCAAATTGTGGGGGCGGGAGGGGCTGGCAAATTTGAAACAAACGACTGCCTCAATACTACACTAAAATAGCTCTAGCTCTAAGTCCGGAGATAGTACACGAGAGTATAAATTGAGTTTGTGGGAGTTTGTGGAAAAATGTATGTAACACACATAATTCTGTTATACTTTATATGGTCGGAGATGCATGCTGCCCGGTACCTAATTATATCTTTGCTGCACTTAAAAGTATCGATCCAAATAAAAACATTCTAATGTTAATTGTTTGTATTTAGCATCGAACGCGTAGCTCAAAGATGGCGTAGATTTTTCAGGGCTATGGACAATATCTGTGAATCCGAAGAGGAGGATATAATTTGTCAATTTTAGGCTGCTTCATCGAACCACTTACTTGATTTTTAACCCACCCATTAATTCCCCCTCTAAGAGTTGTACTGAGCTCAAAGCTTTTTAAAAGTTTATCGTAATGGTTTGCCTAAATGCATTTCATTGGAAAGAAAATGTGTTGTAAAAAGTTTTCAAGGCCTACGACTATCTTTGCGCTTGGCAATTTTGTTTTGGCTTTTACTTAAAAGTGGCTTAGCTAGCAGCTGCTGCCCCAACAGTGTCGAGTTGAAATGTGCTTTGGCACAGCCTCATACAAAATACAAACAAACTCAGCAGAGGGCAAACAAACATCTGCATATTTTGGCCTAGACCATAAAGGGGCCGGCGGTGCTCCTGGGGCTGTTGGGTCAAAACTTTAACAAGCACTTAAGTATTAATCATGGAAACACAGAAAGGCACACTCATGTATAGGTGTGTGTGTGTGTGTGTGTGGTTGTGGTGACTGGATGGCATCATTTGGTTGGCCACCGTTGACGGTGGCTATCAATGTCACAGACTTGGTACGCCTAATGAGGCATAAAACTTAACTGCTCAACTTTTTGCCTGTCAAGCGCTTATTAAATTTACCGTTTTATTGGTACCCCGCCGCCCAGAAAACTTGGTGTTAACTATGCCACGGACGCGACGCTGCTTTTTCCTAAGTGAAATCAGATTACGTTGTTTATCGCTCAGTTCCGTTGACTGCTCAAGCTAACCCAACCCAGTGGCCAGAGCATCCTCCTGCCTTCCTGCCCGCCCACACATACCATTTCCTGTGCCAGCTGCCGTATTTAAATAGTTGCCAAGTTCAGCAAATTTTATTCGTAATAGTTAATTTTGTTTCGGAAATTGTATTACCCATTTATTTAGTCAAATTTTGTTGCGGTGTTACTGGGTGATGGTGGTGGGTTGCGGTGGGCGTGAACTGTCGATGTGTTGATGGAAGTTTTGCTAATTGGATTGAGAAACACTGTGTGTGTGTGTTCAGTGTTTTTGGCATTAAGAAAACTGGCAGCAAAAGTCAGTGAGGTAATTGTTTCGATTTTATCGACAATGAGACTTTAAACTCATGCTTATCGCTGCCAACCCACATCTTCTTTTCAAACTGAATTAGGGTTATTTCTTTATATCAAATCGCAGGGTGGTATAGGTATACATATAATGTTAAAAGCATTCTGAAATATTCATGCACACAACACACAGCAATGCGGATATATTCACATCCAAATGTGACTGAAAGCTGCCAGAGCTTGAAAATAGTTGGGTTGCTGCAAGGAAGAGAAGCGTCGAAAGGCAATTTCTGTTTTTCAACAGCGCCGAAAAGAGGGCAACACACATTGGCAAAACCTCAGACTCAGCTTGCTGATGGTGCGGTTGGCGTCGGCGTCTGCTTCTGCTTATATGGCGGATATGGAACATTCGCGTGTGGGTGGGTGGGTGTGAAGCTAGAGCATTGGTACGTGCCTGTTGTGTGTGTTTGTGGCATTGAGTAATCATCAACGTTGAAAATTGCGATTTTTATGGGATCAGTGGATGAAAGAGGGCGAAAGCGCTGACTTGGCGTCAAACTATGGGATGGTTGGGCAAAACGTGCAGTGAAAATCGAAAATTGTTGAATCAAATATTTTTGTTTTTGTGGCGAAATACAAGGAAATGTAAAGTGAGATATTTATAATTGCACGAAGATTTCAAGGAAGGTTCGATAAAACATGTTTTTTCCCAGGGTTCGTGTAATGCACAAAAATTATTTTTAAGCCATAACGTTAATGTAAAATATTTATTTTTTCAGACATGTAAATAAAAATTTTTAAAATGAGGAAAAAATTATTTTATTCATGTAACTAACACGGGCCTTTTGGATACGATTTTGATTTACAGGCGTGTAAAGTAATTGAGCTGTCTTCTGTAAAAAAACGCGAAAAAATTGTTTGTAAATTTTTTTTGGTTCGCTGTGAAGCATGTGTTTGCGTATTCAAGTGCGGTTGAGTTGCTTACAAAAAGAGGCAGCTCAATTTTTTTCACACGCCTGTAAACAACAATCGTGTTAAAAATGCCTTTATAAGTATATGTTTTTGCTTATGTAAAAAATGTTTATTTACCTGTCTGAAAATTATTATTTTTTACAGCTTGTGTATTTTACTTTGTATTAATATCTGACGTGTAAAGAAAAATATGTGTTAGTTTACGAACCCTGATTTTTACCACTACAAATAGTTAATATTCCAATTTTTGTTTCCGTATTTTAGCTCAAATAACAAAATACCTGACCTGATAAAGCTTTTTCATAAACAGAATTATTATTAGCTCATAATTTGCTAGATTATGCGAGTTCAACTCAACGGTGGGGAAGGTCCCCCCTTCGCTAACATAACACACACAACAAAAACTTGTTCAAACTTAAACTTGATCTGCCTGCAGATATATACTTTCCATATATTTCGAGCTCCAGACGGAGGCTGTTGATTCTTTTCTAGAATATTAATACTTTAAATAGTTGGAGATGCTTCCTTCTGCCTTTTAACTACAAATTGATTTTACTATTTGTACCTTTGGTACACGCCAAGTGGAGCCTAGCTCTTCTGCAACCTGGGTGAACAAACGATAAGTGTTTCGCTTCGACTGGCCATGTTCGCCTTGCAAATGATTATGTGAGCAAAGCCACCAGCTTATATTTAATAATTTTTATTATGTTTTGGTTCTGGCTCAAGAAGAGTGAAGGAGAAGGCACTTCCCTTACAAGTTTATTGCTTAACTTGTTAATTATATATTTTCATTCGTTTGACGCACAATGACATCACAAAAAAAAAATAATAAAAAAAGAAAAATAAATCGAACGAAGTTGAACCAAACACGGGCTCATACATATTAATACAGAAAACAAAACAAAAACACCTCCGCATACAGACATTTATTTTTGATTGGTGGCAACCAATTCTATACAACACAATCAGCTCGCTCCACACACACACAAAAACAACACAACGGTAAATCGCAAAACGACAAAAAGCAAAGTTTGCATTAATATTAATGCAATAATAACGAAAACAACAACACGTCCACGATAAACAAACACTTAGACATACATATAAATTTAATTTGACAATATTTTTAGCCTTGTTATTCAACTTTTAACACGCGCAACTAAATAAATTAAATGCATACTAAATGGGGGAGGACTAACTCATCCTAACAGAGCTACTCCTTGGCTCTTGTCCATTTGTGGAGTTCCTAGAGATAGAAACTGTATGGATGCTAGATCCCATCGGAAGCCTTGATAATCCTTTAAATTGTTGATGCCCTGTTAATTCCAGTTTAAAACTTTTACAAATTCGGTCACCTTCACCAGTTAGTGGCGCCAGTGGTGAAGTAAATTAAACTTGAAAATGCTTCTCAAACTTTGGCAATCGGAATAGACGATATACTTTAGCACACAAGCCAAGAGTTTGAAAAACAAATTTTACCGTCTTCGGAGCAGATTCTTTCGAAAAAGTTCAGAAATATATTAAATCCATTGCTGTATTCGCTTTTTGTCTCTCATTAAAACTCGCTCCACCTATCGTGCCGATAATTTTTTTTTAAACCCAAATTGTTATGTTGAATTGTTAAAAGACTTGCGGGGTTATAGTTACAGTGCGCTGTTCGGGTTTTCACAAATCAGTGAATTGTATTGATATCATGTGACTTTTTTGAGATAAACGATTTGGTAGGCGTATCAACTTCCTCTTTTTTTAAATTAGCTTTTAACGCGCCAAACTCGACCAATTGTGTTGATGTTTTCTTTCAATCAATATTAACACAACTACACATTTGACTGACATTCGTATATGAGATTTTATGAGTTGCTCTGATAGATTTTTCGAGCGTCACTTTCTCTTTTAAGAAAAAGTAGATATCTTAGTGCAAACTCCTATCAAACATCGTCTTGATGTTTTTATTCTGAGGTATTTTTCAGCCAAATCAAATGAGAAACTCTCAAACGCTTTCAAAATTCTAGTACGGATTTTATTTTACATCCTGAAAATATGGAACTCCATATAACCGTATCTATTAAGTTCATAGCTTAAATATTTCCTCAGATATTGCTCTGAACCACTTTTAAATCGGTTACAAACCTACGCATTAAATTTAACGTTCCTAGAAATTTTTGATGAGGTTGAGATATGCCTTTGAACCACTTTTGAACCGGTTTAGCAAGTTCGGAGCCGGTCTTAAACTTGTAAATCATTTGACCACATACAACCAACCTACAAAAATATGCCGTCATTAATGTAAATATGGCTTTGAACCACTATTGAACCGGCTCAGCGGTTTCAAGTTTATAGTCCCAATAACTTCCGAGAAAGTTTACGGATGGCTCCAGCCTTGAACCGTAAAATATCGTTTTGAACCGGTTCGAGCTGGTTCTTTTGAACAACCAGTCTTAATCGAGTGAAATATCAGTCTCCATGTAAATAACTCACACCAAATTTTAAGTTCAAAGCTTTAATAGCTCCTAAGATATGGCTCTGAACCACTTTTGAACCGGTTCAGCGGGTTCGGAATCGTTCTTAAACGAGTGAAATATCAGTCTTCATATACCTAACCCACACACCAAATTTTAAGTTGAAAGCTTTAATAGCTTCTAAGATATGGCTCTGAACCACTATCGAACCAGTTGAGCGGGATCGGAACCAGGCTAGAAGCAGTGAAATATCAGTCTTCAGATAACTAACCTGTACACCCACTTTCAAGTTTTTACCAAAAAAAAACGATATAGTAAATTCCTTCGAATTCTTGAGTGTTTCCCTTAACTTCTTAACTTTTCTCCGACTAAAGTGCAAATTTATCTGCTCCCTGACAAATGACATCTACTGATCGCATAAGATAATCAATATTTCAATTCAATATTTATTTCCGGGCTCCGTTGTGAATTCATTGAACAGGACCGAACCATTATCCATAGCGGTTTTTGAATTTTTCACAAATGGTATTGCGGCACGACATTATAAATACGGTTGAAAATTATTCGATCCTTGTCCAAAAGAATGTCTTTCTTTGTATATCGTTTATTTTAGCTAAAATTGCTCTATCCTAGTATATCTCAATGGAGCAAAATAGCTCTGTTTTTTCACAAAATTTAAAATTTTTGTATACATCACGAGTATTTTTGCCACAAAAGTTGTTTGATTGCCCCACTATGCGTTGTTATTGTTGCCTTGTGTGATAGCCTGTACTTAGCATATATACACATATGCATATCTGCGTGTGGTGGAGTGTAGGTGTGCCTTTGGAGTGCGTGTGGCACAAATGACACGGCATGGGTTCGCAGTAAAATCCTTTTTTATGACATAGCCCGACGAGACGCCAGCTCAACTCATATTACGCATTCTGCTGCGGATGCCTGGATGCTGTGGATGCTGGTTGATGTCTTGCGGTCTGTCGAGGGCACCGCAGGCCCGCACAGCACGGCAAAAATTAATTTCGCAACATATTCAAAGTGTTATTAAACATAATTTATTAAAACCGAAATTGTATAAAGCCAAGCCGTTGCCCTTCCATAGATTGGAGGCTGTGCTGACTTTTGAGAGGTCGTAATAAATTTTTGTGCATTTATTTTTTGGGGCTTGCGGCTGTTGGCAGTTGTTGTATGGGGTGGGGGGGGGAGGGCGAGGTCATAGGGTCATGTGCGTGCCATCGTTGTCGACGCCGCTTTAACGGCTTGTTCCTTTTTTATTTTTGTTGAGCAACAAATGTCGCCAGTTAATGTTGTAAACAAGCTGTGCGAGCTTGAACCCGTCTGCAGGAGGCGGGCCAGTGGCACCGCCTTTATGTGTGTGTGTGTGTGTGCGTTGGCTTATGATATATGTGGCAGGCGTTGCAAATCGGAAATTTAATTTCCACCCAAAACCGACTTAGTCCTATAATAACTGGCAGCTTAATTGCTGGCCATAACTTAGACAAGACTAAAAAATGGACTGACCTTGTTTTCCAACAGGCACTGCTTCATACACACGACGTGGTCGCCCGGGATGTCTACGGAGAGGAGGCGCTGCGCGTTACTCCGCCGCCTATGGTACCATTCCTCAATGGTGATGAGCTGGACAATGTGGAGAGCGGTGAGCTACAGCATGTGACAAGAGTGAGGCTGGTGCAGTTCCAGAAGAATACCGATGAGCCCATGGTAAATGGTTAAGGGACCAAAGCAAATTCACTTAAATCTTACTTGTGATTCTTCTTCTTAGGGCATTACACTGAAAATGACTGAGGATGGGCGCTGTATTGTGGCTAGAATTATGCATGGAGGTATGATACACAGACAGGCCACGTTGCATGTGGGCGATGAGATACGAGAGATCAATGGACAGCCGGTGCAACATCAATCGGTGGGGCAATTGCAACGAATGCTGGTACGCAAACACAAGCTTAGCTCATTATTGGCAACTAATTGCATTTTTTTTTTTGTGTTTCTCAATGTAGCGGGAGGCACGCGGTTCTGTTACCTTCAAAATAGTTCCTTCGTACCGTAGCGCTCCGCCGCCCTGTGAGGTAAGTTTAAAATTAACTTTTTTTCATAAACTAAATCAAAATCCTAGACTAACGACACTGTACCTACAATCATCTGCCTAGACATCTATATAAAAGATGAGATACCCATTTGTAGCCTAAACTGCGGAAAAAAACAAACTATACCAAGTGTTCTACAAATCGCTTTCGACCCAAATACGACTCAAATCGTATGGGAAATCCCGCGGTTTAGGCAACATATTTTTTGATTGTGCTCCTTTTCCCAAAATAGAAATCTTTATATTGTACAATTTTTTCAAACGTGAAAACGGCAGTGATAAATCTACCATTGAATCAGACAAGTACAAGGTGTGTCCAACAAAAAAATAAACTTCTTCAATATCAGAAAATATTTTAATAACGTATCCTGAACAGTCAACCGAAATGTACTGTGTCAAAGCACGTACCGGTATCGGAACCTGTTCCCGTTGTAATTGGAACCGAAAAATATACAGGAACCATACCGATACAATAATTCCGATACTGTTACGGTTTTAATTAATTAGCTTACTGATTTTGGATTATTACAACTATTAATATTTATATTTAAACTAGCTGTCCTGACAGCCCTATCCTGCTCATATATGATGAACATTTTTACGAAGTTATCCATGTGAGAATTATGGACTTTCTAGATTCAACCCACTAATGTACATTGTTCGGTCTTGTGACTTATTAATAGTTATTACGAATGCCCCGGGAATTCGAAATTGCAGGCATCTTAATGGAATGGGCAGTTCTGAAGGGATCTTTTAGATCCGTGTTGGAAGACTAACTTCTCCATTAAACTTGCCGTTCAAAATGTTGTTCAATCTACATTACCGAAAACAGCATCAATATCAACTTTCTAAATTCATATAACTTACCTACAAACCAAATTCCAAATATATATCTTAAATCATATCTGAGATATGGCCCTAAAGCGCTTTTGAACTGGTGGATTCTGGTACGAAAACGTTTTTTTTTTAAATTTACAGTTCCTAACTTAAATAACTACTGAAATTTTTCTAAGAACCACTTTTAATACTGGTTCAAAACCGGGTTGTCTCCGGAATAATAATTAACTCCATATTTTCAATACAAAAAACAAATAATTTCTGAGATGTGGTTCCAAATCATTTTTGAACCACTTTTTAAGAGTGGTTCAGAAACGGTTTTGATACCGGAAAATAACTAACCTTATGTTACCAGCCCAATCACCAAGTTGTAAATTAACAGCTTAAATAATTTCTAAGAAATGGCCCTG
This sequence comes from Lordiphosa mommai, assembly GCA_018904225.1. Taxonomy (NCBI): domain Eukaryota; kingdom Metazoa; phylum Arthropoda; class Insecta; order Diptera; family Drosophilidae; genus Lordiphosa; species Lordiphosa mommai. Next base: position 171,766 of record JAEIFT010000211.1, read on the forward strand.
AACCACTTTTGAACTACTTGAAATAATCAAATTTCTTACTCCATATTATCAGTTAGTAAACCGTTTAAGTTTATTCTTACCATCTTTTTAAAGTCGGAAAGTCTTAGAGAAAATGTTCGGTTTAAAACAGGGATACAAAACGGTTCTAAACCAGTCCGAACCAAATCGTACCGAACCGCTTATTTGTGCTCGTAATCCGAACCAAGAACCGAACCGTTGTTGTTTCTTAAGTGCTAAACTGAACCAAAGACCGCCTATGAAAACGGTTCGGTTCAGTTTATTAATGAGTTTAAAAATTTAAAATGATATTGTACTTGTGAATTTTAAAATTTTTTCTAAGGTAGTTAAGCTGGATTCACACTGTTCGACGCATGAGACATGTTGTCTTGTTTTCAATGCCAAATGACAAGATATTTACAATTAGAACAAGACGACTTAAGGGTACACTAGATTATCATGTCTCGCGCGTCGAACAGTCAGAATCCATCCTAATAGTGTTATGTCATTAAACAAACTTAGTATTTGCCGTACCTCTAAGTTCTTTATAATGGAGAGATCAGTACGCGTTCTTTTATTTTAGAGGATAGATAGCCGCTTACTTTTGATAGCCACTGTAGCTGAAAATCCAATTGGTAACCAAACCAAAACCGGGGTTCGGATTGTAACAAAAACCATATTATGAACTGAACCGGTGGTTTAAAGTCGTTTTTCGAGCGTTTTGCATCCCTGGTTAAAACCCAGTTTGGTAGCCTAGGTACCAACGAACTATTCCTCCAAAGATCGAAACGCATCTTAGACCCGCTGAAGTCCTCTCTCTTCGGCATGAGTTACGCCTTGAAATTACTAATAACAACTTCTGTAGAAATTGCAAATGTAAAAATGAGTAGGAAACAGTATTTCACCTTCTCAGCCTTTTTTACTTAATCTCGGATAAACATTTTCTCCCGAGCTGGTTTCATTAGAGTGCTGTAATAGAAAATGATTCCCTTGCAGCCATACTTCTCATACCTTGCCTCACTAGACTTATCAATGTTATAATCCATTATTGCGCATTAACATATAACTCCTCACTCTACATTACCCTTCACCATGCATACGACCATGCAGCTTTTCAGGATCAGACCCGCTCCAGTGCTTGTAAGTATCCCCATTCATACAATTGACTCACCCACGTACTACACACATTTAATATACAAAAGTCATCGTGCACTTTGCTCATTAAATTTTGACAGCAAAAAAAAGAACCCAAAATTTGTCCAATTACAAAAGTAGAGAAAATGTAAAGATATTCAGTTTCCGTTAATATGTACCGTAATTATTTGGAAACCAAATGCATTGTGCTGATTAAGGCTTATGCGGCATAAGGGTTCAGCACATCGTTGTTGCATCGTCAGCATTTTGCTGTAACCTCAAAACTGAAATATTATCTTCTTTTTGGTTTAATTTCTTTTCTCTTTTTTTCTTACTTCCTGTGCAGATTTTTGTGCGCGCGCAATTTGATTATAATCCGCTGGATGATGAGCTTATACCCTGCGCCCAGGCGGGCATTGCGTTTCAAGTGGGCGACATACTGCAGGTAGGCATATAGCACACAGCGCACAAAAATTCTAGCCAAAACTAATATCGGTCTATGCCATCAGATCATTAGCAAAGATGACCATCACTGGTGGCAGGCAAGACTGGATACGGTTGGTGGTTCGGCGGGCCTAATACCGTCACCGGAGCTGCAGGAATGGCGGATCGCCTGTCAGACTGTTGATAAGACCAAACAGGAGCAGGGTAAGTTCACTTAACCAATTATGGGCCATAATACAATAATCTGCGTACTATATATATGTGTAATTGGATGCTCCGTATAATCAATCGTATGCTATATAATTGTACTATATTGGAAAGTGTATGAACAATTCGTAGTTAATCAAAAAAAAAAAAGAAATCATTATGGGACAAATGCTCCTCTCTCTCTCTCTCGCTCTCGTACGTACACTTTCCATACCTAAGCAGAGAGTTGCATGCCCCAAAAAATCCAAAATTTAGCCTAGGCAGACCACACACACACACCATACACTCATTTCTTTGTACCAAATAATTTAATTTAATCAATCAATCGTCAATCACATGTAAATGTATAATAATATAATGCAGGAGAACCGGGTGCTGGATGTTCCGCTCACGCAGATGGGTGTGATGGATCCACAGGTAGTTAAAAATAAACAAACCAAAACAAACTAAATGCAAAACAACAAAAAATACTCAAAAAACTTAACAACAACTCTGACACTTTAACGTTTCTTCTTGAGTTTTGTTATGCCAGTAAAATAATATTAAAAAAAAATACAAACGTGTTCACTTCGACTTTTCTTTCGATAGCAAATTGTATAAAAAAAAGTCTTTAGAAATCCACCTACCAAAATGTAGTTAAGCTCATTTAGAAGGCACATCCAACCATTATCGCAAAAGCTAAACCCCTGCTATATCATCATAATTAACCCAGCACTAGAAATCGTTTGTTTGCCCTGTAGATCCCGCTTATAACCCCATCTGAAGCTGCTTAAAATGTTCATATATGTAGACAAATCCATATATGGGTCATTCCATGTGAACTCAGCCACGAACATTTTTTTTTTGTTTTAAAAAAATCATCATCACATCGAGAATATATTCCAATTTTTTGACATTCCCACCACAAACAGTTCGCGAGATAAACGACAAGGAACATAAAACATAAAAATATTATATATATAGCATCGTAATAGCATCGTAACAGTGCATCTGATTTAAGCGGCCCAAATTGTGATTCTACTATTTTCATGTCTTCTATCCGAAAAAAATAAAAGGTTCTAAAAAGTCTTTTCGTAAGTAGGATTTTAGCGAAATTTAGTGTTCTTTTTTGTCTTTTTTTTCAGTGAGGGCCAACCGATTTTTTTAAAATAATTTTTTTCTGGTAACGGATAGCCGTATACTTATTCTAGAAAAAAACCTCACGATGGGACAATCAATTAATGCGCAAGGAAATATATTTTTCTTATATAAAATTTTTTTTAATGTTTTTTGGACTCCTTATTTTAATTATGTCAAATCGAGGAAATAATTTTAGGTTTCCCAAAAAAAGTTTGGACTTTTATCGATAAAAGCTCCATTCAACTCTTTCATGTGTGACCACGTTTGATATCGATTAACGATTAATCAAAATCTTACCTCGGCAGAAAAATGGAATTAACTCGTGAAAATTTTCGTGCAATCATTTTTCACAACTTTCGACGTGGATTATCAAGACAAGAGTGCAAAGATGAACTTAAATCTTTGTATGGCGACGAAGCACCATCCTATAGCACTGTGAAAAATTGGTTTAATGAAGACGAAGGTCGTGAAGGTCGTCCAAAAACAGTCGTTGTGCCTGAAAACATTGATGCCGTGCGTGAACTGATAATGCAAGATCGTCATGTGACATACCGTCAGATAGAGGCATCCTTGGGCATTTCTTCCACCAGCATACATTCGATATTGCATGAACACCTGGGCGTAAAAAAGGTTTGTTCTCGTTGGATCCCGCACAATTTGACAATCGCTCAAAAAAAGGCTCGTGTGGATTGGTGCAGAGAAATTTTGAAAAAATATAAAAATTCAAAAGACGTTTAAAAGATCGTCACAGGTGACGAATCATAGATCAATGCTAATGAGCCCGAAACAAAACAGCAATCGACCGTGTGGGTCTTCGAAGATGAGCCAAATCCAACGAAAGTCGTTCGTGGAAGAAGCACTTCGAAGCAAATAGTCGCCTGTTTCTTCGGAAAAACTGGTCATGTGGCGACTGTTCCGCTTGAGCAACGTAGGACGGTCAATTCTGAGTGGTATACCACAATTTGTTTGCCTGAAGTCTTCGGAGAAATTCGAAAAACGAACCAGACAAGACAGATCATTGTGCACCATGACAATGCGAGACACCAGCGTCTTTTTGACCGCCCAAAACGTCGAATGGATGGGTCATCCGCCGTACAGCCCTTACTTGGCACCCAATGACTTCTTTTTATTCCCGCACATCAAGGGAAAAATGCGTGGTCAACGATTTTCGTCGCCAGAAGATGCTGTTGAAGAGTTAAAAAACCATGTTTTGGAGGTGTCTCAATCGGAGCGGAAAAAGTGCTTCGACAATTGGTTTGAGCGCATTCAAAAGTGTATAAATCTTGCTGGAGAATACTTTGAAAAACAATAAAACCATTTGTGATCATAAATATTCGCGTTTTTTATTATTAGGCCAGAAATATATATAGCAACCTACTTAAATCAACATTTTAATATCCGCCGTAGTTGACAATATTTACGACATTTTTTTCAATAAATTATTTTTACTTAAAAACAAATTTAATTTAGAAAATTATTTTTTCTCGCGCTTTTATTGATTGTCCCATTTTGAGATTTCTTGTAAAATATGTATACGGATATCCTTAATCAGAAAAAAAATATTTCACGAAAATATTGGCTGGCCCTGTTTGAAAAAAAGACAAAAAACCTTTAAGGATTGCCAAAACCCTACTTAAGAACTAATTTTTTTTGAACCTCTTATTTTTTCTAGGATAGAAGACGTGATATTAGTAACTTCACAACTTGGTTCGATTAAATCGGATGCACTGTTGTAATGCAATCATTTTTTAAATTTTATTTTCTTTTTGTGGTGGGATCTCAAAAAATAACTTTGTTAAAACAAAACAAAAAATTGGGTGGCTGTGTTCACATGGAATGACCCATATACATATATAGATAAATGCACGGTAAACTTGAGGAAGTCACTTCCAATGTGCGTCATGTTGGGTGTAAGGAAATAAAGACATTTGACATTTAATAGATCTCTACAAAAATCCACACGACTGAAGAACTCCTAAGTTAATGCAGGCAATTGATTCGCTTTTTTATGCTCGCTTTATGCCCGTTTGTTGTTAAGCATGTCAACTTGCTTACTTATATGTTATACCCCAAGCATGTAAAATTCTTAATATGTTATTCAACTATTATAATTTCATTTCTCCTAAAATATATCCCACAGTCAACTGTTCCATATTCGGGCGCAAGAAGAAGCAATGTCGGGACAAGTATCTGGCCAAGCATAATGCCATATTTGATACGCTTGATGTGGTCACCTATGAGGAGGTGGTCAAAGTACCAGGTAACCAAGCGAATATATTTAAAGAAAAGGCTTAATGTTAAGCATAATGTTTTTCTTAGTGGGTGATCCGAACTTTCAGCGCAAGACTTTGGTGCTATTGGGTGCACATGGCGTTGGCAGGCGGCATATTAAAAATACTTTAATATCAAAGTATCCCGATAAGTACGCCTATCCCATACCACGTAAGTTGAGCCGTCTTTTTTTTAATATAAAACGTATGTGTATAAGTTGTTGCTTTGCAGATACAACGAGACCTGCTAAGCCCGAGGAGGAGAACGGACGAAGTTATTATTTTGTGTCGCACGATGAAATGATGGCCGATATTGGTGCCAATGAATACCTGGAATATGGTAAATTGACTCTCTCTCTCTCTCTCTTTCCCTGCGCTTTCTATTCAATTGTTTCCCCCTTTGCAGGCACTCATGAGGATGCCATGTATGGCACCAAATTGGATACGATTCGTCGCATACACACTGAGGGCAAAATGGCCATATTGGATGTGGAGCCGCAGGCGCTAAAAATCCTACGCACCGCTGAATTCACGCCCTATGTCGTATTCATAGCGGCGCCCTCGCTGCAGAATATTGCAGATGTAAGCCACCGATAACCCAGTCTCATCTCTGTCCAGCACTGACAGTTCTAATTGGTTTTGTGCCATTCCTTTTGTTGCAGTACGATGGCAGCCTGGAGCGACTGGCCAAGGAATCGGATATGCTGCGACAGCTGTATGGCCACTTCTTTGACTTGACCATTGTGAACAACGACATAAGCGAGACAATTGCCACGCTGGAAACGGCTATCGACCGTGTGCACACCACTCCGCAATGGGTGCCCGTCTCCTGGCTCTACTGACAAGACAGTGAGCTGGAATGTCCCGATTGTCTGGAGGGCTGCGATTGTGAATGGGATGCATACACACAGGCGTCCAATGTGGCGCTTTACTGATTACACACACACACACACACACATACACCATTAAAGTATTACCAAGGCACAAAAGCATACACGAACCAACAGCAATAGCACCAAGAAGAGGCGCCTGGCGCTTAAAAAAATGTAGATGGGTATTATGGGAACTGCAGTCGCAAACGCAAAGACAAAGATTGTTCATTTTAATCAAATCAAATTTGTACATTTTTGTTAAATTATTATTAGGCATTTTTAAAATGTAAGGTGCGACACAAAACTATAAGACAACAAAGAAAAAAAGTTAGCCAAATCTAACAGTTTAAACACAGAATGTTAATTTTGTTTTTGAGAATTTAAACCAAAGGCCTACGACACTTCTCCTCACTCAGTTGCACTTCTAAGGTACGTTTTCTCATGTTCCTGTTTTTCATATCTAGGTTCTTTTTGAGAAAATGTGCCTTGCCTAGTTTTAGGCCGCCTTTAAAATTTCTATGCTTGTGTCTATAAGGATCTGCTTTTGATTTTAAACGCGGCATAAAAGTAGGCAACATATTATTTCTCAAAAAGCAGCTAGATATGAAAAACCATGAAAATGAGAAAACGAATGGGTCAACTTAAAGCCATATATCCTAAATAATTTGCTTAGCTCAATGATGTGGAAATGGATAAAGTATATGGATAAAGCGTAAATTTTGAATATTCCGAACCGGGAACCTGTTACCATTTTAAGTGTGAACCGAACCGAAACGCAGTTTGGTTAGCTCCAAAAATCATGCTGTAAAGCAAAGCAGACTTATATGAACGACAGTTCGAAACAGTACTAATTTTCGAGTGGTTGTTCTTGTACAGCTGTTGCGGACGAGAAAGATCTAGAGATAGAAGATAAGAAAAGAAGGGGGGTAGTATATCCATTTTGTGTTATGGATTCTCCCAAGTCCAATACCAGAAATGAGGCAGATTGAAGTGGATTTGTCCAGAGAGGTGAAAGGTGCCGTGGCGGTACCGCATTTGGGGCAATCATCAGCTTTCGCTTGGGTTAATCTGTTGGAATATAACAAATTTTCATTCTCGCTAAGGAGGAAGGCCTTTCTTTCGGTTTTTATCGGTTTACAGCTTCGTATACGATGTTTTATGACTTAGTCAGCTAGCTGTAGCAAGCAATGGTGCAGACAGCTGCATATACATTATATAAAAACTTTGGCAGGTACAGATTATATTACAGTTGGGCTAGACCAATTAAAATTTTGAGGTTAATCTGTTGAAATATAACTAATTTTCAGCCTCTCTGAGGAGGAAGTTCTTTCTCCTCCTTTCTTTGAGTCTTTGGCGGCCTTTGGTCTTTGGAAAAAGGTTTTACAAGTTGAGAGCCAGGTTTCTATCAGCAAATATTCAAAGACTGTTGGAGTATAAGAGTTTAGACTTTCAACTTGCTTATTGTAGTCCCTATCCCATACGAGGATGGTGCAGTCAGCTGCATATACATTATATAAAAACTTTGTCAGCTACAGATTACATTACAGTCAAACTTTCTTATTGCTTTCATTCTGTGTTTAAAAATTTTCTAAAAAGTGGGGACCGTGACAATTAAAACTTTGAGACGTCTTATAGTTTTGTTACTCACCTTAGCAGAGTATTATGTATTTTTGCCATTCCATTAAGCTGCTCACTGCAGTCTGTATTTTGTTTTACATGTGTATCTATTATTATGTTAGTAATTTTATTTAAATTTTTTTTTTTTTTTTTTTTTGCCCGACAGCATTAAACGCTTATGTAAATCTTGCTCTTGTTAGTGTATATTAAAATAAACACACACACACACAAAATTAAGAATTGACAATTGTTTGTACATTGATTTTTCAGTTAAAAAAAAAAAGTCTTTCGAAAAGCGACCGTCAAACGAGTTGGTAAATTATAGCAAACTACGTAATTAATTATAATTATAAACATAGACAAAACAGAGAGGTGTACCCCCCAAGTATGATGTGAGCAATTTCAAGTGTTTCAAGCAAAAGTAAAATAAAACGAACAATTACATAAATACATATAAAAAAAAAAACAAGAAAATTAAAAATGTGCACGTTTTAAATGCAATAAATGAAACATTCAAACATACACACACAAACACAACCAATAATTATTGTTGAAATTTAATTAAATTAAATGAGAAATGAGAACAAATGCAATCAAACATACTGAACATAATTATTTGCAAAGCTAAACCAAAAAGCAAAAAAAAAACATAGAGTGAGCACAAACTAAACACACACACAAACAGCAAAACCACAAAATTAAATTAAATAAAAAAAAAACAAACAATTATAAACTATTAAGCAGAAGTGCGCAGGTCAACACGTTCAGAAACAAAATGTATGGAAATTATATTAAGGTACATACACATATATATTTTTGAACAACTCAAACTCAGGTTGGATACATTGAAAATCAGTCAAGTTCAATAAGATTAATAATAGCGAGCGCTTCCTTTTAAAAACCCACAGCCAAAATATAGAAAAACCGGAGAGCAGAATGTGTAGTGAGACTAAAGTCGAATTAAAACCCACTAGCCAAAAATAAAAACAAAATAATAACCACCCAGCAGCTTATCAGCAGCTTTCCAGTACAAAAACACTGATGTAGAAACCATGAATCACAGCTCCTGCGCTCTTTTTTCATTTTTTTTTGTCTCCTTCTTACACCTAAACTATGCTGAACGTTTGCTCAATCACAAGCTTCACTGTATTTAGACTAAGGAGTGCACAGGCAAACATGCAAAACACAATCGCTCACACTTGCTGCATTAAGATAGAAACCATAAATTGAACTTTTATTGGGGTCAACGTGGAACACTCTTACTTTAGGCCAACATTAAAGCGCCAAATACTAAATACAACAACAAATAAATAGAAGAAAAGAAAATAGGGAAAAGCTAACTTTTGGCTCTGCCGAAGTTTATATACCCTTGCAGTTTGTGTAATTCAAGCGAACCTAGGTTTTCTTTGATTAATTTTCTTAAAAAAAAATTTTATCAAATATTTTTGAAGTCAAATATTAATTTTTGAAAGAAATATTAAATCACTTAAAAAAGCGGTTATGGCCAGATTAAAAAAAAAATCGAGAAGGCAAAGCTATCATGGACTTTTCCAAAGTTGGAATACAATTGCAAAGGCTCGCTTCAAATGGTTTAGCCGTTATAATATATATACTATATAGGATATATCTGTCAGACATTTTAAAATTCAAAATCATTAAGAATTTAAATTTTGAGTACGCTACCAACAAAAAGAAATAAGTATTCTTAGTATGACACATTTTTCGACCGATCGGTTGTATGGCAGCTATAGAAAATGGTCTACCTATTCCAGCGAAATTTTTCAAATTTCTTTGAAAGCATTTTATTTTCGTTATTGCTGAGTTTAAGAGCGTATTCATTAAAAAAAAAAAATTTTTTTTCTCAGTAATTCCCATTTTTTCCCGATTAGTTCTATGGCAGCTATAGAATATAGTCTACCGATTCCGACCAAATTTCGCATATTTTTTTGAAAGCATTTTATTTTCGTAATTGCTGAGTTTAAGAGCGTTTTCATAAAAAAAAATAATTTTTTTCTCAGTAATTTCCATTTTTCCCAATTAGTTCATTGGCAGCTATTGAATATAGTCTCCCGATTCCGACCAAATTTTGCATATTTCTTTGAAAGCTTATTTTTTTTAGTTATTGCTAAGTTTAGGAACGTTTTCATAGAAAACAAAAATATTTTTCTTCGATCAGATTTATGGCAGCTATGGAATATAGTCATCCGATTTAAGCCACATTTAATATAACTGTTGGAAAGCATATAATAATCATAATTCCTGAGTTTTAGACCCCTATCATTCAAAACAAACAAGTTTTTTTTCACAAACACCTATTTTCCGACAGATTGTTCCTATAGCAGCTATTAGATATAGTCATCCGATTTCAGAACGAAAGCTTTAAAACTGAGAGAATAGTTTACGTAGTAACAGTTGAGCAGACAGACGGACGAAGCTTAATCAATTCAGTTTGTCAAGCTGATCAGGAATATAGATATGATTCCTGAATATAGATATGATTCCTCTGCAAGGGTATAACCATAACTTTTGGGCCACAAATTCCCCATTCCTACCCCCTTTTTGCCCCCCCTTCCATTTAAGTCAGAGCTTATTTTGACCATCCACTTTAAACAATACCGGAACAATTCTATGGTTTCAAAATGGTTGACGAATTTTCGCAAAAAAAATATTGTGAAACGCTGAACTTTTTTATTATATATTTTTGTTTTTTTTTTTTTTTTTGATTCTAAGCGTTACACAGCTCATGACAGGCAGGCAAAGCAAATCATAGAAGTATCCCCAGGAACAACCTACCCAAAACGAAGAACTAACTACCTAATAAAAAAAAAAATCAACAAAACAAAACGCAGCCCAGTGGCCAAATTAACTAAGATGAAGTTATATACTTATATATATATGTACCAAGCAAACGTGTATGTATGTATTGTATATGTATATTTTGCAGCTCCCCCCGCCCTTAAAAAAACTAGGCTGGGTGTGCCACAAACACCAAATGCTCAAATCAAAATCTAATATTTTATGAGAAACTGCGAATGGTTTATAATTTTTAACGGAATTTTTAATTTTTTTGTGTCTTAGTGCGGTTGCTAAGCATAATTTCAATGCTAAGATTAAGTAAAAATTTATTGTTGATATTAAAATGAGAAGAAAACGTGAAATGAATGAGTCCCAAAATTAGAATTTTTCTCTAATTTGAAGAAGAGGCTCATGATCTCCAATGTCAATGTCAATATGTATGTAAATTGACACGATTTGAGCTAATTGAGTGAATTGTTATTAAAATAATAAATTAAATGGTGGAAAGGATCGATAGGCGCAAATGAAATGACACGAAGTTAGTAAATATCATTTAAAATAAATGATGAAAAAAAAAAAACAGAAATTATATATATGCATAGTTTAAACATGGGATTAAAATTAATAATAAATAAATGAAAAACCAAAAAATAAACAAATTGAAAATGAACAAGTAAACCACACTCAATACCGAATTTTGAATAAGTTTTGATTCATGCATGCAAAACAAACGGAAAACACACACAAAAACACACACACACACAATTGAGATATACATACTACATATGTATGATATGACATAGGTACATACTATATAAACAAGAATTGCAGCGAAGCAAAAGAGAAAATATATAAAAAGATAAAATTTCAACCAGTTTTTGCACTGATTTTCTGACATTCTTAGAAATCCAACAACAGCAAAATTCGTCGAAATGGCTTGGGGTCGAGATCTTGGGGCAACGTGACAACGTCATCCGCTGTGATACGTATTGCCATGGGCTGGCTTTACGTGGGCTGGCTTTAATATATTTGCAATACTTTTTGGAGACGGTGTCTAATTTTTTTACTGAAAAACATTTAAAGGAATGTTCCAAAATAAAAACTTCTAATGGGATTTTGTGGAAGTGTAAGTTTTTTTTGTTCCATGCCTGTTGAATATTCATTGGTAAGCTTGAACGATTATCTTTATTTAGCATACCATGGCGAAATTATGGCATTCCGGACCAAGCTGTAAAGGCGAATCAACTGGAACTAAGTGGTTCATACGCACAAGAGATATAGAGCAAGAAGACGAAGGATTAATGGAATCTGAGCTTGGGGAAGACTCCAGAGGATCCATTTTACAGACCTGTCTAGCTGAAGGCTCTTTCTCATCCCCATGCTTACTTTGTCCATCTAAATGCGCCTTTGAACCCACCTGCTACTCACTTGTATACTCAACTGTCTACTCATCAGTACTTAGTTTCCAACCTGGATTAATTCTTACCCTCAAAAAAACATTAACGAAAAAATTAATACTATAACCAGGCAGCAAACCGCTTTTGAACCGAACCGGCTTATACCCGGAACTTCGCCTTTTTATTTACTGCGAACTGAACCTTATTTGGCAAACAAACATAAAACTCTTCTAAACCAGAATTTAAGGTTCGCAGTTAGAATATTAAAAAAATTATATTCTGGTAAATATTTTCGGATATATACCCATATTTGTAAGGTCGATTCAGGGCTACAGACACATTGGTCGCGTTCAGCAGAGACACTTGATTACTGATTAGCATAACAAAACTGATATTATTATTTAGCATTCTATTGGTTGGTCTAGTTAAATTGACTTTTGGAAAAGCTTTATATAAGTGTTATATTAATAACAAGATGGAAAATAGGCTACTTGAATTAACAAAAAATATATCATTGATTTTAAGTCAAGTAACTGCAAGTTGTTCTGCTGAACATGGCCATTATCTTCTTTTACACATGAGGATCTGACTTTACCAACTGATGTTGCTAAAAGAAAAGCAAAATTATGGGATTTGCATAAAACAATAATGCAAGTTTTAATAAGTAGATATGAAGGATAACTCCGAAAATCGCCGACAACATCAACTTGGCCTGTAAGAAGCTGCTGAGGCTGCAGAGGGTATCATATTATGGCCCTGAAATAGACGACATCATATCATGTAAGTTGAAGGAAAAAAATTGTAATGCTGCGTTCACACTGTTCGACGCATGAGACATGATAAGCTAGTAGGCCCTTGTGTTATCCTGTTTTCATTGTGAATAGCTTGTCTTTAAACATTAAAAACAAGACAACATATAGACCTACTAGATTATCATGTCTCATGCTTCGAACAGTGTGAACGCAGCCTTACTTCTTCTGTAACTTTCAGCGCGTTTTATTCACAACGGTGCTTTCAAAGTCGGTGAGCACTAGATCTTAAAAACGGCTTAACCGATCGATCTGAAATTTGAAGACAACATTCTCCGATATATTATTTAGGAATTGATCGAAGGAAAAAGATTTACGATAATTACACAAGGCAACAAAATTCAACTTTTTTTAGTTTATTGAATGGGTGATCATTATTTTAATAGATATTCGAATGCTTAACATGAATCTGTTTGCCAAAAGGCTCCATCACGTCTGGATTTTTTGTAATTTCAGCCTATAGTTGGTGAAAGTGCCTATCTTGACCATTTTAAGGCATTTTTTGTGGGCAACCAATACGTCTGTTTTGTATCTTTTTGATTTCATCGCTTTAAATAAATTATATCCACGATAATTTTGTGATTTTTTTGAAACGATGATATACCATTTTGACTGAATTACATTATGTCTGACTTAATATTGCTGTCTAAAAGTATGCTAAGCTAAAATCAATACATTTCCTAGAAATTTTTGTTAAATTATAATGAAAGTTCTTAAGGACACCCATAGTATACTTGTCGGCAAGGGAACATTTAGCCGGTTCAAATACTTGTATTCAAAATGGTATATCTTCGTTGAAAAAAATCGCAGAATTGTTAGAGATAATTTAAACAAACGTAAAGTTTGCCTACAAATGCTCAAAAAATGCACTTTTGTCAACTTAAGGAGGTCTTCTACCTTTAAACAGGGGTTTAAGTTGTTTTATAAAAATATTCTGGATAGAAAACCATAGGAACTTTTTCTATTTGGTTTTTTGTTTTGTGTAATTAATTGTTTATACATGAAAATATAAAAAAAATGTTTGTAATTCGAGGGCTGTTCAACAAGTTATCGGCTTGCCAATTAAGGTCTCTACAAAAAAAAATAAAAAAATTCCGGGACTCCCGTTTATCGGAAATGAAAACGGTAAATGAGATTATGATCAATCATATTTTTCAATAATTTTTTTAAAAATTGGCGGCAATTTACAAAAATTATTCGATTTTTGAATTATTTTTTTTTGTAGTTGAGTGTAAAAAAATATTAAAAAATCTTTTTCCTCTTGATTGAGGTACGGGCCAGAATTACATCAACATGGCTGATCAAAATCGGTTCAGTAGAACTGGCGCAATCATGGCTACCAGGTCAAAAAACGTGGTTTCGAGAAAAACGCACTTAAAGTTTCGAGCAACGTAAAATAGCATAAACATTGCTCTACTAAAATGCAATATCTGCTAAACTATTTCGAATTTTTTAAAATGGTTTGAAGGGGATGAAAGGGGAATTTTCAAAGGTAGAAGGGGGTCCCTTAATTCCGAAATGGCCAAAAATCCTGACGTGAAGGATCATTTTCGTGAATAGATCCGTGTTAAGCACACAAAAATCATTTAGAATCACCACCACTACTTCTATAAACTGGACCATGTTGCCTAGTGTTATTTATATTTATTTCATTTTTTTTTTAATTTCCTTTAAAAACTTTGGACGATAAATAAAATTTTTTTGTTAACATTGCCGCCACTTCATCAAACATTGAAATTTTGACTGTGACTTCGATCAGTTCCGAGACTCATATATCCACGTAAAGAATCTGACTCATTTTTTTAAATTCTGATAATCCAAACCAGAGAAATCGTAATCACCGGCAAACACCCGCTAACCGGACCTCTGCAAAAATTATTTTTTTTTTATTCCAGAGACATAAAATGCAAATTAACAATATATATGCTCATATACTTTATGGGGTCACAGAAGCTTCTTTCAGGCTGTTTCATTAATTTGCACAAACTCAAAAACACATTAAAAAATAAAATACCGAAAGCAATGTCTTATTTTGTTCAGCGACAGCCCTCGTAATTGTATGAAAAACCCTATTTAAACCAACGCAAAGCTCGACCCAAATTTGTGTGCATAATTTGAAGGTAATGCGGAATTTGATACTTTCTGTTTTGGGGGCATTAGGGTAACCGATTGCAACTGTTTGTTGCCACAGTTCTATTAAAGACTTTAGTTTAGTTTATGGTGTCCCTTTCTTATTTCAGGCCCACGCATTTTAGTATGCCAAGTGGAGGAAATAGTGCGACGTGCTGGGAAATTTTAATAAGCGGAAAAGCTGTGTACGGGGGAGAGATATGGATGACACATAGGCATTTGTGTCATGGCATGACCATTACCATTACTGTCCAACTATGGGAGCTTGTGTGTGGGCGTAGAACTTCTGCACGTCAGTCATTGAACTGCAACTACCGCTGCTCCCGCTGCCAAGCAACATTTTGATAAGCAACATGTTGCCGGACTCATGTTGCTGGCAACCTGTTAAAGTTAAAGCGCTGCTGCTCGTTTTCCGTTTGTTCTCTCAAGCGATCGAGTTTTTGGTAGCCAGTTTTAGTTTTGTTTCGAGTCTGCGCGGTGGAAGTTGTGCCCACGTCCCGGATTCACTGATCGTGTTTAAAGTGTAAGTGTTTGGAGACGACGGATTCCGGCTTTTTAATTGCAATTGAAGACACGTGTGTATGTGTGTGTATACGTGGGGTATGTGTGTGCCTTGTGTGTTGTTGCTGAAATTCAATAACAGAACGCGAGCGCGGGAACGTAATGCCAACGGCAATTCGAAATACTTGTACTATTTTTGGCTTATCACTTGAAGGCACCATGCTTGGATTTTCGTGCCAGAATCATTGCTAACCTTTAACATTGTTTTTATGCAGCCTTGTGCACTGGCCCCTGTTGTCAGTCAGCTAGACGGCGATAAGGCAAACCAGACTCCGTCGACCAATCAGTTTCTGTTTCTCGGAATCTAACGCTTAGCTCCCTCCCCAATGATTCTCTCAAAGCTGCTTCCGCGGCTGGTTACGTCAATTAAACAAAACCAACAAAACATATAAAACTATATTTAACACCGTTCAAGGAAACAACTTGAAACGGACACAGCATAAACATTTTTAAACTGCAGACCTTATGCGTGCCCTTCGTTCGCCTCCAGCCACTAAAGAGCACATAAAATGCGCATAAAGAATCTCCAATTGACTGGCGACGCAACTCCGAAGTTGTGCCGTTGGACGTGCACATTGAATTTTTGATTCATTTGCACGGCTTCGGCTTCGTCTCCGTCTCGGTTTCGATCTCCAGTCATTGCTTTTTGGGTCTTTTGCACAAGGTTATGCGTCCGCTATTGTAAATACTTATGCCACCTATCATTATATCATATATACCATATTGTATACACATTTATATTGTTTGGGTGTTGAGCTGTTAAGCTGTCTTTGGCAATTACCATTCAATAGGATTTGCCGAAAAACTTGTCACACATCGAGCAGAGCCGAAAAGGGTATCAACAATTTGGTGGTTTTTATTGAAATATAAAAAAAGAATGCATAAATGTGTTGAACAAGGTCTGTTTGAAAATTAAAAATCATTTATATGGCTTCATTAGAAATGCAAAACACCAACCAATTCAAATCAGCTCATCGTGTTCTAATGCACAAATTATTCTTATATTATATAGTTTATTTGGTATTTTATACTACAAATGGCGTCAGCGTATGTGTCCTTTGATTTGAGTATTTATATTAAATCAATTTTAATTGCTTTTTTGGTATTCGCCTTATTTAAACAACATTGCTTAAAGCAAGCTAAAATTGTTAAGTGCTTAAATAGACATTACAATATGTGCTCATCTACACAGAAAAAAAACATCCATTGTGGATATTTTCTTTTTTTGAGATATTTATATATCAATTTTTATAATCTTTGGACATTTTAGCTCCATTGAATACAAAGCTAAAGCGTGATTGGCACTTATTAAGACTGGTACGGGAAAAGGCTTGGAAGAACCCTTTAACACAAGTGGATTAAATCTTTTTGTTGGCGAACCCTTTCCTATTATTTAAAGGTTTGTTATTCTTTCCGAAAAAACAAAAGTCTTTAGTAACTGCTATTTATTGAGTTTTTATTAAAAAACTTTCTACAACTGTTATTTACTAAGTAATATAACAAAAGTCTTTAATAACTGTTACACTCGAAGTCAAAAAATAAAAATCTTGAATAACTGGGCCATGATCCGAATTCCGAGTCGATTTTCGTGCGAACCTTTATATTTCGAGTTGAAATTTTATAATGGTGTATGGAAGGTGACAAATATATCTACGGCTACCAGATTAGATTTGAGTATGCTCGGAATGGTTCTAGCAGTTGAAGCCGATTGCTTAATGCAAAGTGGATTTATTTCGAGCAAAATGGACGACGTGATCTAGTAGCTACAGATTTGCTTGTCACCTACATGTAACTTCATAAAGTTTAAGCTCCCAATAGAAACGTTTACACGAAAATCGACTCGAAACAGGGACGACTGTTGTCTGCGGAGTAAGAAAATTAAACTTCTTAATAACTGTCATCTTCAAATAAAACTTTAAAAATAACTCTTAAATGTGGACTTTTTTAATATAACTGATAGCTGTTACCGATCCTGGTTATCCATATTAACTATAACTTAGAATATATCACCATATCTACATGTCTGTATAGACTATAGTCCAGTCATGAAAAACTCCTTGAAAGTTAAGTTAAGGATACTGGTAAGATTTGAAAAGAAATAGAGAGCGAGATCTTTAGGAACCAGCCACTTTGGGCGCCTCCTAGTCCTATCACCTGCTTGCCGGCGTCTTCTAAGATGGCATCTCGACAGGGTGCTGGGCTGGTATGCTTTGCACAGGTCACTAGATAGAGGGACTCTGATTTCCATAATTACATGCAGGTGCTTGCATAAGAAAAGATAATCCGTCGGCAGACTTTCGGAACCTACTCGGCTCTTACATCCCAACTGACATCACCGAACTGGCATAAACATTTTTTTTTTTTTTGGAATACTTCATCGAATCACTGAAACTCGCAAGAGTAATAAAAATGGACAGAAGTCGATTCCGTACAAATTTTTGTTTACCTTTTTTCCACGATCCGATCCGCTTCTTTTCTTGATCAGCATGATGACCTAAGTCGATATAGTCATGTCTGTTTGACTATTTCTTTGCTACTTCCTTTGCCAGTTATTAAGCTATATTGTCAGTGTGAATCTTAGTTTTACATATCACATCAATTCCTAGATGTACTCAGTTGTACTCCAAAATGTACTCAGTGTGTGGAGACTATTATTTACATTCAGAAGATGGAATAAATTTTCGCTAGTTGAATTGAGGATCCGAGGGTCCCCTGAGTTTGTCACGGCACCGTCCAGTAGATACGCCACTGGCCAGCACCTGAAGATGGCTTCTTTGAGAATATGATTTTTTATTAATTAATTCAAATGTTACTTACAATGTGAAATAATAAATTAACTTAAAATTATAGCTATCATCGAACATCTTGTTCACTTAAAAAAAAATAATGTCAGCGACAACTTGTCAAGTACTTATTTTATTTTGAAATTAAATCGACAATTATGCTGCGTTACGGATAACGGGGAACCATTAGGTATTCCGTTGTAAAATGTACATATAACCTGTGTCTGAGTAGCTATTGTAAAGTCGGACAGAACATTTTCGGTTTGAAAGATTTGTCTTGACAATATTATATCTTAAGGTACCAACTTTTATCTTGTACAATTGAACCAAGATCATGTGTTAGAAAACCTTTTCAAAGTCAAGACTAGGAGCACTTACATGATTGCGTGTAGAAAGAGCTATGGGGGAGAAGTGTTTAAAAATTAATGGTGCTGTGATGATTTTCAAAATCAAACTGTAGCTCACTAAAAAAGCGTTTTAGAAGCAAATGCGAATTGGTAAGCAAAATACTGGTAGTTGGGCATAATGTCATGTCACCTTTTCCTGCTCATAACATCCATTAAAGCACCATAGCTCTATCACTTTATTTTACTTTATGGTTCACTTCGCAGCGCCAACAATTTGACCGTCATCATTTGCAGTAGACGTTATTGTTATTGTTGTTGTTGTTATAGTCGTTGTCAAATGTTGCGCTTCAGTGCTTTTGGCTTAAAAAAGCGGTAGCGGGCAGCGACAGGTGTGACTCATCAACATGGTTAACACCCGGCTAACCTTTCTGTTTTGACCAGTCTAACGCGTTGGCAGTCACTGCTGATAACAGCGGTAATTCTAAGCAGACCAGGACTGGATTTTGCGCAACCAGCTGCACTGTGGTTAGTTAGTTGCTGTCATCTGTGTCAGTTTGTTGTTGTTGTTGTTGTGGCTGCTGCCAAGTAGATGCTGTGTAGACGGTTGCGGCTTCCTCAAGCAATAATCAGTCAAGAGATTGGCGAGCGGCAAACCGGTTTATTGAGTGGTTATAACAAATTTTTTTGCGAGGCATAAAAAATGTTTCGGAAATAATTTGCATATCACAGAGCAATGGGAGCGATGTCAACGATATATGGCGAACCAATTTTGATGGCTTTAGTAATTTTTTTTTATGGATATTGGGGTGGCTAATTGCCGCCACTTAAAGTGATCATCTCGGCTACCGCTGGCGTTGCCCTTTGATCGGGCAGCCCCACCTGTACTCAGCTCAACTCGCTCCTAGTTCAAGTTCAACGCAACTGGAGGTTCAGGGTCAGTTGAGACTCGCATTTATTATCGTCTGGTTGTAGTAAAACAAACTGAAATAATTAAACCTGTTACCATATGTACAACATACCTGTACATATGTTCCATTTCTCCCTTCCAGTACCCTTGCATGCTGAGCAATTACAACCACCAACAGCTGAGAGATGAGCCCGTTCCCGCGGCTGGGCCTGTTCTGGCTGTTGACACTGTCAATATTGGCAATTGTTGGCAGTCGCGAGTCCCAGCTGCGTATTGGCAAAGCCATCAATATATTTCTACGCTATGGCTATCTGGGCATATCGATGCGTGTGATACCCTACAACGATAATGTCGAAGCGGAACGTTGGATTTTCAAGGAGCCCACAAAGAATATTTATAAGGTAATTCATTTTGAATATAAATTAATGACCCACCGAACCTGTTCTCCACTTTTTCTAAAAAATAAACTTAAATCATTCTTTTTAAAAACAAAAAAAAAATTGTTCTCTACACTAAGTCAGAGGATCGCAATCCATTGATCGGTGCAAACAACCGATTGGGTAATTCGGTTTTAACACTCAAAACCAAGGAATAATACCGTAACCGGAACCGTTAACCGAAATAAACCATTTCAAGAAACGTACGGTTTCGATACCGAAACCGATATAAAATTTTTGTAATCCTTCATCGTTACAAGAGGAACTAGAGATGGGCGCGGGACAGAAAATTTGTCCCGTCCCGCGCCCATCTCTATTAGGAACCGAAAAAACTGGAACTATACCGAAACGCTAATACTAGTACTGTTTCGGTTTTATATTATTTATCTTACTGACCTATGATTATTTCAAAAATGTATTTCAACTGGTAAAATAGCATACAAAAAGTCTTACATTTTTGAAATTCGCCCTTATAGCAAAACCAAAATCAAATTCTTTTTTAAGATATAGAAACAAAATTTCTCAAAAGCGGAAAAAGTATTCTTTATTTCTCATTATATGTAAAGAATTTGTAAGCCTTAGAAAAATCTACCCTAAAATATATGTGTTAGAAAAATTGTAATATAAATTTTAGAAATCATATTTAGCTCTCAAAATTAGAAATATTATTTCCTGTATTTAGAAAAATGTAGTAAAAGTAGAAACTCATGCAGATTGTACGTATCCAACTGTATTAAAGCTATTTTAGAGCTGTTATACCAGCTCCCCTTTGAATATTTTACCAGCTTATTATGGGCTATATTGAACCGTAGTCTTATAGTATGGGTTCTAATCTATCCAAATCGCAAAAGATCTTTATTTTTGGCGGAAATGCGGCAGATTTTTCGAACCATAATTCAGAAATATTTTTCGTCTAAAAATCGGTATATTTTAAAAAAGTTTTTAATGTGTATTCTTAGAACACAATTTTTTTAGTTCCATTTATTTTATGTATATCTTAAAAACAATTTAAATTTTGAAATATTAAAAAAAATTATACTTGTACCGGAACGTACCGAAAACCGAAATAAATGAAAAACCGAATTAAAACCTTTTATCGAAATTCTCATATCCGGAACCGGTATTCGTTTCGGAATTAATCCCTGCTCAAAACTCAATTATCTTTTAATTTAAAAAACCAAGGACCGAACCAAAAACTTGGGTCAGATATTTTAAAAAACCATTCAAACCTTCAAACCTTGTATTAGGGTTACATTATTTAAAAACCAAACTGATTAAAATTAAAAAAAAAAGTTCATAATACTCACTTAATGCTTTTATAACATCTTTCATTTCCTTCTTTCAGAACATAAGTGACCTGTCGGAAAATCACGAGGACAATACACCCGGTATCTTTCATGGAGACTTTCATATGGAATTCTGCGAGAATCGTCGTCAGCTGTTTCAGGCCTATTTTCGTGATTTCACCATCGAGCGTCTAGACAAGCCCTGGGAGGCTTTTACTGGCGGCTGGTTTCCGGATAATGCTGCCAAAAAGTTGGGCATCAACACCTCTTTCATACAGGGTGACTACTCGTATGTTCTAGTGCGTGTCGTACGGTTCCGAGAGACGGGAAAACTAAATACCGAAATACCCATCAATCAGCCTCTGGAGCCCGATGTTCGTGCACGCATGGATCGGCTGGAAATTGGCAATCTTACATCAGCTATGCGTTTCATGGAATCCTTTGGCACACACTATGTCAACTCGTACACCACGGGGAACTCACTTTACCAGGTGTTTGTGTACAGTCGCAAGAACTATAAAATGATCAAGGAGCGCATCAAGAGCAAGGGTCTCAATGGCCTGTCTAAGCTGGATCTGTACAACTACTTTGCGCCCTGGTTTGCCGAACATCTGGGTCAGATTCGCTCGGCCAGTGCCAATGCCACCGTGGAGCGTTGGGCTCGTCGCAAACTGCAGTATGAGTATTATGTGGTCAAATATGTGACCCTGCTGAAACTGCATGGAAATAGCACGCTACTCCGATCCCTGGACACACTGCTGGGAAACGATGCCATTTTGCAGCTGGATCTTAAGTCACTTAATGTGGTCTTCAGAGAGCAGCCGGAAAAGGAGAGCTGGTTTCATGAGGTACTCGACAACAACATGAAACTGTGGGAGCTCAACATGCCGCAGAATCATCCCAGCCGATAGATTTGGACTTGGGCATGGCGATTAGGCTACCTAAAAAGTTCCTAGATGGAAGTTAGAGCTATTCATCATATCCATACATAACTGATTTATGTATGGGATGGATACTTGTAGTTACTTAGGTTCTTTAGTGCGTAATTACTGTTCTGCCTGTGATAGTTTTTAGTTAGTTTAATTAAAAAGGACATTTGATATGCATTTTAGTAAAGTAAAAGTACAAGTAAACGAATTTCGAATATTACTCCATGAAAATGGTAAATGGAATGACACACGCGCAATTTTGCTGGCCAGGCAATTCGTTTGAAGCCCAGGTGGGTAGTTGATCGTTTTTTTTTCGGGGTGGGTTGTTCAAAAAAGTATTTTTATTACTTGAAACCAGGGAATAATACCGTAACCAAAACCGAAACCGTTAACCGAAATATACCGTTTCAAGCCACGTACCGGTATCGAAAACGGAACCGATATTAACATTTTTTTGAAAACCGAAAACCGTTAACCGTTATAATCGGAACCGGAAAAACAAGAACCATACCGAAACGCTAATACAGGTATTGTATCGGTTTCTTATTATTTATTTTATTGATTTACAAATATAGAAAAGAGTCTTACATTTTTGAAATTCGCCCTTAAAGAATATCCTGAATAAGATATAGAAAAAAAGCGGAAACTTTTCTAAAAAGCGGAAAACTTTTCTTTGGTAAATATTATCCCCTAAAAATATAAAGGATTTCTAAGTCTTTAAAAAATCCTCTCTAGAATATAGAAATGTTAGAAAAATGAGAATAGAATATAAATTAAAATAAATTAAAAAATGAAGTTTTAGAACTTTAATCAATTTTGGCCCTAAAAAACTTTGATTTTTTCTTTAAAAAAATGCAATGTAAGGAAAAGCTAACTCAGATTTTTTGTCTCAATCTGATTTTAAGTTTTTTAGAGCTCATATACCCCTTTGAGTATTTAACCAGCGTATTATGAGCTATGTATATTATACCATTATACCTTAAAACTTTGCCGTATCTCAATCATTGTCAATAAAAGAAGCTTAATTGGCTACTTAGAAGATTGTTTTTAATATATTTAAAACTCGCATTTGGAGATAACATCGGAACATTTTTCGTTATCCGAGAAAAATTACTTAAACCAATTCCTTATTTCGGATATGTAGCCCAAAAAAGATAAAAAATTTTGACGAAGCCTTATAGATATTACGTATCCATGGGCTTAAACTGTATCGGGATTGTCTTCTTGGCATTTGGCAGAAATTAAACTGTTCTACATAATTTAAATTTTTGCAAAATAAAAAAACCAGTATTTTTTGATAATTTGGCAAATCATAATTGTCGTTACATTCAAAATTTCCCGCCGATGGCAGTCCAATCAACGAACAAAATCTATCGTAAATCGTTATCGCAAGTATCGATATATGGCATTTCAATAGCGATACTTTAAGCCATCCCTGGTTAACTGAGTCTGAGCACGTGCATAAACATTTGGTTTTAAATTGAAATGGAAACCTTTAACAATTGTCCAGGATTTTGTCCATCTTGTGGCTCCATTTTGCCGCCGCTGCAAGTAAAAGGCAATGTGATATGCTATAACTGCAAAGGGGAGTTCCTGCCCGACGGTAAGTTTTATCAGCTTCCCCCCCCACCACAAAACCGGCACAAATAAATGTAAATATGTACTTTTTTATCTTTGCAGTATACAGTGGCGAAAAATCCGAGTTTACCATACAATTCAACACCTATGATCCCAGCAAAATCTTTAGCAGAGCCAAACGGGAGTCCGAGTCTTCGAATGCGGACGGACCCGTTGTCGAGCGTAAATGTCCTAAATGCGGCAACGACAAGATGTCCTATGCCACGCTTCAGCTACGATCCGCGGATGAGGGTCAGACAGTGTTCTTCACCTGCCTCAAGTGCAAGTATGTAGTGGAATCCAAAATGTCTCTAAATGATTTGCCCCTCTGGTTAACTGATTATTTCTTATTACCTTACAGGTACAAGGAATCGGAAAACTCCTAGCTGTTACCTAGATATATACTAAGTAGATTTACAATTAGTGAAAATAATCATGTTCCACAGCCTGCAAATATAGACACATATGGATTTGTTAAGAACATAAAGTCATTCAAAAGAATTTACCTCCTTGGCCGTTAGACGATTCTTGGGATTGTACATGACCAGATTGGATACCAGGCTGATTTCTACCGCATGCGTGCAACTTGGAAATAAGTTGTCCCAGTGCATGCCCACCGAATTGGGAAACCTTTAGGCATGAGAAGAACTTTGTAGTATCATCATGTTGGATTATGACAAAACCTACCGTATTTTGCTATAGTCCGGCAATGACGTTAGCTCTGGCCATTGGTTTAAGCGAGGACTGCCCAAGGTGCGTATAATGATGGCCAATTGTTCAATATCCGTTGTGCCGGCAAAGAGTGGAACACCGCGCAGCATTTCGGCCACCACGCAACCTAAATAAATTATTTATATGATTAATATGATGGTGGAGACTCAAAAATATCTCGGAATGAGATTGAAACCACTTGTGAAACTACAGCCTGCGGGTTGCGGTTCGTAATTGATCAGTTTCAGAGAACTTAAAAAAAATTATTGAAATACATATTATTAAACTATCATAAGAACTTTGATGTCTGATAATATACCGTGCAAACACGATCATTCGAGTTATATAATTAAAAATATTGCCTAAATGCAGCAGAGATTTTTTATCTTATCCCATGTGTTCTACAAATCGCTTTCGACCCCAAAAACGACCCAAATGGGAAGCATTTCAATTAAATTTAGTAGTAGTAAAGGCACAGGACAGACACTGGGATCAGGAATCAGGGATGTGCGAACTGGTATCTGGGATCAGGGAGCTGGAATCCGGGATGTGGGAAATTGGATCTGGGTTCAGGCATAAGGGATCTCGGCTCAGGGATCTGGGATCAGGGATGAAGGTTTTGGGATCGGGGTTGAGGGATCTTGGATTTGGGATAAAGGATCTGGGATCAAGCTCTGGGATCAGACGTCTGGGATCTTGGATCAGGAATCTGGGATCAGGGCTCTAGGCTCAGGGACTTGGGATCTGCGATCAGGGATCTGGACACTATTTTATATAAAATATCCTTATATTCCTATGCAATAATTCTTATTTTGATTCTGAATTTGTTTCGTGTGTTCCACGACCTCGACTCGGCTAAAAAACTTGCTAATTTAAACTATAAAGGTCACAGGGAACGTTCACAATGTGTTGCGCTACGCTTTGATTTCATGTTTTACATAAAGCCATTACTTGCTTCATAAACGTTATTGTACATTAACACATCATACTAAGAAAAATATTAAGCATTTACTACAATGCTACATATACTTAAAGTATCCTGAATACCATTTTTTTAAAATGGTTTTTAAACCAATCTAACATTGTTTTTTTATTGTTCCCGTTCTCCGAAAAAACTCGGAGACTTCGTAGCGGTTCGACTCTGAACCGGTGTGCAGCCGTGCGCTTAACGAAGGACTCTTATTTAACAAGTGGTATTAATTGAAAAAATGTTAATCAAATTCTAAGTCCAAAAATTGTTAATAATTTAAAAAACAAAAGATATTTGCTCTTTACCTGCCGCCCACATGTCCACACCGTTGCCATATTTCTGGCTGCCCCACAGTATTTCGGGGGCGCGATACCAGCGCGTGGAAACTTGTGGAGAATACAGTCGTGACTCCTCATCGGGAAAATGCAAACGTGCCAGTCCAAAATCAGCAATTTTTAGAACATCCGTTTCACTAATCAACAAATTCGCCGGCTTAATGTCCCTGTGCATAATGCCCGCCTCATGAAGATAGGCAATTCCCTTGAACATCATTAAAGCAAATTTTCGAACTTGTTGACGACTTAAGGGATTCACTTCGCTCTTAAGCCGACCATACAAAGTGTCGGGCTGATAGTCCAATACCAGGGAAAGTCCAGTCAAATCGGGATATATATCAACTATGCCCAAAATCTGTAAGCGCATGTACATAAATGGAGCTACTCTAATTATTGGTTAAGGCTACTCACGAATTCCGACTGGCACAATTGCAGAGTCTTAATCTCTCTAAGCGTGTTTAGGGAAATATTGCCGAATTTATTTTTTAGGGCCACCTTCTTAATGGCCACCTCCTGGTTGCGCTGCAAATCGATGGCCTTAAATACACAGCCATGTACACCTTCGCCAATTTTCTCTAGCATTTTATAACGACTCGGCGCATAGTCCTCCATTATTAAGGAACAATTTTCAATTTGATAATTGAATTTTTTGTTCTTCTTCTTTTGCTGTTTGGTGTAGTCCTTGGTAACGGTCACAACAACACAAGGTGAGACAGCTGACAACTAGACCAAGTTTGACCACCTGTTGGCCTAAAGGCGGAGCTGTCAAAACAGAGACATGCGCATTTCCCATGTCCTGACAGCCAATTGTCAATTCGCAAGGATACACACTTTTTCAGACCTTCGCAACTTGAGAAAATCCAACTGCTGCTGCACAAAAAAAGTGAAAAATAAATAATGTAAAAAAGAAATGTTTAAAAATCGTGAATGAAAAGTGATTGAACAGTTTATGAAGATTGTGGGTATGTGAAAGTGAAGGAACAACATCTGTGAATAAAGTACTTAACGGGTGGCCATCGTCAGGGCCAACTACTGGTGTAGTGAGCTAGAGAAAAAAAGCTAAGGAAATGCCCTTGCAGTAGCTGCACAATTATTTTTGTAAAGAGATATGAGTTGCAGCTGGCTAAATCTGTAGAATATGCTGCGAGGGCCTAATTTACGAATTTTTGCCATAGCAGGAACTCACCTATGAGAGCCCTTTTTTTTGGAAGTAATTCGAGTTTTGAAGGGCGTTACTTTGCATGTGCCATATGCTTGGATTGAGGCATCAGCAAACCATGTACAGTAGGGAAAAAAATAATAGGACCACTATGACACCTTGTCCAATTGATCAAAAAACAATCAATTAGTGTTGCGATTTTTCCCAGTCTTGTTATTTTTAATATTGCTTAGTATTCCCCTAATAAGATACGAGAAGGCAAAGCTTACTTCGACTGTGCCGAAGTTTTAATACACTTGAAAAACGTTTACTCTAACAGATTTAACCGGTAAAATATATATAGGATATAGATTTCAGATATTTAAAATTTTTAAATCATTGATCAAAATTTGATACCATAAAAAAATCTTTTTTTGGTGAACACATTTTCCGACCTATGGAAGCTATATGCTATAGTCATCCGATTTTGATCAAATTTTTCAACATTATGTGAAAGCATATAAAACTAATATATACCAAGATTGGGGATAGAAAACCAAAATGATTTTCTCACTAACACTTATTTTTCGACCGATCGTTCCTATGGCAGCTATTTGATATAGTCATCCGATCCGGTCGATTCCAACATATTAGTTGCATGCAGTGAAAAAAAGATTCTGTGCAAAATTTCAGCTCGTTAGCTTTAAAACTGAGAGACTAGTTTGCGTATTTTATGGATAAAGGGCTTAAAAATGCGAGAAAAAATATAATAGGTCCACTTTTGCATTATTCATATTTTTCAATGATTTTTCACGTGATAATCCACGTCGAAAGTTGTGAAAAAGGATTGCCCGAAAATTTTCTCGAGTTAATTCCATTTTTCTCCCGAGATAAGTTTTTGATTAATCGTTAATCGATATCAAACGTGGTCACACTTGACAGAGTTGTATGGAGCTTTTATCGATAAAAGTCCAAACATTTTTTTGGGAAAAGACCAATTGGTCCTAAAATGGCTAGAAGTGACCTAGGCCAGAAACTTACATTACGTATTACATTCTATCAGATATCAAAAGTTCTTCTTTCTCTTCCAGTTAGACAAGTATTATAAGGACATTTGTTTTCTGGCGTAAAGTTTATTATGTTTAATTTTCCTTCTTTATAACTACCTTATGTTGTGTAGGTTGCAAACCGTTCTATTATATCTTCGGATTAAAGGGTTTTTAAATTATACCGGTTCATACCGGTATGTACCGGTATACCGAAATAAAAACCAAGGTACCGATACGGAACCCAATACCGAAATAAACTAGAACCTAAACAGAACCTTTTACCGAAACATTAGTTTTGGTACGTATCAGAACCACAACCGGAACCGAAATTCGATTCGGTTTGATTCCCTGATTCTAAGACGTTGCACAGCCGTTTTAGCTAATAAAGGCATCGCAACTAAACATTAAATTTTTAGAATAATCTTAGCTTCAACATACAATTATCGTTCAGTAATCATTTAAGTGATTTTTGTAATATTAAGTGCTTATTTGAAAAGTGGTCCTATTTATTTGTTTGCCTAATTTCGCTATTTTTATACCCTTGCAGAGGGTATATTAAAATTGTCACGATGTTTGTAACGCATAGAAGGAAGCATTTCCGACCACATAAAGTATATATATTCTTGATCAGCATGACAAGCTGAGTTCATTTCCGTCTGTCCGTCCGTCCGTCCGTCCGTCTGTTTCTATGCTATCTCCTCCCTCAGTTTTAAAGCTATCATGACCAAACTTTGCAAAAACTCTTTAAATACAAATACGCTGCACATTTGTCGGAATCGGCCGGATCGGATGACTATACATATAGTCCATGGAACGATCGGTCAAAAACTAGTTCTAGTGGGAAAAACTTTTTTGTTTTTTATCGTAGCGTCACCAATCGTGGTATCTATAAGTTTCATATGCTTCCACACAATTCTGAAAAAATGTATCAAAATCGGATGACTATAGCATATAGCTGCCATAAAAACGGTCGGTCCGAAAACAAGTTCTAGTGAGAACAACTTTTTTGTTTTCCACCGTAGCATCACCAAACTTGGTATATATTAGTTTCATATGCTTTTACCCAATTCGTGAAAAATTTATCAAAATCGGATGACTATAGCATATAGCTGCCATAGGAACGATCGGTCTAAAAACTAGTTCTAGTGGAAAAACTTTTTTGTTATCAATGGTAAAACTGTTGAAAACGGTATTAAACCACGGATTTTTTTCTTTCATAGTTTTAAAGAGTCTTATTCTAAAAACGTATTCAAGGGTTTCTAAATGTTACAAATGAAGTTATGACGTCTTTGAAAAATTTGCTTGTGAGGGTGGTCCTATTTTTTTTTCGCAGCTGTATCTCAATCAGCGACTTTGGCTTTTGAAAACATATCGAGGCATCTTTATAAACTGTTACTTCCATTCAAAATTGTTCTCTAAAGTAAAATCTTTTCCCTGATTATAAAGCAAATTAAGTCCAGGATCTACCAATAAAACTGCCCTCGTTACATTTGATTAACCCTGCATTATAATAACTCGGCATGTGAACGTTTTGTGGCTCCTGCTGGTGGCCTTACCCACTTACCGACCCAAGGGTGCAGCCTTGCTTAGAAAAACCTTGACAACTGCATATTGTATGCAATTTCAATTAACTAGAACTATTTTGCAGTCCAAGCTCTCAACATGCTTCACCCTTTGCTGCTGATGTACCTGTGTCTGTGCTGCGTTCAGCTCCAGATTCAGGCCAGAACCGCTAAGCGATCGGATGTATATATAGCTGGCTTCTTTCCCTATGGCGATGGTGTGGAGAATTCGTATACAGGACGTGGAGTTATGCCCAGTGTGAAGCTGGCCTTGGGTCATGTGAATGAACATCCTCGCATACTGACCAACTACAGATTGCACATGTGGTGGAATGATACGCAGGTGAGTCCACTTTTTTAATCTTAACCAGCACCTTGAGCTCTAAAAACTGTGCTTTCATTTATAAAGTGCAATGCAGCGGTGGGTGTAAAGTCCTTTTTCGATATGATGCACTCGGGTCCCAATAAGGTAATGCTGTTTGGTGCCGCCTGCACCCATGTCACCGATCCCATAGCCAAAGCCAGCAAGCACTGGCACTTGACGCAGCTAAGTTACGCGGATACGCATCCCATGTTCACGAAGGATGCGTTTCCCAACTTCTTTCGTGTGGTACCCTCGGAGAATGCCTTCAATGCACCGCGACTGGCGCTACTCAAAGAGTTTAATTGGACGCGCGTTGGCACGGTCTATCAGAATGAGCCCAGATACTCATTGCCCCATAATCATATGGTGGCCGATCTGGATACCATGGAGGTGGAGGTGGTGGAGACCCAGAGTTTTGTCAACGATGTGGCCGAGTCGTTAAAGAAGCTAAGGGAAAAGGATGTGCGCATTATAATGGGCAACTTTAATGAGCACTTTGCCCGCAAGGTGTTCTGCGAGGCCTACAAGTAAGCGCGGTATATACAATACTTTGTGATGATTTTAAGGACTCATTTTCAACTCACAGATTGGACATGTATGGACGAGCCTATCAGTGGCTTATAATGGCCACCTATTCAACGGATTGGTGGAATATGACCACGGATAGTGAATGCAATGTAGAGGAAATCTCAACAGCTTTGGAGGGTGCCATATTGGTGGATTTACTGCCATTGTCCACCAGTGGTGACATCACTGTGGCTGGAATTGTAAGTACTAAGTAAACTGTGCTTGGAGCTCACTTGAATATTGAACACTGATCATTACGTACCCTCGGATCTTTATTTACACTAGTTAACAAAATTAAAAAAAAAATTCAAATTGGAGCTAATATTTTTCTTTGATGTATTTTGGAATGCTAAACTCAAAAATTAAATTCAGACATTTTTTTTATGGATACGTTTTAGAGTTACAAAATTTTTTATTTTTTCGTTTGGTACCCTTACATTTTATGACATATCTCGAGAAATAAACTTTACATAGAGTCAAGCAAGGTATCAGTTAAAAGGTTATGCAATTTTTGAAAATCTAGTTTCAGATCATTTTTCAATCGTTTTAAAAGTTTGAAAGGTAGAAGCAAAAATATTTCGAAAAAATTGTTTTTTTCAAAAACGTGCAAAATTTTTTTTCTAAAATTCGTAAAAGGTTGAAACTGAAAAAAAATTTTAAAAAATGATATGAAACTAGATTATTAGAAATTGCCTTATCTTTTAGCTGGTACCTTGCTTGACTCTATGTACTATTTCTTTCTCGAGATATGGCTTAAAATGTAAGGGTGCCTACCGAAATAACTAAAAAAAACTTCTATCTCAAAAACGTATCCATAAAAAATTGTTTGAATTTATTGTTTATTTATTCCGAAATACATCAAAGAAAAATTCCGGCTTCAATGGGACTTTTTGGCTGCAGACTAGTGTTATCTGATCTAAACTGATCAGATAAATATTCCAAAGATTTTATAAAATTGTACAATATTTTGTATACATTTTTAAAATAGTTTATATTTAAATTTTCGCTAGTTCTGATCTCGTTTGATTCTATGGTCATACCAATTTTCCAAACGATTGAATAATATATATTTCGGCCTCAAAAACATTATCTTCCTAAAAGTAAATACATAAATGCATCTTATAATCCTTAATTCTTCAGCTCATTGTCCTTATAAAAGGGACAACGGACAATAAGCAACGGAGCCACACAGGCAATAAAAAGTCTGATAAAAGATAAAGTTAACTTCAAACCGGTTTAGAACCGAACCTGCTCGAACCCAGAATTCCGACTTTTCTCTTACTGTGAAACGAACCTTGAACCGAACCTCTTGGAAAAAAATTTCTGAACCTGTTCCGAACAAAACTTTCGGTTTGGCTCAGAAAAAGTTATAAGTTTTAGTTAATCGGACATTTCATTGATAAATGGAGTCGCATAGACCAACAATTGTTCAAAGAAATAATGCTTATAAATTTAAATTGAAAATGAATTCGTATGTTCAAGTAAACAAAAATTCAGAAAATCTGTAATTATCAGGGCTGCAAACAGGTCCGGAACCGAACCCTTCAGAACCGGTTCGGTTCAGGTTCTGGTGATGCCTGAACCGAACCGGGAACCGAACCCCATTGAAAATAATCACGAGAACCCGAACCTAACCCAGATTTCTAAATGATGGGGTTCGGTTCTAAAAAAAAATTGCAAGCACAGAATTTATTTTTGCACTTTGATGATAAAAAATATTTCATAATTATGAACAAAAATGTATCCACTCATATGCCCATGTATGGACGGCGACACTCTTCCCGTCCGCAACAAAAGACTGGACAAAATAACACAACCTTAAGCAAGGGAATTCAATTTGCATCCGAAACCGTATTTGTGGGTATTATTTTGTACGTACGGAGATGCAACGGCACGATGAATACAAGGATTTTATTTTATTTTTTTACCCAAGTCACAATTTAAATACTTTTAGCATTTCACTTTCACAATATGCCAGTCAAAGCCGTGCTGTGGCGGTCCCATTCTTTGAAAAAATAGCTCTGACTGGAATTCGCGGAAATGTATAAATGTGTTCGGCCACACTATAAGTTAGGGATGAGACATACTGGCGTGTCTGTGATTAAGTCACTGTCACGGGCAATCATGAAATCACAGTGACTGCATATAAAAAACAGTGTGATTTGGTGACTACAAGTCACTGTGACTTGGCCAATCACAGTTACTAAATCACGGATACGCCGATAAAGGTCATCTCTTATTTATAAGCTGTGGCCGTGTTTTTTTGCAGGTTTCATGGCCACAAAAAGCACATCAGTTTCAGGAATCCCACTACTGTGAAAGAAAAATGACTTTCGCTGAGAGTGCAAGTTGGCAGTATCGCTGAACTCTTCTAAACATACATACAATGTCTGATTGTTTAGTCAATCTAGACAGATCATTTATGTGCTTGACTGCCAAAAACAGCAGCAGTTTATAAGGCATCTCTTCTTCAAACTCTATTAAAATATTTATTATGTACATAAATATATAAAATGCAATCTGGAACCCGAACCCGAACCGGAACCTCGGTTCTCAATTTAAAGGGAACCGGTTGTGGAACCGAACCCCTAGCGTAGGGTAAGGGTTCGAACCCCAAACCGAACCCCTGTCGAAATTGTTTTGAAGTTATCGAGCTGAAATTTTGCACAGAGTCTTCTTTTTACTGCACGCAACTACTATGTCGTAACCGGCCGGATCGGACGACTATATCTTAAAGCTGCCATAGGAACGATCGGTCAGGAAATAAGTCTTAGTAGGAAAAACTTGTTTGTTTTCCATTGTAGTGTCACCAATATTGGTATATATTAGTTTCATATACTTTCACATAATTCTAGAAAAAATTTTCAAAATCGAAAGACTATATAGCTGACATAGGATCGGTCGGAAAATCTGTTTTACTAAGAATAGTTTTTATACCCGTTACTCGTAGAGTAAAAAGGGTATACTAAGTTCGTGCAAATGTATGTAACAGGCAGAAGAAAGCATTTCCGACCCCATAAAGTATATATATTCTTGATCAGCATCAATAGCCGAGTCGATATAGACATGTCCGTCTGTCCGTCTGTCCGTCCGTCCGTCCGTCCGTCCGTCCGTCCGTCTGTCTGTCTGTATGAACACCTAGATCTCAGAGACTATAAGAGCTAGAGCTACCAAATTTTCAGTGTAGATTTGTATTGTCTGCACGCAGATCAAGTTTGTTTCAAATTTTTGCCACGCCCCCTCCCGCCCCCGCAATTTGAAAAAAACCTCATATCTCCCATAATTTTGAAAATAGACTGTTCAAACCTTCTAGACATATATCTTAATCCTCATTACCTATCGAGCCGCCATACATTATTTCGATCAGATGAACGATAGTAGAGTTGCCGCCCCCGCAATTTGAAAAATTCCTCATATCTCCCACAATTTTGAAAATAGATTGTTTGAACCTTCTAGACATATATTTTAATAATTATTACCTATCGATCAGCCATACATCATTTCCTGATCAGATGAACGATACAAAAGTTGCCTCCCCCGCAATTTGAAAAAAACTCATATCTTCAACAATTTTGAAATAGACTGTTAAAACCTTCTAGAAATATATCTTAATCCTTATTACCTATCGATCCGCCATACTTCATTTTTCGATCAGATGAACGATAGTAGAGTTGCCGCCCCCGCAATTTGAAAAATACCTCAAATCTCCCACAATTTTGAAAATGGATTATTCGAACCCTATAGACATATATTTTAATCATCACTACCTATCGATCCGCCATACATAGTTTCCTGATCAGATGAGCTATAGTAGAGTTGCCTCCCCCGCAAATTGGAAAGAAACTCATATCTCCCACAATTTGGACATGTTTATATCCTGAGTAACGGGTATATCGAAGTCGAGCAGGGCCGACTTTAACTTACGCTCTCGTTTTTTATGGAACCGTGATCAAATTTTGATTCTCAATGATTTTGAATTTACAAATATCAGATTTCGATATCCTTTATATATTCTACCGGTTAAATCAGTTGGAGTGAACTTTTACAAGTGTATTAAAACTTCGGCACAGTCGAAGTTAGCTTTGCCTTCTCGTTTTTTTATATTTTTAGCAAATTAATTACTCTTCTAAACAAATTTGAAAAAACTTGGGACGAAACAAGGTTCGAACCAAAACCTTAGCACAAAAAACTTAAACCTTAAATTTCTGAACCTTAACCTATGTTAAATTTTGGCCCCCAAGAAAAATGATTTGGATTTGCTGCCCTGCTTAAAACAGTCTGTAATTTCAGTTCTGCTCTGATTGATTAGATTTTTAAACATAAATATTTATTTTGTGATATTTACGAATGATTATATGTCTAACCTCTCTTACAGACCGCTGATGAGTATCTAGTTGAATACGATAGGCTACGTGGCACAGAATATTCGCGCTTCCATGGCTATACATACGATGGCATTTGGGCAGCCGCTTTGGCCATACAATATGTGGCCGAAAAACGTGAGGATCTGCTTACGCATTTTGATTATCGTGTCAAGGATTGGGAGAGTGTTTTTCTGGAAGCCTTGCGTAATACCTCTTTTGAGGGGGTAACGGTTAGTAGCGGGCACACTCTACTAGGCGCTTAAACTTATTCTGTCTCCCCACCAACCCTTAGGGTCCCGTACGCTTCTACAATAACGAACGCAAGGCCAACATATTAATTAATCAATTTCAAGTGGGACAAATGGAGAAAATTGGTGAATATCACTCGCAACAGGCTCACTTGGACTTAAGTCTTGGCAAACCCGTGCGCTGGGTCGGCAAAACACCACCCAAAGATCGTACACTCATATACATTGAGCACAGTCAGGTGAATCCCACCATCTATATAGTATCGGCTAGTGCTTCAGTGGTGGGTGTGATCATAGCCACAGTATTTTTGGCCTTCAATATCAAATATCGGAATCAGCGGTAAGACCTTCTGGAAAAAAATTGACTCTATATATATATTGCTTATCTTTTATAGCTATATCAAAATGTCCAGTCCGCATTTGAACAACCTTATTATCGTTGGTTGCATGCTGACCTACCTGAGCATTATTTTCTTGGGCTTGGACACTACCCTTAGCAGCGTGGCTGCATTTCCCTATATATGTACAGCGCGTGCTTGGATTTTGATGGCTGGATTTAGCCTAAGTTTTGGTGCCATGTTCTCAAAAACGTGGCGTGTGCACTCAATCTTTACTGATTTGAAATTGAACAAAAAAGTAATCAAGGATTATCAGCTGTTTATGGTTGTGGGCGTATTACTGTTCATAGATATTGCCATTATAACCACCTGGCAGGTGGCAGATCCCTTCTATCGCGAAACAAAACAACTTGAGCCGAAGGTTTGATTGAGTTAAAGATTGATATATTGAGTTAAAGATGAATCTCTTACGCAGCACCATGAGAATATTGATGATGTCCTGGTAATACCCGAGAACGAGTACTGTCAATCGGAGCATATGACCATATTTGTGAGCATTATCTATGCCTACAAGGGTCTGTTATTGGTAAGTGGTCGTATGTGTTATGTTTTCCTTTTTATTAAACCTTCTTCTCTTTGTTCAGGTATTCGGTGCCTTTTTGGCCTGGGAAACCCGACATGTCTCCATACCGGCTCTAAATGATTCCAAACACATTGGCTTTTCCGTTTATAATGTGTTCATCACTTGCCTGGCCGGTGCCGCCATATCGCTGGTGCTATCGGATCGCAAGGATTTAGTTTTTGTCTTACTCTCGTTTTTTATCATTTTTTGTACGACAGCCACTTTGTGTTTGGTGTTCGTACCGAAAGTAAGACTGGTAGTAAGGAAGTTTTGTAGTTTCTGTAGCTGTGTAATATATATATTTAAACATTTTAATGAATATGCAATTTGAATGTTGTTTAATTGATCACTTGAAGTCGTTGAATGCGGCACTTCAGGTGATCAATAATCATGCTCTCGTTTAGCAAATACACTTTTACAACAGCAAACAACATTTACTGAAAATTCTAAACCAAACTTAAAATGCTACATAACACTACTTACTTGAACGAATCCACAATACTCGTACATACATACATATAGTAAATGTCCAATACAGCAGCAAGGTGGCTGAAAGCAAGCAAGTCGGGTTTTTCCGGGCACTCTGATCCTTAACTTGATTTTGATCGTCTAATAGCAGGCATTAGTCAAGCAAATAACTCAATTGTTTCGTCGATGGAGAATAGTGTCCGACTATATTTCCATAAGAGAAACAAATAAAAAATCTACTATTTCGCGATCGCTGGTGGATTTTATTAAAATTTACTTCTGAAAAATTTGTCTCCTGGAAAAGAAGAACTGAAAAAAATGTGTGCCAAAGCGTCCCATACGTTCTCAAGTGATGAAACACTATACAATTTTGACACTCCTTTGTTATTATATATAGATTATAATCAAGGTATATTTTATATAATTGCGTTTGAGTTTTTTTTTGTATATACGAGCTTTGTCCCTTGTTATTTTTGCTGTTTTAGGCGAACTTAACCTCAAACTTATTCTGTTTCGTGGAGTAAAAGTTAGGTGGATTGTGGTGGATTCTTATAATTGCTAACACATTATGGTATTTTAAAGTGCCTTCTTTACGATAGTCTAATTAGTTTTTGCCCAACTTTGCCCGAATTCGAAAAAATTTTCAGAAAACTTTGAGTTTGAGAATCAAGCACCACTTAAACTGGCCGTAAAACAGAAGCTGTTTTAGATTTTTATATAGCAAATTTATAGTAGATTGTTGTAACTGTTTACATAATAATGTTCTTTAATATGTATGCATAAAAGGAGGATATTGACTTTTCGAACAAATTAAATATATGGTAGCTAAATAAAATCGAAACAAAGGGCATAGCAGAATAAGCATAGGAAAACTGCCCCCGCAGTTATCAGCACCAAATTTTAAAGTTGGATTAACATCTATAAGAAACTCTTTTCTTTTCTTTTTTGGCCTGATATATCAATATCACAACCGATTGTCGGTCACGGCCGCTGCTAGTAATGCACGCCAGCCGCTTCTGTCGCGTGCGCGCTGTCTCCCGTTGTGTACACCAAGATTCTTAAGGTCTTGCTGCACCTGGTCTTCCCATCTCAATTTCGGACGTCCCTTCTGGCGGGGTCTCCCTAATTCTTTCGCCTTCCGACTGTACACCTTTTTTACTGGAGCGTTATCATCCATACGAGTGACATGTCCTAGCCAGCGTAGCCGCTGCAATTTTATACGCTTGGCTGGGTTTGTGTCCCCATAGAGCTCATACAGTTCGTGATTCATTCGGGAGCGAAATTCATCGCCAACTTTTAAAGGTCCATAAATCCTCCGAAGAATTTTTCTCTCGAAAACGCCAATTGCCGCCTCATCCGCTGCTGTTAATGTCCATGCTTCTGCGCCGTATTGCAGGACTGGGATGATAAGCGACTTGTATAGCGCTATTTTCGTTCTTCGAGAGAGGGCTCTACTCTTGAATTCCTTACTGAGCCCGTAGTAGCATCGGTTTGCAAGAGAAACTCACTCTCCCAAAATTGTAGTCTCCTAAGGAGCTTATAATACGCATACAAAACGAATTTCAGTTCAATAGTTAAAAAAACACAATAAATTTGGTGAAAGTCGGCCAGATCGGTTATATGGTAGCAATATGAAATAGTTTCGCGAATCGAAGCGTATTTGGTAACACACCTTAGAAGCTTGAAATAAGTGTGCAAACCAAATTTCGCGCAAATATCTCAATGATTAGAGTTTATGCCAAAAAACAGACTTTAGGACCATTGTGCATCACACCAAAAAGCGGGAATAGAGATAATGAGGAGAGGAGCTCTTTAAAGAAGATTTCGAGGAGTCTATATAAAGATCCCCTATAAGGGTAAATTTGTTAGACTACCCTCATCATCAAAAAATGGTTAAGAAGTGCAGAGCAGTCGCATAGTAGCTGTTGGATGGCTTCTATCTCCTATTCATTTCCACAGCTGCGACAAAAATCGTAAGAGGGTACGTGCATCGCGATGGCCCTATGTACATCAAATTCCTAATCCTGTTCTTGCGTAAGTGTAGGAGTTGAGAAGCTCATTTGGGCCTGTAGATCGGAAGATGTGACGAACAGGTGCGATCTCCTATTGTCGTTCTGCCCTAGTTCTGGGTTTCTGTCAAAATGTCCCGTAAGGGTCTTTGTACGACCGTTACCGCTTGTGTTGCTCGTAGAGTTGATTAGTTCTTTGCGCACTTGGGTTCAACCCTAGACCAGCAGGAAGCATAAAAAGCTCCCAAATTCTTGTTAAGAACTTTCCGGTTACCATAAGAACAACATCTTTTTATAATAAAGAGATGGATCCAATATGTTGAAACCGAGCTGCTCTGAACACTCAGTTTACCTTCTCCTCTCGCATTGAGAAAGATGGAAAAATGGAATTTTATAAAATTTAAAATTCAGGTTGCCAGAAAAACTTGCCTTATCCTTGCTGCTCGTATATATGTAGCCTGTCCTTCTACCTATAACCAAACGTTACAGTTAACCTTCATATCATTTTCCTTGATGTACCTTCCGTTTCTTGATTCCCACCCGTTATCTAATAATCTTCTTTAACATCTTTCAGCTGGTCGAACTCAAGCGCAATCCTCAGGGTGTGGTTGACAAAAGAGTGCGTGCCACCCTAAGACCCATGTCCAAGAATCGTCGTGATTCCTCAGTCTGTGAGCTGGAGCAACGTCTAAGGGATGTAAAGAACACGAATTGTCGCTTCCGTAAGGCATTAATGGAGAAGGAGAACGAGCTGCAGGCATTGATACGCAAATTGGGACCCGAGGCACGCAAGTGGATTGATGGTGTGACCTGCACCGGCACCACCAATGCAGGCGGAGAGCTGGAGCCCATATTGACAGATGATATTGCCAGACTGTCGGCGCCGCCAGTGCGTCGCGAGATGCCCAGCACCACAGGTGGGTAAAGAAGGAAATCTGACTAGACATATTCATGCATTGCCTATTTTGTGACATAGAAGTTACTGAGCTGACATCCGTGGATAGTGTTACCTCCACTCATGTAGAAATGG
This sequence comes from Lordiphosa mommai, assembly GCA_018904225.1. Classification (NCBI taxonomy): domain Eukaryota; kingdom Metazoa; phylum Arthropoda; class Insecta; order Diptera; family Drosophilidae; genus Lordiphosa; species Lordiphosa mommai. Next base: position 211,200 of record JAEIFT010000211.1, read on the forward strand.
ACAACTCCTTTGTGTCTGTACAGTCCACCGCCATGGCGCCTTCGCTTCCGCCGTAAGTGCTAGACAATAAAATGACATTGTCTTAGCTAACATTAATTCATTCCCTAGGAAAAAGAAAAAGCAATCTATAGTGGAGCACCATTCACATGCCCCTGTTCCAGCTGTAGCTTCGGCACCCACCATGATGCAGCCCATCCAGCAGCAGCTGCAACAGCATCTGCAGCAACAGCAACAAATGCAACAGCAACATCATCGCCATTTGGAGAAACGCAACTCGGTATCGGCCCAAACGGATGACAACATTGCCAGCATCACTAGCACTGTGGGCCAGTGCACCACCGGCGACTGCAGCTCACTAAGGGATCGTCGTCAGTCCGCCGCCTCCAGACACTATGATAGCGGCAGTCAGACACCCACAGCCAGACCGAAATACAGCAGCACCTATCGCAATTCCTCCACAAATATCTCCACTTCCCAATCGGAGCTAAGCAATGCGTGTCCACATAGCAAGCCCAGTACGCCGGGCATTATCAAAAGTAAGTGAATCTTATAACCTATACTACTTGCTAATTGTCCCATTACAATCAGCTCCCACTGCCTCGGACCATCGCCGCACCAGCATGGGCTCGGCGCTCAAGTCCAATTTTGTTGTTTCGCAGAGCGATCTCTGGGATACGCACACTTTGTCGCATGCCAAGCAGCGTCAGTCGCCGCGCAACTATGCCAGTCCACAGCGCTGCTCTGAGCATCATGGTCATGTGATGGCCTACGACCCTAACACCACCTCGCCCATTCAGCGCTCCGTGTCGGAGAAGAACCGAAATAAACATCGCCCCAAGCCGCAAAAGGGCACCGTTTGCCAGAGCGAAACGGATAGCGAACGTGAGCGTGATCCTCCAACTGTCAATCCGCCGTGTCAGCCGCGCAAACTGAATCGCAATTCCAACATTCAGCATGCGGCTCATCATCACAGTTCGCCCAATGTGGCGCCCGATAAGCAGAGGAAGCAACGCAACAAGACCGAAAGCTCCATCTATGGGGCCAGCTCTGAGACAGAGCTGTTGGAGGGTGAGACAGCCATACTGCCCATATTCCGTAAGCTGCTCACCGAGAAGAGTCCCAACTACCGTGGACGCAGCGTGGTGGGTCAAAGCTGTCCGAATATATCCATCAAATGCGACATTGTCGAGTACTTGTAAGATGATGCAATGCTGGATTTATGGATATTTAATGAGTATTTAACTATGTAGTGTAGTGTAACGAATGATATCCTTCGCTCTTACGTTATATGATACATCTACTATGTGCAGCTGGATAAACCATTTAGTGAATTATTAGCTATTACATTGATAAGATGGTTTGGGAAATAAATGATATTTGACCGAAATCGAGTATATATGAATCACTTAATCGCCAGGTAGGTAGCGTATAAAAATATTGTAGAATGGTTCAAATATACGAAGAATCCCTTTGACTCTATAGACGAAAAGATAAAATCGACTTTTCAGCCCGTAATCCCAGAAATTAAAGGTGATCAACGAGTGAAGTGTGACCGTTTAAAACCAGCCTTTGACAATGTTTTTACGTATTGAGTCTGTCCGCTAAAAAAATGATAGCGAAAAAATTTTGCGATATTATTTTGATCGTTTCTTATTTTGGATTGATTTGACTTAAATTTAAAACAAAATCGAGCGGATATGGCTTGTTGGGTAAAGATCAAATGTTCAAATGATGAGTACTCTGCTTCATTTTTGGATCGACTCAACATCGAAAATAAGGCAATACGTTCACATTGTAGTATATAAAGTCATTATTTAACCGAACCTTTCCATAAATGGTAAAGATGGTACGCTTAGGGCTTTTGTTCTGAAGGTGAATGATTTATTCTTCGAGGGATCTCGATCCGCTTCTGCAACATTTTTAGTTGTAGGATTGTTCGAAGTGTAAATTATGACTAAAACAAAAACAAAACCAAAGTCAAGGGGAACTTTGATTTAATACATGCACGGCTCAGAAATTAAGTAACTTTGTCAATAAGATACTAAAAACAGGGATGCAAACCGCTCAAAAATAAGTAGTGGTTCGGTTTTGTGGTTAACAAAGATTTTTAAGCCACGGCAAAATGGTCTAATAATTATTAAGAAATTTGGATTATACGCATATTTTGGGCCCCCAAGACGACTTACAAAGATTCGTTTAATTTTGACCATTATTTTATACAGCTGCCATATAAAAGAACTGGCCGATTTTCACTAACTTTGTTGTTTTTTAAACTATTGAACCGAAATTCTGTTTGTACAAGTATTTTAAGCTCACAAGGTGTCCTACCAAATTTAGTTCAATTTGGACCATTATTTCATATAGATGCCATATAACCGATCTGGCCGGCTAGCATTTTTTTTTTTCTTATATGGAAAATTTTAAATTGTTTTGTTGTATTTGCTCATCTTTCTTTATCGATTAAATTTTTTCACATTTTTTAAACATAAAATCGGATACAGCTTATCTGTTACATCGATTTGTTAACCACACTTCAATCTATTTTTAATGCTCAAACTCAAAGTGGTCTAAAAACTACGTAATTTTACGAGTTGGTGAAAATTCGAGAAAAACAATTAGCCTATCGTATAGAGGACAGTTACAACAATCCACCAAACTTTACTCTACGAAACGGAATTATTTTGAGGTTAAGCTCGACTAAAACAACACAACAACAAAAATACATAAATCATAGAACAAAGCACATATATACAACAAACTTGAACGAAATTGTATTAAACATACCTTGGACATTATTTTCCATATTTTATTTCAATTGTTTAAATTACCTTTCGTGTATTTTCAAGCCAATTGACTTTGACAGTAATATTAAAGTCAGACATAAGATTGGCAAAAATTTAAAAAAAAAGTTGGAAATAAGAAAACAAGTTAATTGCCCTTAAAGGTAATAGAACCATGTACCAAAATAACAAGTTCAAAATATTTGCGGTGGATCCCTGGAATTTTCGCACGACCCTGAAGTTCGAGTTGTTTTCTGCAATCATTTTTTTGTCTGTTCATTCACGATAATATGTTATAATCCCTGATCCCGTTCCGAACATTCTAATACGAAACCCCATTTGCATTTTTTCATTTAAATAACTTAGATTTTAAATAAAATATATGAATTATTTAGACAGAAATCAATACCCCCGCACACTGGTACAAATTGGCATATTAAAAAATGTTGTGTACAATAACAAGTTCAAAATATTTTTCGTTTTCCTGAATCTTTTTTATTCTGCTTTTGTTGCTGCAGCAAGTGTACTTTAAAATGATGAAATCAGATTAATATCAAGTTTAATAATTTTCTTTAAATGGAAAATTAAGCGTCAGATATGTCTTATTCTAAAGAAAGAGAAAAGTTTATGCTTTTTATGAGTTGTTTGTTTGTTTTTATGTGATGTTGCAGTGCTGTTTTTTAGACGAACCTAACCTAAAAGTCACGAGTTTTGTGGAGTAAAAAAGTTTTAAGCTACTCCAGTATTCTCGCACCTAAAGATGCAAATATGTTTATCTGAATGTATATAATATAGCGTAACCAACCGCATTTGCTCATTTTTGCTCGTTTGCGAAATATTTGTTATTGTTGCAGGCAACTTTGAATTTAAACACGCTGAAATGTTTCCAAAATGGATTGAAGGTGGTCGTAAATCGCAGATAATTTCTGATTGGATCTTTAAAACGATTGTTAAAAAATCTTAAACCAATGGAAAATCAACTACTTCTAATCGAAATCTGTTATTATACCACTTATATTAAAAAGAATCTGACAAAATGCATTAGGCTCATTGCAAGATTCAACCAAAAACATTATAAATGGCTTTAACCAAGGTCGTCGAGGATGATGTTTTTTTAGGAAATGCCAAAGGACGCCCATTTAATTTATGAAGAAGGTGGAATGCGTTTATAAAGAATAAAAGCTGCAAATATTTTCATAAAGCAAAGTCAATACACTTATTTCTCACGTAATCAAAAAATTTTAGGTACAACATTTTATTAAACTTTTAAAATTGTTTAATATATCGTTTGTTAGAAGAAAATTAAGCTATATTATGCAGGAAATATTTTAATTGTATTATGTGAACAAATTTGGAAAATTAATTTTAACATGAAATCGTAATGTTATATGGGCGGTTCAGGTGGGCTTGGTCGGATCGGTCCAAAATTTTTTTCGTTTCTTATATATGATATTACAATTAAATGTTCCAAGTTACAGCCCTCTAACTACATTCGTTTAATTTATGCCAAAATTTTGGCTTTTGGCGCCACTGTGCATTGGTGGGCTGATAAATGTAGTTATTATATTAAGACAGATGTAAAGACGATGTCCATAAGTTTAAGGATTGTGTTCACGATCGGAAGTGAAATATATATTATAGCCTTTCGTAACGGTGCGTATAAATTGGATTCCAAGCTATAATGGCGAAAACAATATATCGGATGACCTAGAAAAAGTAAGCGTGATATATTCTCTAAACGAGAAAGTTAAATAGAATAATGAAGAAACACTACCAATACCTTAGAAAAATTGATAAATTACCAAGTACAATATCGCAGTCCATAGGTGTCCAAGGCCTATACTCCCAATCCTCCTGTATTGTTACTAAAACTCGCGGCAAACGCGAGAGTCATATACAATAACAACCACCAAATTTGGTTTTATTCTTCCTCACTCTTCTGGCTGCGGCTGCCCGAACACAACAACAAGTTTGTTTGGGAGGTGCGAGTTAACTTAGGGCCATTTTCTAATCTTCATGGTTTTTAAATCTGTGAGCTTTTTAAGTATAAATATGTTGCATACTTTTAAGCCGCTTTAAAATATTTATGCTGGAGTCTACAACGACCCGCGTATTATTTTTAACGCGGCCTAACAGTAGGCAGCATTCATATCCTTAAAAAGCACCTAGATTTGAAAACCATGGAGATGAGAAAACGACCCTTAGACTAGTTGAAAAAAATTCGATTCTTTATTTATTTAGTGTTTGCTCTTGCATATGCTCTCAATGGGCATCCCTGTCATAGTCTATACACCCAAAAACTCATTGATAAGCTGAAACGAACAATTTTTATAGGCGATTTTCGGTTCGGTTCTGAATTTTCGAAAGAACACCGGTTCGGTTTTTGGTCCGGTAAAAACAAAATAAATCAAATTGTGAATTGTTGTACAAGTAACATTTATTTAATCACTTCAACACATAAGTTTAATGGAGGAAGTACCGGGTTTTTAGTTGCATTTAAGTACAATACGTCATGGTATAGGGGTTTTTTTTTTTGCTTTTCTTTTTAGCTCATTGCCAGTATAAACCTGGATTTTTCTTCTTAAATTTTGTTTCATTTAAATGTCTCACCTTATGTATCACAGTTACATGGTTATTACAAACGTGAGGGTGCGTATGTGTTTGTGTGTGTGAAAGTGTTTGTTTTGAACGATTACAACTAGAATAAACAACACACAACAAATTCATACATATACATGTGTGTTTGTGCGTTTCGAACTACCGTATAAAGTAATTGTGTATGCTGGCGCCAAACATTTGCGGCCCAATTTAACAGCTAATAAAATTCCAGAGTATAATTATGATTTGATTATAGTTAAGTACATAAACAGCATTAGAAACATCTTGCTAAAAACTAATAATACCGACCGGAGTAGCTCTGCTAATTGCTTCAGTTTACGAGCATCTAACATAGTACAATAACTAAAAGGAAAGCACATGGCAACAGTTTAAAGTCTTTTGGAAGTAGCACACTAAAGAGACAGTATTTTGCAAGTACAAAAAGGTTGCGCAAATATTTCACACCAGCCGACAAATAATCTGGAAATATTTGCGCAAACAGTTTCGTCGGCATAGACATAGCTTAACAACTAGTTTATAATTCTCTGTGTATATTATATTATATATATGTAGACATATATGTAAAACAATACATATAATTGTATATGTATATATATATATAAATGTATCTGGGGGGCAAGCGAGGCCCGGTATAAAAAAAAAATGCAGTTGCTTGATGCAACATCACTGCCCATGGCCGGCAAAAGTAACTAATTCAATTTGATGTAGACGGATACGTTTGATATTTGCACTCGCGCATCGTTTGGAATGAGTGCTCAAAGTCCAGTGGTATTGGCGCCAAGGCATGACCACTTTCTGTGCCGGATATAGTTTTCACCAAACTGTTTGAATTCAATGATTCCAGTTCGTGTGTCTCCGAGTTGGCCATTTCCACAATGGCTGAACTGGTGGGCGTTAACAGCTGCTCACTGGCAATCACCTGGCTGGGTTTGCTAAAAGAAAGAAACATACATTAACATCGCTCGTCACATGAATATTAACAAAAAGGTTTTTTTTTTAAAAGTGGAGTGAACCATTTGATCCAACTAAACTAGATTTTTCAACTCAAATCAATTAAGAAAGTCGGTCAAGCACGGCTCTAATATACTCTGTACCTTTCAAATTCTGTACATAACTGATAGCTGTTAAGTGTGGGGTCGTAAAAACTGTGTAAGTGCTGCCCAAAACGATATCGGTCAGTGCTGCCCAGCGTAATTATTTGTTCTGCTTATTACTTGACTATGGCTCATCTGATCAGGAAATGGTGGATCGAAATGAAATAACGAATTAAATGTATGCCTAAATGATTTGAACAATCTTTCTTTAAAATTGTAGAAAATATGACGTTTTTTTTTTATTTTGGGGGTGGCAACTCTGCTATTGTTCATCTGATGAGAAAACAATGTATTGGGACTTGATAAGTTTTGATGAGTAGAATATATGTCTAGAAGGTTTAAACAATCTATCTCTAAAATTGTGGGAGTTAGGAGGAGTTTTTCAAATTGTGGGGGTGGCAACTCTTCTATCGTTCAACTGATCGGAAAACGTTGTATTAGGGCTTGATAAGTTTTGATGAGTGGAATATATGTCTAGAAGGTTCGAACAGTCTATCTCAAAAATTTGAGGTTTTTTTAAATTGTGGTGGTGGCAACTCTGCTATTCTTCATCTTATGAGAAAACGATGTATTGGGGCTTGATAAGTTTTGATGAGTAGAATATATGTCTAGAAGGTTTAAACAATCTATCTCTAAAATTGTAGGAGATATGACTTTTTTTTTTTAAATTGTGATGGTGGCAACTCTGCTATAGTTCATCTGATTGGAAAACGATGTATAAGGGCTTGATAAGTTTTGATGAGTAGAAAATATGTCAAGAAGGTTCAAACAGTACATCTTAAAAATTGTGGGAGTTAGGAGGAGTTTTTCAAATTGTGGGGTTGGCAACTCTACTATCGTTCAACTGATCGGAAAACGTTGTATTAGGGCTTGATAAGTTTTGATGAGTAGAATATATGTCTAGAAGGTTTAAACAATCTTTCATTAAAATTGTAGGAGATATGACGTTTTCTTAAGTTGTGGTGGTGGCAACTCTGTTTTTGTTTATCTGATCGGAAAACGTTGTATGGGAGCTAGATAAGAAATGATGAGTAGAATATATTTCTAGAATGTTCAAACAACCTAACTTCAATATTGTGGAAGAAATGAGGTTTTTTTCATATTTCTGAGATCTCAGCGTTCACACGGATAGACGGACATGGCTATATCGACTCGGCTTTTGATGCTGATCAAGAATATATACAGTTTATAGGGTAGGAAATGCTTTCTTCTTGCACAAACTCAATATACTCTTTGTACCTTCGGTTCAGAGTATAAAAATACTGATTCTATTCATGTGACTGGTAGTGTATTTACTGTTACTTACCGCTCATAAAACTTATTGCTCGCATTGTGATGCTTATGCCACTTTGGCCATCCCAGCTGCATGAATCCAAACTGCGGTCCCGCCACCTTGAGCAAACTCATTAGAAAAAATGTGGCATAAAACCAGCTAATGATCATGACCACCACCAAAAAGACACCAATCTGTATGTAGGGCAGTATATTGGATGCCATCATAATGCCGCCTGCAAATCCCGTGGTGGCAGCCGCCATTACAGTTGGTCCAATGACACGTGAGAGCACAAACTGGGTGGCAGCCAGGCGTTCCTTAACGGGCGACATGCGATAATGTATGCCATAATGCAGGCTAAAATCCACCGCCAGGCCAATTGCCGTGCTGACAGCTATACTTTCCAATATGTTGAGTTGCCAGCCAAGCAAGATAAGCACGGCCACGGTATTAAATATGGTCAGAGAGACGGTAACCACCGCATAGATTGAGATGAGCAGATTAAGTGTAAAACAGAGCAGCACCACTAGCGAGGCGGCCATGGCCAATGAAATGGCCACGATTGTGTCATGCGAGAGCGTATCCTGTACATTGAAGAACTTGAGATCACTGGTGAACCAACCCTTGCTTAATTCCAGCGGGGCTGTGCTCAAGCAATGCTGAAACCAATGCTCCACCACATCATAGAACTCCTTGATGTTGGCATAAATGGTGCTATAGGTCACATTCGATTCGAACTCAATGACCAAGGCCTTAACCATAAGTGGCACTTCTGTGCCCACCTCCGAGCTATCATTGGTTATGCTATCCAAATAATGATCTTCCTCCAGTTTCATATTAGGCGGCGCTATGGCAAACTTGGGTCCGGCCACGCCTGGTTGAAAAAATCGTGGCGTATCATACAGATTGGATATGCTTTGCGGCAGACATAAGTCAAAGATGTGCGGCTCATAGGGAAACTGTACACCGCAGCAGGGCGAACGATCCCGTCGCGAGATATCCATATCGTCAATACATCTGCGCTTCATGAAATCAATAAAGTTCTCTATGAAGCAGTTGGGCAGGAGCATGCCAAACGTATCCTGGTAAAAGGGCTGCTGGCGCACACGCTGGCAAAAGTCCAGGATCCACAGCTGCGCCTGTTTGCTGGATATATTAAAATTATTGTCATAGTAGAGTTGGCCATAGGAATTGGGGTTCGTGTAGTCGCCATCATCCACCGCCTGGACACCCCAAACGAAGCGCATATGCATCTTGAAGTTCTCCTCCACTTGCAGCGGTTTCTCAAACCAAAACTGTTGCTTCAGACTGGTGTACATCTCGAAGGGATGACGCGAGACGAATAGCTGGAAATGTGATTTCTCTGGCAACTGCAGTCCTGGATACCAGAACACTATAAAGGCGCTGGCAGCGCCCAGACTGCCAAAAATCAACAGCCATACGTAGGCATAGTGCATGATGCTATAAGTGATGCAGTCCTCGAATAACTGGCAAAATCTATTAATTGACTTGTTGCAGGCATTGAGCAGCCGCTGCAGCAGATGCTGTTGGGGACAATAGGATATGCTGCTGGCAAACAGGCGCTCCATAATGGATACCGAGGCGGGCAGCCAGGTAATCATCAGCAAATAGTTGGTGGCCACCACCGTGCCGGCAAAGACCCTGAAAAAAATAAGACATTATTTCGGTGACTTAGTTATTCCCGCTCAAAATACTCACCCAAAACACTTGATGGCCGTAATGGAACTACTGTATGAGGCATAAAAAGCGCCCGCTGTGGTCAGCGAAGTGACAAACATTGAGGCGGCCGCATGCCGCATGGTCAATGCCATTATATTCTCCAAGGTTTCCGTATGCTCACCATTCTCCAGTGGTGTGGGCAAAGCCGAGGATGATTGTGTGGTAAGTGTTGAGCTTTTGGTAAAACGTTCCGCCAGCACACATTGCCAAATCTTTATAAACAGAAACACATCATCAGCTCCAATGCCTATGATCACCACCACAGCAAGCAGATTCATGTAGGGGAAAAAACTAAACTCCAAGACCAGTGTATAAACAAAGTAGGCCAATCCCAGCGAGAAACAGACCGCACAGCAGGACATCACCGTTAGGAAGGCGGAACCAGTGTACAGCCAAATGCAGGCCATGACAAACAAACCGCCCAGCGAGACCAGCCAAACATCCGTCAGCAACAGCTCGTTAAATAGTTCATTCTCCAAACCCAAATCCATGGCAATTACTTCAACCAGCTCGTTGCTCAAAGCCCTGAAAAAACAATCACACATCAAAAATAAAAATATATACAAAAACCTTTCCAACATGGCCACCAAAGCACGTCAGAAAGAATTGGACAAAATGGATCTGCTCTTCATGTCTGATCTGCTGACCAAGTGCCCCAAGCGTGTGACCACCACCCAGGCGGACTATATCGATCATTCAAGAACTGCCCGTAAAAATGTTCTGGCCCGTAACACTCAAGCCGATCCCTCACTCATCGCCGGGCATTTTGTCAACAATCTTAAGGTAAACGGACAGCACATGCATACCAAGACTTGGCCGCGTGCCATGGACTGGCGCGAGGAGTACCGTCAGTATTTGATGCGCCTCAAATGGTGTAACGAGGAGATCTTTAATCTCTTCTTTGTGTGCCCACCGGTGAAATATCAGCTAATCGAACAGTTTCTTAAAGGACTTGCACAAGACTGTGTACATTTCGGATTACTCGCCGAATGAGTATGTCTCACTGTTCAGTCAGAGGCGCATTAACGATGGCAAGGGAGGCGATCAACATCTCTTGGCCACAAAAGATTATCAGACCACTTATGGCAATTATCATAATCGTATACAGGATCTGGAACGTTTTCGTGAAGTCATGTACCCCGAGCCCATACCCAAGCAGTTGACTTTGGACAAGTTTGCCAAGGAAATGCGAAAACTGTTCAAAAAGTACGATATAACGACCTATTATGAGGAAATATGCGTGCCGGCGCTGATGAAAGCCAAAAATGGTATAATGCCATCTGGTCCCATTGATCGTTATACCCTGCGCAAGTATTAGAGTTCAAAGCATTACTTACTCTCGTTCCCATTCGTGAAAAAGCGGCAGCATACGATTGGAGTGAGCCACTGGTACAAAAATCATGGCGTATTTCAAAAAAACGTTGGTATCCTGAAAAAGAAATGCGAGTGTTAGAAAGGGGGAAAAAATTTGAATTGTTTTGAAATTTCAATATGAATAAAAATATTAGACGAGGGAATTTAATACTTTCTATAATACAATACCGCAAAGTTAAATTTCCTATTGTTTAAAAACAATTTGAGAAGACTATAGGTGGCACCCAGGAAGAGGTAAAATCCCATAAATACCTAATAAATATCACCTATGTAACGAACCTTGTTCTCATAAAATCAAGATCAAACCATTTTAATGGCAGCTTTCGTTAAAGAAAAAAACAAGTAAGAAAGTCGGTAAAGCCCGACTTTAATATACTCTGTACGGGTCAAAGTTTGTATATAACCGACTAGATTATACCCATGGCTTCGCTCGCATTTGTAAAAAGCAGGGATGCAAGACTGGTTCGGTTTATGTAGCCTTCAAACCACTAGTTCTGTTTATAACATGGTTTTTAGAGCAATCCAAACCGCGATTTCGGTTCGGTTCAGTGGTTCACTCTGAGTTTTGAAGCATTCTACTTTCTAATAAGAACTTATTAATCTTTTTGATATTATTTTCGAAAGTAAAGTCGTAAAAATCAGGGAATAATACCGTAACAGGAACCGGAACCGTTAACAGAAATAATCCGTTTAAATCCAAGTACCAGTATCAAAACCAGAACCAATGTTAAAAATTGTTTGAGAACCGAAAACCGTTAACCGTTACAATAGGAACCGAAAAACAGGAACCATACCGGAACGCTAATACCGGTACGGTTGGTTCGATTGATTTATGATTATTTCAAATATATATAATATGTAATTCAACTGGTAAAATAGCATTATATACACTTAGAAAAAAGTCATACATTATAGAAATTCGCCCTTATAGAATAACCAGAATTAAATTCGCTTTTTAAGATATATAAGAAAAAGAATCTTAAAAGCGGAACAACTTTTCTTTGGTTAATCTAAACCCTCTTATTAACTGAAAAGAATGTCTTAGGGCCGATTTCTCATCTCCTACATAGTCTAACAAATAGCACCCATCTAGAAGATGAGAAATCGGTCCTTAGTCTTAAAAATATCCTCCCTTAAATATCGAAATGTTGGAAAAATGATAATATCAATTTTAGAAATTAAGTTTTTGGATTTTAATTAATTTTCGCTCCAAAAAAATTATGTTTTAATATTTATAAAAAAATTATATAAGGAAAAACTAAGGCAGATTTTTTGTTTCCAACTGTTTTAGTGTTTTTTTAGTGCTGATATTCCCATTTGAGTATTTTACCAGCGTATTATGAGCAAAATTAGACCGTAGCTTTAGAGTCTGGGTTCAAATTTTTCCAAATCGCTAAAGATCTTTATTTTTGACGGCGATTCGGCAGATTATGGAGCGGATATTATGAAAAATTTGTCTGCTTTATGAGATATTGCCCTAATGCGAGTTTGTCTGGGCGACAGAAGAATAGAGAATTTCTTAATTTAAGGTTGATTTTTTTCATGTGGCATATTCTAAGAACACAAATTTTTCTATTACATCCATTTATTTTTTGGATATCTTGAAACAATTCAAATTTTTGAATATTAAAAAAAGATACTTGTACCGGTACGTACCGATATACCGAAATAAAAATCTGAGTACCATATCGGAACCGAAAACCAAAATAAACTGAAAACCAAAAAAGAATCTTAAACCGAAATTCTCATTTCGGTACGTAGCGGTACCGGAACCGATATTCGTTTCGGGATTATTTCCTGGTAAATATATTTAAAATATTAATATTCACCTACATAAATATTCATAAAAAGTCGGTCATATAATATTCAGGATTATCGAGATTTGAAGGAATGAATTTTCAACCACCAGGTCATTCTCAGGGGCAAAATATGGAATATCAATGCCATGCCAAGTAGGTGCCTGGCAATTCCTTTACTAACCAGATCACATTTCAGATGGTGTGGAAACACTGGAAGCCGACTACAACCCTATTAAGAGGCAGTTAGAAAAACTCTACATCAATAGAATGATGCAAGGCTTTTCGAATAGTTGATTCTCATAATTTTTCAAATCATCTTTGACTTAGTTATACAACTTACGTCATCAAACCGAACCGAACCGTTTTCATTTTCGATTCCTGGTTCGGTTCTGCGTTAAAGACAAATAAAAACTCGTTATGAAAAAGAGTTAAAATATTCGCAAGTTAGAGTTCTTCGGTTTTTCAAAATCTTGAAGAATACAATTTGTTTTTTTTGACCTCGACTGGTTAAAAGTAACTAACAAAAGAAAGCTTTCATACAACAGTTTCCCGATCATTTACCAACTTTCGTGGAATATTTTCCAAAATTTAAAAGCGATGTTTTTCTTATTTTTTAGCAATCGCAAAATGACACAAAATTTTTTAAGTTTAATTTTTAGCAAATTCCTTGAGCTTTCAATAAATGAAAATCGACTCAACATTTTCACGCGGTTGGGTGAATTACCCAACAAAAGTGAATACAGTTTTTATGAAGAAGATTTTTAAAAATTTAAATGTCACAAAACTTTCGGCCATTCAGCCCAATTTCTACTCAGGTGAGGTGTAGGGATTCTAAAAGATGATTTGCACAAAACGAAATTTTGTCTCCCTTCATAAAGAATGGATTTAGAATTTTTTAAATCTAACCGACATAATCTAACTCGACATTAGATCATTCCTTTACTTACATTTGGCTTGATGAAGCTATTGTCGCTGAGATAGTTGAGCACATTGTACACCAAATTGTGACGTGTGCACTCCTCAGGAGCGTAACAGCGCGTATTCTCATTACAATTGGCGTCCAATTTCAAATCATGAAAATATTCATAGCAGCCAACTAGCAGAGATTGCAGCGTTGTCACATCTTCGGTGGTTAGATCAAAACAGGAACTTTTGTTGGCCAAAAGGGCAGCATAGTTGGGCAGCGACCAGGGCCGGCAGCAGTTGGTTGTAAGCATTTCGGGCTCACAGTAATCCTTGTAACTGGGCGCGGAACCGATTTGTTCCTGCAGCTGGCACATGGCCAGCAGGCCATTCAAATCAAATAGCGATTGCGTAACATTGGGTCCAATACGTCGAACCACAAAATGCGAGTAAGCCTTATGCGGCGAGGAGTCACAAAAGAACCCCTCAATAGGTTGACGCAAATTGGAGTTCGACCAGCCATTGGTGGGCAGGGTGGACGCCTGTTTTAGCAGGCGCCAGGTGCTCTTTTTAGTTTGCTCCCGCTTGCGATGCACATCCTCATCCACGGAGGTGGTATTACGACCGTATTCAATCTGCTCGCTGCGGGTGGGCTCCAGCATGGAGGGGGCACCGTCATTTGTGATTTCATAATCACGAAAGACACCGCTATCGCCCATCCAGGTGTCCCGGTCAACCGATGGTGCACTGGTGGCCTTTAATCGCTTGCTAAACAGCATAATCTGATGTTCCACCTCGGAGTGATCAGACGATGCCTTCTGCTCCTTGCGCCGCTTGTTTTTATTTTTGTGCTTGCGACGCTGGTTCTTGCGCCGTCTATGGTTATGATGCAGCTGGTAGACACTGTGAGATTCGTCGTACCTATGCTTTTGTAAAAGATCCGATGGATTTGAGAAGAGCAGGCCGTTACCATCGCACTCCTGTAGAAGGTTATGCCAGGCGGTTAAACGTTTGCCTATCTCCGTGCCGCGGGTCTCAAAGCCCTGAAATGAGGAAATGGAATGGGTTAGAGAGCATGCGTACGTATGAGTTTACGAGCAGCCATACGCACCAAGGTGGGGTCACTAAAGTCGGGCAGTTTGTTCAGCATGAGCGCCACTATAATGCAGGCCACACAATAGACGCCAATAGAGACGACCACCAAATAGGGACGTCGAGCCAGGACATGGTAATACCAGTTCATCTTTTTCGAGTCGAAGCACAACATTCCCAGGCTCACGGTTCTCTCTCTCTCTCTTTAAATTGAAACCAATTTATTTAATATCTGTTTTCATGTTGGTATTGCTCATCGTTTTGTGGTTCTAATGCCTCATCCTTTAGCAGCATCAGCAGATTTATTTTGTTTTTGCAGCCATTGTTTTTGTTTTTGTTATAGATACTGCCAGTTGTGGACCTGGGGAAACTTCAGCAGCACTTGTTGTTGTTAAAAGTAGAGATGCGAGCGTGAGCGATTTTCGCATCACGTAACGCACGCTTCACGAAATAGAAATTTCTTTACGCGCGATTTAGGCAAACCATTTTTGTAGCGTAATTTAAAATTAAATTTGGAAATAAATTGCAGCTGCTTGAGGACAATATTTTGCATATCTTTTTCGGGCAAAGTTTTTATTGTAAGCTTTTTAAAATATGTTTGTATCAGGGCTGCCTGGACAGAACTTTTTTTATCTTAAAAATGGAGTTTGGTTCTAAAAAATCAATTTCGAGCAAATAATCTATTTTTGCACTCTAATGTTAAAGTTCGTAAATACAGCATGACTTATGTTCACGTTGTATATTTTTAACACGAACAAATCACGCATGCACACGCACGACAGTCTGTTTTTTTTTTCTTACGATCACGTCGTGACACACCGTGACATGTTTACATCCACGTAACGCGCATCTCTAATTAACAGCGAAAGTGCAAATAAGCTATCGAACCAGTTGGTATCGATAGACCTATTTGTTATCGCTCGCATGTAACGAAATGAGAACCGTCAAAGAGCATTTAAATAATTAAAAATAGTTCATATAATTATTTTAAGGTTATTTAACACAAAATTTGAAATTAGCAATTAAGAGTCATAAATATGCTTTCGTAACTAGACTATCGCCTCGTTAGGCAGTTTCTCGTTTCTATCGAACCAGTTCCGCAATAGTTCAACCGCTGCTCCAATGTTTTATAATCCGGCACTTTTAGTTTATATTTAATTTTGATTAATAAAAAAATGCTACGCAAAGTGCATTTGCTCTGCCGACAGCGAGTACCGGCAATTTTGTATAGAACTAGCTCCAGCTCAGGTTCCGACAATGCAAAACGTGCCGGCTCCACCAAGAGTTTGCCCGCTGTAAGGAATCCCTTTGCAGCGGCCCAGGAGAAAACCAAAAACACCTACCTGACCATGGTGGAGATCTTTCAGGAGCGTGATGTGCATCGACGCAATCATGTGGAATTCATTTATGCCGCTCTCAAGCACATGCCCGACTTTGGGGTGGAGCATGATCTGGAGGTGTACAAGGCGTTGATTGAAGTGATGCCCAAGGGCAAGTTCATACCCACAAATCTGTTCCAGGCCGAATTCATGCACTATCCCAAACAGCAGCAGTGCATCATCGATCTGCTGGAACAGATGGAGGACTACGGTGTTATGCCCGACTACGAAATGGAGGCTATGCTATTGAATGTATTTGGCAACAAGGGTCATCCGTTGCGCAAATACTGGCGCATGATGTACTGGATGCCCAAGTTTAAGAATCTGTCGCCCTGGCCGTTGCCCGATCCCGTGCCTGATGACACTCTGGAGATAGCCAAGCTGGCGGTGGAACGCATGTGCACTGTGGATCTGCGATCGCAGATTAGCATATACGAGACCAGCGAGCTAAAGGATGCCCTGGATGAGACGTGGATAGTGAGCGGTATGAGTCCAGAGCAGTCCAAGCTGCTGCGTGAGCACTCCCGCCAGAAGGCTTTGTATATCGAAGGACCCTTTCACATATGGATACGAAATCGTCGCATTAATTTCTTTACCCTGCGTGCCGATGCCGATGCAGAGTTCTTGGCCCAGTTGGACGAGCGGCAGCTGGACGAGGATGATGTGTCACACATAGAGGTGCCCTTTATGGGTAGGGCTCCACCACGAAGACACAATCAGTTGGGTAAATTGCGTTCGGTGCATCAGCAGGACGATGGCACCATCTTTGCCATTTGTGCCACTGGCACCTCCACCAAGGATTCGCTGCTGTCCTGGATACGGCTGCTGGAGACGCATGGAAATGCCTGCCTAGGTGAAATCCCCGTGTTATTTAGATTTACCTCCATAGTGCCCGCCAAAGCAGAGGAAATCGCTGGTCCAGCCAGTGTGCCCGCAACCAGTGATAGTAGCGTGAGTTGAGTTGTTAAATAAATTAAACTAATTGTTGTTGATATCGTCTAGTTTTATTAAGTACGCATAGGGGAGATCCGGTCTAGGGCCTGTCCGGGGCAAGGATTATTATACTGAGCCGAGCTTAAACGGAAAATCACAGAACTTGAAACTAAGAGTACAGAGGATCTGCCTAGGATTTAACGCCTTAATATGTATGTACATGTCCAGTGGGTGAGATATATATGTGTGTGTAAATAAGCTTATCTACTTGGCGCGCGTCTTGTTAATCGGAAACACCTGCGTGACAACGCCGATGCCCTTACTGGTGCCCTCGCGAAACAGTATACGCATGCCCGGACGCACATACTCCGGATGGCCCACAAACTCAAACATCACCGAGGCACAATCATTGGTGCCCAGCTTTTCGCCACCCATAATGCCTCGAATGACGGCCGTCTGTCGGATGCTGCCTATGTGCACGGTGGTCTGGAACCCCACGTAAATGGCTGTGGCATGAAACAAGACCGACACCTTGGCCTGAAATGGTAAACAAGAAGTATTAACCGAGTGAGAAAGCCAAACAAACCAACTTACCTGAAAGAAGTAGGTGCCAAAGGGCTCATCCGCCTGGTTGACGGCATCACCCAGCAGCACCATGCCACTTCTGAGTCCAGGCAGTTCTTGGTCCGGTGTGAATGAGAGCGAGGCACTTTGACCAGCGCGTACCACTCGACAGGGTGCCTTATTGCGATGTATGGTATTAACATTGACCGGATGAAAGCTACCATCCGGCAGTGGTCCAATCTTCATGTGCATATTCTCGGGTAGCACACCCTTAACCAGCAGTCCGCCCACCACAGGACCCACATCCGTTACCCGAAAGATTTCATCCACCTGAAATTCGCACGATTGTTGTTCGAGGCGATCCTTCTCCGCATTGCTGATGCCCGGCGAGAGCACATACAAGAACTTTGTGACTAGATTCAAACCCGAGCCGGTGACATTCGATACACAGAATATGGGCACAATGTTCTCCGATACCTGATTCGAGCCAGCCGAAATGGCCTCATCCGTATTGGTGACCACAAAGGGCACCTTGCGGCAGCCAATTGTTGTCAGCAGTGTGCGCAGCTCCTGCACCGTGGCATCCGGTGAGGTAATATCCGTTTTGGTAATCAGTATAAAAAAGGGCATGTCCAATGCCCGCACAATGGCCAGATGCTCCTCGGTGGTGTCATTGCAACCGCTGCCGGCCGAAACCACCAGCATGGCATAGTGGGGCGAGTAACCGCTGAGCGCCTGGACGGTGGTGCGCATGTAGCGTCGATGACCAGCCAAATCCATGAAAGTAACCAATTTGCTGGAGCGATCGCTTATCTCTTCGGCCGTCATCATCTCATTGTATTTGTAGTTGACCACATTGCCCAGTGCATCAAAGCCCAGGGTCTCGTGCGAGATGCAGGAAGTGCGACCTGAATGAAATGCATTAGAAACGTCAAGAATTTTCCATCCCTCCCATTCCACTTACCCGACTGTATTTCGTGCATGTGCCGGAACATATTGAGGCGTGCTCGGCCATGTCCATTGTCCAGCTCATCCTGCGTAAGCACACCCAATAGAGTGGACTTGCCCGCATCGGCACCGCCCAGCACCGCCACCCGTACCTCTATATTATGCTGATCATCGGGTATCTTGCGCACTAGCACCTCGGCCACAGCTCGACGGGTGTCTATAGATTTGCGCCTTAGCACGGACGTACTTGCACCCAGCTGATGAGCCATTTGTTTTAGAGTCGACAGCGAGGCATTCATATCCTTCTCGCTAAGACCCTGCAGATAGCCCGCATCGGAGACACCAATCTCATAGATGGCCTCACCATTGCCCTCACGCAAGCGCCACTTCATTTGTGTGACCAGATGCTCAAAGCGCTGCTTCGACGGATTCACCAGTTTCAATTTATACTCCACATTGCCCAGCTGGGGCTCCGGCGGCAGCGCGCCCTGTTCGAAATCAAAGATCAGATTGCCCCGGGCATTGGTGACGCAGTGATTGAGTGGTCTTTTGCACTCGTTGGCATTGCCATCGATTTCATAGTCGCTGCTGCTGTTGCCATTTACCTCCGGCTCCTCATCGAAGCCATCGTCCTTGTTGGGATCAAAGAAGCTGAGAAATGAATCCATTGTGTGATAATATGATGGGTTAGAGGCTGCGGAAAAATCATAGTGGAAAACAATAAGTTGATAGTTCAGATAGTATGTATAATAATGGAACATGGGATTTTCCGATTTTGAAAAATCCGCGCGAAAAGTCGGAAAATATCCGGAAAATTCTATACGGAAAAAAACTATATTTTTTAACCGATTGAATTGTGAACCCATTATGCAAATTAATAAGACATGCGATTTTCCGTTGTAGGAAATGCCCGGAAAATTCTATAAGAAAAAATTATTTTTCATCCGATTGATTTAAACTCAGTTTTTAAAGATTTTTCCGGTGTTGGTAAAATCCGCCGACAAGGAAAATGGTCGGAAAATTCTACGTGGAAAAAAACTTTTTATCATCAGATTGACTTCAAACTCAGTTTATAAGCATAGTATGCATAATAGTTAGGCATGTTATTATCCAATGTTGGGAAATCCGCCTCCAGGTTGAGGAAATGCCCGGAAAATTCCGATTTAGGAAAATCCGCGCGAATTGGCGGAAAATTCTATACGAAAAAAAAATATTTTTTAGCCGCTTGATTTAAACTCTGTTTGTAAGGATAAAATACAAATTGGAAAATCTACCCAAAAAAAATTCCGGAAAATTTTACATGGAAAAAAACTATTTTTCATCCGATTGACTTCAAACTCGGTTTGTGAGGATATTATGCAGAAAAGTTAGACATGTGATTTTCCGATTTTGGGAAATCCGCCCCAGGGTGGGGAAATGCCCGGAAAACTCTATATGGAATAAACTATATTTCATCTGGTTGACTTCAAACTTAGTGTGAAAGGAAAGTATGCAAAAGTATATGAACTGTGATTTTTCCGATGTTGGAAAATTCGCCCACAAGGAAAATGGTCGGATAATTCTACATTGAAAAAACTATTTATCATCCGATTGACTTCAAACTCAGTTTGTAAGGATAGTATGAAAAAAAGTTAGACAAGTGATTTTCCGATTTTGGAAAATAAATATGGAATAAACCATATTTCATCCAAATGACTTTAAACTCGGTGTGTGAGCTTAATATGAAAAATAATTAGACATGTGATTTTCCGATTTTGGAAAATCCGCGGGAATTGCTCAGAAAATTCTATATGGAAAAAATTTATTTTTCATTCGATTGATTTAAACTCTGTAAGGATAAAATACAAAATAATCTGGGAGATGATTTTCCGACTTTGGAAAATCCGCCCACAAGAAAAATCCCGGAAAATTCTACAAAGAAAAAACTATTTATCATCCGATTGGCGTCAAACTCTGATTGTAAGGATAGTATGCAAAAAAGTTACGCATGTGATTTTCCGATGTTGGAAAATCCGCCTCCGGGTTGGGGAAATGCCCGGAAAATTCTATATGGAATAAACTATATTTCATCCAAATGGCTTTATACTCGGTTTGTGAGCTTAATATGAAAAATCATTAAACATGTGATTTTCCAATGTTGGAAAAATTCGCCCACAAGGAAAATGCTCGGAAAATTCTATATGAAAAAAACTAATTTTCATCCGATAACTTTAAATTCTATGTTGGATTTGGGATCTTTCGTTAATTGTGAACCGATCTGAATGAAATTCGGTTCTGTTGGCTGAATAGATGGAGGAATTGTTTTCTAATTTCGGGAAATTTACGCTCAAGGTCGGAAAACGGGGATGGGTTCATGGTCTAACGTTTTTTATTTTTGCCGATCTGAATGAAATTTGGTTTGGATCAGAAAGCTGCAACGAGTATACTCGATCATTTGCAAGGCTAATACCAGCTAATACTTTCCAATATGAAAATTTCGACATATTTGCATTTATATTGCATATTTGGGATGTTCACTCTATATCACATAATTTTCTTTTGAATACTGGAGTTCTCAAGATGGCTAGCGTCCTATTAATAAACAACTAGAAAATTTAACAAACTCAATTCTTTGTTCATCTTTGGTATATCTACATTTGAGTATGTACATATGCATATTTTGTCTTGGCCTCCCCCTTCTCTGGGACTTGCAGTGACCTTGAAACGTTTGTTTATGTTTATGGAGCTACGCGCAATGTTTTTTTCACCCCAAAGAAATGCAAGGCAAAATAATTAAACACAATTTCTACATCTGTATCCGTATGTGTTGCTTACCTGATTTCGAACGAATTATATGTTTTCCCCAATTACAAAATTATTTCTTTGGGTTTTTTTGCTACTGCTCGGCGAGCGTTGGATTGTGTCACTGGCACGAAAAATCGATTTTGGCTGCGCTCTACGTTTACCCAGGTCCCCAGTTTGTTATTTGGATCTATCTTTTGCCTTTGCTTCGCGTCTTCTGTGTACGTGCCTTTTGTTTTTGGCTGCCTTTCGATTTTGTTTATAACTTGTTCTGCTTTGTACACAAGAAATACATATGTACACTAAATATAAAAGTACATAAATACATATTTGCTATCAAAGAGCTTTTTGGATTCCCTACAGGTCTGAGGTCCATCAACATAGGCATGCAACTTGTACAAGAACATATTAAAATAAAGTATCCAAAATTGGATTTGGTTTTTCGCTATTTCTTAGGATTTGGAGATACCCGTAGTAATGCTGTAGAGAGTGATCCGAATGGACCATTTACGGCGTAGTCGCGGTCAACATTTGAATGAAATTATCTTTAAAAAGTAAATGTCAAAGATAGTTCTTTCAACCCATAATAAAGATTCCACCATCCAATTATATTTTTTGTGTTTTATTTGATATTAAAAAAAAAACTTCCTAATGAATCACCCTTTAGTATTAGTTCCCAAACCGAAGGTCTGTAAAATTCGGATAAACTTCCAAAGAGGTCCTATCTCTAATATTAAAAAAAAAAATTGTTTTTAAATTTATTTTGGGGTGCTGATTACGAAAAAAAAATGGTGAAAGTTTGCGGGAAATTTGTATTCTGGTTTAAAGGTCTCATTCCAGATGGCATAAACATTTATTTCAGCACTATGCTTCATATAAATAAGACAGCTTTTCCAAAGTATTCATATAAATTGTTGTGCCGAAATAAATTTTTATGTCATCTGGAATGAGGACTTTAAAGCCGTAAAAACCCGGGAAATTTTCTTTCTTTTGGTATTTGGTTTTTTTTTATCACAAAATGTTTCATACAAAAATAGAAGATAAGGCGAAATTCATGTTAAATTAATTTTTATTCAAAAGCTTATAGTTCTAGAGAAAAAACAAACACCTTTTCTTCTAATAATCAAATTTTGATTGATATTAGGGAACGTATATCCTGGAAGATCAAATTAATTTCTAATAAATAATACCGTAACCGGAACCGTTAACCGAAATAAACCGTTTCTATCCAAATTCTGGTATCGTAACCGGAACCGATATTAAATTTTTTTGAGAACCGACAACCGTTAACAGTTTTAATAGGAACCGAAAAAATCGGAACCATACCGAAACGCTACTACTGGTACTGTATCTAAATATATATTATATTTATGATTATTTCAAATATATATATGTATTTCAACTGGTAACCTTGCAATATATACACAGAAAAAAGTCTTCCGTTTTAGAAGTTTGACCTTAAAGAATAACCATAATCAAATTCCCTTTTTAGGTTATACAAGATATATGGGCCTGTTCTCGTTTCCGTATTCTATCGACCGGAATTGGTAAGGTATATTTAAGAAACGATTGAGAATTCAGTTAATAAATTTGTTCATCAAGACAGTCGATTGAAGATAAATGAAAATATGAAGTTATTCGTCCAATAACATAATCGATTTTTGGAAACGGGAACATTTACCAATTCCAATTTCGCACGATTTGATCGGAATCAAAAACGGAAACAGCCCCGATAGAAAAAAGTTTGTAAAAAGCGGAAAAACTTTTCTTTGGTGAATATATGCACTCTAATTACATGTAAAGGATTTCTAAGACTTAGAAAAATTCCGCTAAAATATTAGAAACATGATAATACAAATTTCAGAAATTAAGATTCTGGATTGGAAAAATGATAATACAAATTTCAGAAATTAAGATTCTGCATTTTAATCAAATTTCAAAATTTTTTGTTTTAGTATTTTGAAAAATATAATGTAGGAAAAAGCTAAGGCAGATTTTATGTTTCCAAATGTTTACTCTGTAATTTATAAGTTTATGTGACAAATAGTTTTATGTGAAAGATGAGAAATGGCCAGAAGGCGAGTATGTGTGGGCGACAGAAGAATAAAGAATTCCGAAATTCTAGGATATTTCTTTTTCTGAGTGTAGGAAGCGTGTTTAGCGAAATTGTTCATCCAAGAATAAAAAAGGCAATAAATCTGTATTTAAAAAAAAAAATTTTATGTTTCATATTCTTAGAACACAATTTTTTAGTACTATTACATCCATTAATTTTTTGAAAATCTTAAAACAGTTAAATTATGAATAAATTATAAATATTAGAAACAAATTTAAGCTTCGTTTTACCAGATATTACTTCACTTCACTTTAATTTTCGCTTCACCGAATTTCACTTTAATTTATTTTTTTTGTTTAAGCATAGAGGCACATCCTAGTTCAATCGACGACCAATTCCTCACTCGGGTTAAACACGAACTGTCGGTGCTGGTAAATGTGGAAAGCTGTTTCTCAAGAATCTTGATACACAGAGACTGAACTTACTCTCTGAGAGTGAAAGAAGACCAAGAGCGTAGCCTCCCCCTACTTAAAAAATCTTGCGTTTTAAAACTCAGGATTTCATCATTCTGCCCATGTTGCATTTTATTAAAGATGGCTTCTCAATACATATCGAAAGCAGCTTTAATTAATTTGTTTGTGCTAAAATATATTTTTAAATAATGATAAGGCAATATACTTAATGGAAAGTTGGCTAATCTCTTAAAGAAAAAGTAACTGTCAAATGATAAAATAAAGATATTTATAATTCGGCGATTAAACTCGTGTTTTTTTTTTTTTTTTCATTTAAAGCGCATACAAAAGTCGACCTGTTGGTCACCTGATGGGGGAACCACTCATTATTGCCTCGTATTTGTGTTTGTGTTTCGCGTCTTGTATTTGTTGCTCTACTTCCTTGGTCTCCTATACAGGTTGAACATTTGTTTTGATTCGATCAGCTGCGTCAGAAGCAGATAACAAGCGAATATATGAAAGCACAAATATGGGAGCCCCAATTGCAGAGAGCTTTTGGTTGAGTGTCAATTGCAAATAATAAAAGCTTTTATTATGCAGAGCTCCAAACTCTTCAATGCTCACACACAACAAACATAATTTCATCACTTACATTTCACAATTGCTGTAATATGTGGGTGAGCCCTGGTGTTCAGCCAAACCAGTTTGAGTCTGGCTTGGTATTCTTTTATTGAGTAATATTGCCAGGCGATTGCGTGAGACTTAAGATTGGAGATGGAGATGATCTGCCTTTGTGATTTAGGTGGTGTATATTGGTCACAAATATTCACACTGCCATTGTATTTGAACTGCGGACGAAATGAAGACAATCACGAATAATTTGGATGTGTGTGTGGGCGCCAAAAACAGCCCGTAAACAAATAATGAGTAAATAAATGAGTAGAGAGTGACCATTGGTAGCATGACAAAAAATACCTAGCATATTTGGCAGAAAAAAAATACTAAACATACTAAGCGCGATAACAGTGTGCCCGTTTTACATGTTTTGGCTGGCATTTACCGATTGCTTCAGTGGACAATTTGGCAGTTGGCTTAGTTTCGTAGCACTCAGCTCTTGAGAGGCGAGCATGACTGTTATTTTCAAAAAACAAGAAAGTTCCTTTGGCTTGGCCTTTTTTTAACGCAGATTCCCGAATACTGTTGTGGTTTTAACTAACGGTGACGACTCGATGCAAAAATTCACGGTTTAAAAACTACTCAAAGTAAGCAATCGCGATCTAGATTGTCGGTTAAAACTTGGAAACTCGATTATGTGAAAAACCACACCGTAGAAATATCTAAGATTTTAAATTTATGAAGTGACCAATATTTTTATACTATGTACCAGTAAGTCTGTCTGTGTGTCCGTATGAACGAAGAGATCTCAATGATGGTAAGAGTTAAAGGTTTTAAGTGTAATGAAAATAAGCTCCTTATACCTGCAGGCTAATCAAGTTTTTGACTCGCCCCCTTCTAGCCACGCAAATTTAAAAAAAACGCAATAACTCCCACAATTTTAAAGTTTGATTGTTCGGACCTACTAGATATTTATTTTACCCTTCATTATTTATCGATGCACCATACATTATTTACCGATTGAATATACGATAGTAGAGTTGCCGCCACTGCAATTTGAAAAAAACCTCATATCTCCCATAATTTTTTAGATAAATTGATCGAACCTTTAAGACATATATTCTACTCATCAATACTTATCGAACCCCCATACATCGATTTTTCGCTTAGATGATCAATAGTAGAGTTGTCACCCCCGCTATTTGAAAAAACATCATTTTTTCCACAATTTTTAAAATAGATTGCTCCAACCTTCTAGGCATATATTTAAATCATCATTAATTATCGATCCACCAAACATCATTCATCGATCAAAGGTCCGATAGTAGAGTTGCCACCCCCGCAATTTGAAAAAAACCTCATATCTCCCACAATTTTGAAAATAGATTTTTCAAACCTTTTAGACATCTTTTTTAATTATCATTACTTATCGATCCACCATAAATTATTCCCAATCAGTTGAAAGATAGTAGAGTTGTCATCTCTGCAATTCGAAAACTCATCATATCTCCTACAATTTTGAAAATAGATTGTTCAAACCTTCTAGACATCTATTTTAATAATCAATACTTATCAATCCATAATACTTCATTTATCTATCAAATGATCGATAGTAGAGTTGCCATTCCCGGAATTCGAAAATACTTCATATCTCCCAGAATTTTAAAGATAGATTGATCGAACCTTCTAGACATATATTTTAATCATCATTACTTATCGATCCACCATACATAATTTTTTGATCAGATGAACGATAGTAGAGTTGCCACCCCCGCATTTTGAAAAAAACCTCATTTCTCCCACTTATTTGAAGATAGATTATTTGCACCTTCAAGACTTCTATTTTAATTATCATCACTAATCAATCTACCATACGTTGTTACCAATCAGTTGAACGATAGTAGAGTTGCCACCCCCGCAATTCGAAAATACTTCATATGTCCCACAATTTTGAAGATAAATTGTTCGAACCTTCTAGACATATATTTTAATCATCATTACTTATCGATCCAACATACATTGTTCCCAATCAGTTGAAAGATAGTAGAGTTGTCATCTCTGCAATTCGAAAATTCACCATATCTCCTACAATTTTGAAAATAGATTGTTCGATCCTTCTAGACATTTTTTTTAACCATCATTACTTATCGATCGACCATTAGCTGTTTCCCGATCAGATGAACGATAGTAGAGTTATAAGCAACACAAATAATTACACTGGGCAGCACTGGCCTCAATTGTGATGGGCACCACTTAAACACTTAAAACTTTCTTACTTGCTGTTAAATCGAAAAATTAATCTACAAAATAAAAAAAAAAAATTTCCAAGTTTCAAAATTTCACACTATTGCCAATTCTCAGTTAGCAATTTGAACCCCCGATCCCAATGATATATTGATGAGAATTTGTGCGTTTCCGTAATACGTTTAGGTTTTATTTACTTATAATTAACACTAATACTTTATCACAAATATTTTAAGCATTTTTACATAGATAGTTACAATGATGTGTATATGTATATATATACTTTAATGTATGCTTGTATGTATGTATCTAGGTATGTATGTCGGGTTTCTTCTTATGCACGTAAAATGTACAACGTTTGCTCTCTTTGAGGCTCACTATGTAAATAGTCATTAGCATATTGGTTTTTTGTATTTACTTATATGGCATTATTAATCAATTGATGTTGTTCTACAGGTTTCATTCAAATACGAGTGTGGATATCTACAGCGGGGGGAACATTAGGAAGTTGATGATTTACTCTATATGTATATATATATGATTATGTTTATTCTAACTCAGACAGTTTCATTTGATGCTATAACTTTTACCACTAAACATTACGACGACATTATATGCTTGATTTCACTAATCGCTAGAATTATTTCAAATATTTTCTTAAGAAGTTCAAGACGTCCGTACACATACACATAGCGAAAGGAACGGAAAACTGATTTTGACCAAAGTTTTGAACACTTAGAGTGGGGTTTTCTTCTTCTTCATAATATGCTAATGCTTCGATAACAATTGCCACATAAGATTGTGTGTTAAGTTTTAGCTAGTTAAAATGCATAACCAAGTGAACTGCCTGCCCAAGTTCAAGTTATTTTTATAGCACAACCATTGAATCATAATTAATAATAACAGTAAATTATATCTACATATTTCGTTGTGTGGGTCAGGTCCAACAAGTACCAGAATGGGGGAAACTCAATTCAAGAACTTGTGTAATTAAATTGATGCACTCGCCGGAATCAACAGGCTAAAACTGGTCTACATTATCAGCTTGCCGGCATAAATCATTTTATTAGCTTATTAAAAACTTTTCCATTTATTGTCATCATTTTGCGCTATCGTGCGCACAAATCCGTGCCCCTGCCCCTGTCCCTGGCTCTGACCAGTTCTGGGTTCTCTCTGTCGCATTTTTATTGTGCTTTATACCCATTCAATCGCTCGTGAGCTTATTATAACAGGCAGGAGGAGGAGGAGGAGGAGCAGGATGGGTGGTGGCTATCGCATATTTTTCTAAACTTTTCTTTATAGCTCACTTGTTGGCTGGCCTTTGCTGCTAATAGCAACAATGTCCACGGACGAGGGCCAGGCCCATTAAATTCAAATATCTGCTGGGCTGCTGCTTCTGGCGCGTGTTTAAAAGTTAAATAATGGTCAGAGCCAGCACTGGGCACGCAATGGCGCAAGACGTGTCCAATAATATAACTTTCTCCCTTTAAGGATACGGGGCTGGAGGGGTTCTTAAGTATGTCTCGATATGCTTGCCCATTGGCAATGGCTTTGATCTTGGACAGCAGTTCAAATAGTTGCGGTTTGGTTTTTTTGTTTTCTTTGGTATAGGCTCGGTTAGGCAGCAAAAGGAGGGGGGATATGTAGGGGATATGGATGGTAACAACGATTTTTGGGATTCAATCTTAGCTTAACCCTACTTTTGGCATCTTCTTGGACAAAAGTTGTGATATACAAATTGGTTGATATGTAGCACCCTTTCGGAAGATACTATTTCATTTTAAATACTAAAGAAGTTAAGAGAAGTCTCATAAAAATTTTGTGGAAAGAAGAAGCAGCAGGTGTGATTTTTTTACTCTTCACATTCCGCCCATACGGAGCTGACAAGTAATGCTGCGCTTAACAGCATACTTATGGAACCTATGTTAATAGACTGTGGAAACTATTTTACTTTGAACATCTAAAGAAACAGTTTTGGAGTCATAACAATTTTTTCAAAGTTGTGGTTGTCTAACATTTTCAAAACCACAGCAACGACACTGCGTGTCGTGTAGTGTGACCAACCAATTTTCTTATAAATCTGATCATATTACGCATATAAAGCGTAATAGTTCTTTTGGAGTTCATTTTTTTGAACTATGGTTCATTTTTATCCATAGTTCATATTGAATTAAAAGAAAAATGAACTATAGTTCAAACACCTAGTTCATTAGTTCATTTTAATGACTAGTTCATTTGAACTAGTTCATTTGAACTAGTTCATTTCAACTAGTTCATTTCAACTAGTTCATTTGAACTAGTTGGCCAACGTCAACGCCTAAAAACGAAACAGACTCTCGGAAGCAATTGGATATGTAACAGCAGAGAACGTTTTAGGGAGAATGATCAATACAGGGACGGAATATAATAGTCATTATCATAAAACTCTTATAGAAATAAATAAAAAAGCTCTTTTGGTAAAATTATTCGAAATACACCAAAACGTGTGTTTTCCTTTCCGCTTTCGATAGCTACAATAAACTTTTTTTTTTGCTGACTTTTATTGTAATGGTCAAAAATAAGAGTTATTTTTTATCGTTATAATAATACTCAGTTAATAATAACTTTTTTTAATTACACAGTTAAACACAGTTATTGGAAGACTTGTATAATTAAACTCATGTAATGACTGTTTTTTCAAGACTTCTATTAAAAAGTACAAATAATAAGTAACAGTTACTAAAGACTTTTATTTCATTACTCAGAACTGAATTATTAACTGAATTTTATAATAAAAGTTTTTCGATAACTCTTCATTCTGAATAATAAAATAAAAGTCTTTCATAATAATTATGTTCTGAGTGATAAAATAAAAGTCTTTCATAATAATTATGTTCTGAGTAATAAAATAAAAGTCTTTAGCAACGTTTATTTATTGACAAGACATAAAAGTCATGAAAAAACTGTCATTATATGAGTTTAATTATACAAGTCTTCCGAAAACTGCTATTAAATGTGTAATTAAAAAATGTTTTCAATAACTAGATTTAATTTATTACAGCTTCAGCGGTTTGCCCTCTGCTTAAATGATCTATACATATCATTAACTGCGATATATAAAGAAGACTTTTATATTGTGATTTCAAAATATAAGTCACTGACTGAGTTTTATTTACTGCGGTAAATAATAAAAGTCTTTCGATAACTCTTATTTTCTGAGTAATAAAATAAAAGTCTTTAATAACACTGTGGTAGTTTTTTTCAAAAAATAAAAAACATGATCACCTTGAACGGTTTTCCCCTAATTTGGGCCTTAGGAATCGAACTGCATCATTACTTTTTTGATTTATCACGATGGTTTCATATGACATTAAATTATGAAATATTTATTTAGAAATCAAGTTATTTTATTGTGACTTTACTTACTATTTGGAAATTTTAAATAATTTGTTGTAAAAAATTTTATCTTAAAAGGGTTGCAATTATTTCTTTGAAAATTTGCAAATGTAGCAAATTAGAGGACATTCAAATCTATTTTTTTAGATTTCAAAAGAATCAGATATAATTTTTTTACAATTTAGAAAAAATTTTAACTTGATGAAAAACTTAAAAATATTTTTGTATGAAGCTATCGTTATAACTCATAAAACTAATGATGCAGTTCGATTCCCAGGGCCCAAAATAGGGGAAAACCGGTAAAGTTGGTCATGTCTTTTTTTTCGACTTGCACAGTGTGATTGTTATTTCTGAGTAATTATACAAATGTCTTTAGTAACTGTTATTAATTGACTTTTCAATAAAAGTCTTTCAACACCTGTTATTTACTGAGTAATAAAAAAGTAAAAAAATAAAACTCTTGAATAACTGTTTAGTGTGGAGTAAAAAAATAAAAGTCCTTAATAACTGTTATTTGAAGTCTTGTTAATTAAAACTCTAACAATAACTCTTAAATTTTGGATAATATAAGTTATAACTGTTACCGTCCCTGGATCAATAGCGAAGATACTTGGATACAAGTTAAAAGTTGGTTTGTTCTTGAGTGAGTGAACATAGAGGGGTTGTTAACTTAACTGATTAAGTGAACATGTTCTTCTTCAGTTGTTCTTTTTCGTTCTGTGACTCTTGTTCAGGGACTCTTGCTCAGCGACTCTTGTTTAGTGACTCTTTTTTAGTTACTCTTGTTTAGAGACTCTTATTCAGTGATTTTTTGTTTAGCGACTACTGTTCAGTGACTCTTGTTCAGTGACTCTTGTTCAGTGACTCTTGTTCAGTGACTCTTGTTCAGTGACTAATCTCTGGTTAAACAACTGTCCACTCCGTATAGTTCTGATTGTTTTTTGTGGATGCCAAAAGTAGGGCCTTTCATAATATAGTAAAGATCAGTTGGTTATATATATATATAATAGTTACAACTACACTTAAGCTAAACATTTACAAACAAACAAACAGACAGACACACACATATTACATACGTTTTCGTAGTTTAACCATAATTAGACCTAAAAATTTAATACTAAACGACGCCGCCGAACAATTTGCCTAAACTTTAAGTTAGTAGTTTAGATTAATTAGCTGCCGAGACTG
Source organism: Lordiphosa mommai (assembly GCA_018904225.1). Classification (NCBI taxonomy): domain Eukaryota; kingdom Metazoa; phylum Arthropoda; class Insecta; order Diptera; family Drosophilidae; genus Lordiphosa; species Lordiphosa mommai. Next base: position 242,409 of record JAEIFT010000211.1, read on the forward strand.
TAGCTGCCGTCTCAGTTTCCGTTTCCGCTTTGGGTTGTGGATTTCAGTTGTGTGCGCCAGTCTTGTGTTTGCTGCCAGGAATTGGAGAGTCGCCTGCCTTAGACACAGCTCTCGGGACCGGGCAGTGTATCGGTTATAATGTGATTGCGTCCGGCATTCGATTTGGTATGCGTAATCGTATTGAGTTGCGAGGGCGATAGACTGCCCAGGCCCAGGCCCTTGGGCAGAGTCATGTGCGAGGGCAGAGCGTTGGCAGCCGCTTTGCTTAGATTGTAATCGATCAGGCTGCTCGTGGTCAAATAGTCGGCCAGTGTGAGCGGATCGTGGCCACGCGGCGGAGTCATGCCATGTGGCAGCGTGTGATGCATATGCTGGGTATAGTGTCCTCCACTGCCACTGCTACTGGCAGCGGCGGCTCCATTACCCATCGAATTCATGGTGCTGCTGCCCGCCGAGCTGAGCGTGCTATTGCTACCGCCTCCAGCATAGCCGCCAGCCATATTTAGGCCCAATTGCTCGTAGCGACTAAGCGTGGGCATGGCATCATAGAGCAGCGGCGGAGCGGCTGTCCCCCGCTGACAACTGAAAGCCTTTGGCCGCATGGTCGCTCTCCAGCTTCAGGGTACTAGACTGCGAGGGCGGGCTATTCAGCTGCGGTGCACTCACATCCTATATATAGGGAAAATGTCAAAGTCAGGTTGCAACACACACCTAGCCCAGCATTATACACTTACATAATCTGCAGTTTTATGACCAGCAGCAGCGCTGGACGCGCTGGGAGCGGCTGTCGTGCCCCCGGCACCGCCTCCACCGCCCATAAATAAACCACTCGGCCGATTTCCCAGCGGCGACGATGTGTCACTGCCAGTTGCGCTTTTTTGTGCGCTCAGTATGTCCGGCTGTTTTTCAATGCCCTGCTTCAGGGTGTAGGCCACAACGAGCCGCTGATGGCCGGCGCCCGTTTCCAGAGGAGCCGTCACTGTCACATCCATGCCTGCCAATTCAAGGGGGGGAGGGAGGGTAGACATTAGACACTGGCCACCAGGTAAAGCTCAACTGCTGTGTCAGACTTACCCAAATGCTTGTCCTTGTCATCGCACATGTTGCGAGCTCCTTGGCCGCGACGACGACGCACGGCGATAACTACCACAGATAGCACCGCAATGCCCACGGTGAAGAGAGTGCCGGCAAGCAAGGCAGCCAGGGGCAAAACTGACAGACCCATGCGTCCGTCTGTAATGGAAAATAAAACAACAAAAGGAAACTGATGAGTGTTGTTGTTTACCTTTAAACATTTTTTTTTCGATTTTTTTGTTTTTAATTATTATTATAGCTTGGACATTCCCCTTGCATCCCCTTCAAACCATTTTAAGAAATTCAAAATGGTTGAGCAGATATTGCCTTTTTAGTGGAGCAATGTTCTAAAGCAGCGGTGGGCGCGATATTTCAGTTTGGGAGCATTCCAACAACAGATAAATAAAAACGGCCTCACCGAAGCGCCGTTCACCTTTTTTTTTTTTGTTTCTTGATATTTTATTTGGACGTCGATAACCCCGGTTCGCAATTGCCAAAAATAAGTCGACAATGGGAGCAGTTGGAGCAGGCTTGCCATCGCTGTTCTAAAGTGGTATTTTACGCCCGTTGTACTCAAAACCACGTTTTTCGACTGGTGGCCGATTGGCCGTCTACTGACCCATTTATCATATTAACCGCAATTGATGTAATTCTGGCCCGTACCCATCAAGGGAATTTGACTTTTTTACACTAAACTACAAAAAAAACTTGAAAAATCTAATTTTTTTTACATTGCCGCTCAATTTTTTATGATTGAGGTACGGGCCAGAATTACATCATTTCTAATCATAACCTTATTTACCGTTTTCATTTCCGATAACCTGTAGTCCCGGAATCATGGCGACCACTATCTTTACACCTTTTTTTGGGAGAAAGAAACCTCAACTCTTGGATTTAGCCATAAATGAGATCACCGGAACGCTTCTAGATCCCATTTGAAATTTGTGGTTTCAATATTTGTATTTTGATTTTTCCCAACCCAAAATTAAAGCTATCAGGCTGAAACTTGGACCAAAGGCATATTATGGCGTAGAAATGGTCTTGAGTTCACATTTTTCACAAGTCTGTGGACTTCAATGAAGTAGACAGTTGGCTTAGGTGCTTCATAAAAAATCTTTTTCTCATTCCACAAATTCACCCCAAAATCGAATGAATTACCTAAAAACTGGCCCGTCGCCCCTGCACTTCTTAAGGGCAGGCATTCGCATTTAGAATATGCAGAACAGAGACCTTGAGCCTGATCGCTCAGCCTTTCCCAAAATGCAATGTGAGCAAGCTTATCGATCAAACCAATCGTGTGTGAGCGCATCATTGAATTTGCAAGTATGTTCAATCAACGAGCTCGTTTAGCTTATAGCTCGTTGCGCGCGAGCCGTCACGAGCACAAAGTAAGATTATTAGAGAGAAAGATTCAGACGGCTCTCAATTTGTGGCGCTGTTTAGCGATAATACCCATGTAAATACTTTTGAAATGTTGCCAGCGAGTTCGAAATGTTGCTAAGCGCTTATAACACATTTAGGAAAACACGGTGGTTAGGGCGAGACGGACATTGTCTTGACTGTACTCAGAGAGCGACAATTACAAAGAACAGCTGATTAATTTCTACTAAATTGTGGCGACCGAGCAATCGTTCTCTCTAATAATAATGCTCTGTCACGAGCGAATGTATATATGTCTAAAATTGAAGTTTCTTTGATTTATATAGGTAGGATGTTTTTCCTGATCTCCTTACATAAATATAATATTCGCTTAGAACAAGCCTAGTTGAGTGATTTTCCATGCTGACCAACAGATGACGCCACTTTATGACAAAAAATTTGTCTAATCAAGCCAGAAGACGATTGTTTTTGTATTGGAGCTATACGATATATTTATCCGCTTTTGATTAAACCCGTCAAAATTGTGTTAGAGCAGATAATATTCATGATTCACTAGTATAAAGACGCTACTAATCAAAATTAAAAAGTTTTTCTCACTAGAACAAGTTTTTGGACCGATCGTTCCTATCACAGCTATATGCTATTGCAGTCCGATTTCGATAAAGCTTTCTAGAAATGTAAAGATGCATATAGAATTACTAAATACCAAGCTGGAAGACGTAACCAATTAAAACCAAAAATGTTTTTCTCACTAGAACTAGTTTTTGGAAATGTTTTCCTATGGCAGCTATATGCTGTAGCCGTCCGATTTCGATCAAACTTTCCAGAAATGTGTAGATGCTTATAGAATTATTAATTACTGAGCTTAAAGACGCTACCAATGAAAATAAAACGGATTTTCTCACTAGAACTAGTTTTTGGACATCTCGTTCCTAGGGCAGCTATATGATATAGACAAATGTGCAGCCTATATGCATTTAAAGACTTTTTGGAAAAATTAGATAAGATTGCTTTTAAACTGAGGGAGGAGCCTGTTCCCAATTCCGATTTTAAAGACCGGTTGTGTTATTCGGCGAGTTATTTCAAATTTCTTTTTTACTTGATTTAACTGTTCTGATGGCAAAAAATCTTAACCGAATTCTCTAATCGATTGTGGGATATAAAAACCTTTACCAATTCCAATCGATTGAATTCGGAAACAAGAACAGGCCTGATAGACTTATAAGCAGGGTTCCCCAAGAAGAGCAACGCGAAAAAGTGAGAGCGGCTCGAACCTACCTCGATGAAGGCTCGGCAGGCACTGATTTTCTTTGCGGGTTTTTTTTACTCTGTTTGCAAGGGCTCGGCATGTGTTCGGCTCGTGTCTGTGTGAATTTGCTGAATGTGTTTGACAAGTCCTGACATGGACGATTACGTCTGCGTCGGAGATGCTTCCTTCTATGCATTCCAAACATCAACAATTTGTTGTGTGAAGAGCGCGGGATATTATAAGCGCAGCTCGCTCGGCGCTCATTCTTGCTGCCGCAGCTGAGTTAAATCGCTCATTTTGCTGAAATGCTTAAATAAGCTTCAGCTATTATTACTCGCGCGTGCAATAGGCTTGCTCGCTTTGAGTTAATGTCCAAAGGAGCATTGGCGAGCGAAGCCAGCTATGAGCGACGAGCGCAAACAAGCCTATTAAATGCGCAAGGGTGCTCGCATATTAGGTGCTCGTTGCTGAATGTGATGGACATGCCAGTTCAGAAAAAAAAGATCCATAAAAAATATATTTGAAATGGATATTAAAATATCCATTAGTCGTTTATTAGCTCCATTGGAAGAAAAACTAAGATCAGTTTAATATCAAAAGGATATAAAACAAGGTTAATTTGATATTCAGTCCAAACGGATATGAAAAATCATAAAAAAAAAAACTTTTTTTCGCTGTCCTGCGGCAAAATGATTTAAATGTTTTTAAACTTCTCCGTTTGGTTTTTGGGGTTGTACTATGAAAATTCATTCAAAGCTAAAGTAACTTAAAATCGCTAACTCAATAGAGATATGCCTTCTATGTGTAATTTAAAGATGGGAGCGGGCGGAATATCCGCTGGTCCCAAATTGAAATACTTTCTCAGAAATATTTCTAAATTTTTTCCTAAAGATGAATTTATAATTACTAAATTAAAAAATTCCCATGTGATTTCTAACTGAAAATAAATATTTTAAGGATCGGGATATCCACGGGAATCTCTAGTGTGAGTTGTGCTTGAGGGAGCGTTATGCGTTACATTGAAATTGAATATTGCCCCTACCAAAGTTTATTCCGTATCGAAATTAAAGATGTATTGCATCAAAAACAATTCTGTTGCATTACCGGAACTCTATACAAATTTCGGAGTCGTGAATTAATCCGAGTACCTAAAAACCTTCCCCGTCACTCTAGTCAAATTGCTCACAAAATTGCAGTTGAATTTGATCTGCTTAGATGGAAGAGCTTAATGTATAGTTGCATAGTTTCATCAGTTACTAATGGACTTCTAAACACTAATTTTTAATTTTCGCCTAAATTTAGCTGAACATATAGTATATATATTTTGTGGACTCTTGACAATTCTGTAAATGATTTTACATATTCATACGCTGGCAGGCTTTGTCCCAAATCCGATTTTGTTCGTTACAATTGCTGGCATTTGCCGCGGTGTTTAAATCTAATTAAAATGGAAAACTTTATACGTCAGCTTGTTAGCTATGTCTCCGTGCCCTTCTCGCCCGTTCGCATGCAGCTGTGGCCTACGTACGGTACTTATATACAAATATAAGTAGAAATGTGTGTGTGTGTTTTTTCAAAAGTCATGTGCCAACAATTACAACGCCGTGTATAAATCGGACATGAGCGGGTGTGTGTGTGTGTGTGTGTGTTTAGACGCAGCCAGGCATAAATGAGCAATTTCGCTGGCGGCGCAGTTTCGTCAACATTTGGCACAGCAGAAAAAGAATATTTATTGATTTGCAACTTTGGCTGACAGGGCACAGGTTTATAAATTAGCAACAGTCTGTACGGGTATGCCCATGCGTTTGGGGGGGTCCTTCTGGCACTGCCGGTTCACCATGTTTGCTTATTGAAATTCTATGTTGCATATCCGCAGGCGCGCACGATTTGTTGAATGTTAAATTTGCGCACAGCAACGGGCAACGGCATATTTATGGCCCTCGTAATGCATATTCAATTACGCCAAAGTCAACGCCAAAAATACAACAATCAAACGGATTTTAATTGAAATGCTTGGCGTTCGTATTAAAGCATTAGCAAATAAGTAGAACAAACTAAGCGAGAAATTTGTACAAGATTCGCTGCCAGTGGCGTTCCACTTGAAATGCGACGTGCGTTTTATGTGAGGTTACTGGGGCGGGAGGGGGGTTGAAGTGGCAACTGGAAAAGCGATGTGCGTGCAGATTTTGAAGTGCATACCGCATTCAGTTTATTGGCTTGTCAAGGACCAAGGGCCATTTGTTGAAAGTCTGTTTCAATTAGATATTGTTTTTTTTCCGAGACTTATGTTATAATCTCTAGGGTCTAGTGTTTGAATTTAAATCGGGGGTCGGCAATTTGAGCAGAGAAGATGCTGCTGGAAACTGAGAAAATATTTGTATTGGAAGGAAAAGGCTACATTTTTTGAATAAACACACAAAAATTATTATCATTCAATTGCTCACAATTTCATTAGAATAAAACGGAACCGAATACCCAAATAAACTAGAACCAAAACAGAACCCTTAACCCAAACAGAAATTTAATTTCGATTACCTTATTTCAAATCGGAACATGTACGTATAGGCTGGCTAATGAATTTTGCTACCAAAAAAAAATCGTAATAGTTTTTGTTCTTTGTGGTGAATCGGTTTCTTGCTTTAATTTGATTTGATTTTTTGACTGATTTTTTAATTTGGAAAACGAAAAAAATTGATTTAAATAAAAAAAAAGTGTAAATTTATTATTGTAGCAACATTCATCAGCCACTCTATATGAACATTAGACTAAGTTTATAGGAATGGGACTTTTTCGATATACAATTTTCAGTTATCGGGGAGCATTTGTAAAATTTTTGCAATCAATAATAGAATTGAAAGTTGCAAAAATTTACACTAAAAAACACTAGGGATTCTCTACCAAATTATGCAACTGTATAAAAATTGAATAATACTTTGAGCCTTGAGAGGGGAAGGGCTTAAGGGGGTCTTCTACCTTTGAACATTTTTTTTTCGATTTTTTTGTTTTACATTATTATTATAGCTTGGACAATCCTCTTTCATCCCCTTCAAAAAATTTTCAAATATTCGAAATAGTTTAGCAGATATAGCCTTTTTAGTGGAGCTATGTTCTCGCTAAAGTTTTTTTTACGTTGCTCAAAACATTAACCGCGGTTTTCTCGAAACCACGTTTTTTTTAGCCATGATTGCGCCAGTTCTACTAAACTGATTTTGATCAGCCATATTGCAATCGACGCATAATTGATGTAATTCTGGCCCGTACCACAATCAAGAGGAAAAACATTTTTTTACTCTTTTTTTACACTAAACTACAAAAAAAAAGCTTAAAAAATCTAATTTTTTTTTTTAAACTGCCGCCAATTTTTTAAAAAAATATTGAAAATAATACTGAGGTACGGGCCAGAATTACATTAATTCTAATCATAACGTCATTTACAGTTTTCAATTCCGATAACCTGGAGTCTCGGAATCATGGCCACCACCTCTGCACCTTTTTTTTTAGCACACCGATAACTTTTTGAACAGCCCTCGAAATCTAAATTTTTTTTTTATTTTGTTATATAGTTAATTAATAACTCAAATCCAAAAACCAATCTATAAAAGCTCTTAAGATTTTCTCTGCAGAATTATTTACAAAAAAAAAGTTAAAAAATTAAAAATCAAAACAAAGCAATGTCTAATGTGACCATAAATATTGCTGGTTTTCCTAATCTGTCCCCACTTCCCAAAAACAAAACAATTTCCTCCTTTGGTATTTTTGTTTTTATTATTTTTATGCGCTCTTGGTGTTTTTTTGGACGAGAAAAAAGCCAACAACATTTAATAAATGCGCAAGAGTGAGTCAGACATTACCAGTAATAGATACACCTTGGCTGTGTGAGCGCTGCACAAAAAACCACCCCGATTTTTTTTTTTTTAATTTCATCATGGATTTCATGGCCCCACTGTGCCTTTTGTATGGAGCAGGTGCGAAATCAAAAACAAATTAATTTTAGGAATAACATTATTATTCAAATATTATATAAAATATTTCGTGAATACTGCATAAGCAATATTTACGATGTATAACTTTAACACGCACGAATCAAGCACGGATCACGTACGCAGATGCACGAAAGTCTAAGGTTTATCACGACCATATCGTGACACACCGTGACACGTTTAAATTCAGTTCCCGCGCGCACCTCTAATCCAAAGCTTTTATTATCACTCATACGTAGTGTTGCCTTTGATTATGTAGAAAATGTTTTTTACCAGGGTTCGGAATAGCTCGCACAGCTCTTAGCTCTGAGCTAAGTGCTAAATCTAAAGAACCTCTCATCCATGACACACATTATTAGAATGCCCAACTTCCACACGCTTTAGAAAATTTGAACCAATTCCAATGTTCATTTTTATTCAAAAAACATAAAAGATTATGTTCTACTGTGCAAGGAATATATTTTTTAATGTAAATATTTGCTTCATATTTTAGTTTTTGCTATTCAATGGATAATATATATTGTACATACCTGCAAGTGGGTCGGAAAGTGAAGGAGAATAATTTTGCATATTGAAAAATATTTCAAAGCATTCCAAATGTGATTGATTCTCCGTCACTTTCACCTGCATTCAATTCCTACTCAATACAGCTAAGCTCCCGCTCCCGCACCCACTCCACCTCCTCTACAAATCCCCAATCGCATCAGCAACCAACACAAAGGGCATAAAGGAACATAAAAGCGAGCAATAGCAATCGTTGGCCAAATAAAATATATTCAACACCGGGAAGACACTTGAAACCGATGCCAAGCGGCACATAAGACCAACAAAAAAAAAACAACAAATGTGAGAAAAAAAGAAAAAGGAAGAAGAAATTTAATTTAAATATAAGCACAGCGTCGTAATGAAATTTTCACACTTGTGCAAATATTTACCAATAAAAACCAAGAGCTGAGAGGCAAAAATGGAAGAAGGACTAGTATGCACATGCCCCCAGTTAAGCGGATAAGCCAGCTAGCGGGCCAGCCAGCCAAGCAGGTAAAAACTGTGCAGCTCACCACATAACCACCGAAACCAGCACCAACATGGTCCTGCGTGCCGCTCATAAGCCAATTGTTTGCATGAGTTTCATTTAGTGAGTGGTGCAGGTGGAGGAGGACGAGGCCGGGGCCAATCTCCTTCCGGCTGTGTCTTCACATAAGCTTAATTCGATTTAATGCTCCCGTTTGTGATATAAATGATTCGATGAGACGATGAAAAAGTGGATTGGTTAAAATGTATTGGGAATAAGTAAGGCAACGGGCTGACTGGCTGGCTGGTTGGCTGGCTTTCCGGGTGGGGTTCAGGTTTACACAAAGTAAGCATAAATAAAAAGTTGCGGTATGTGTGTGGATGTTGTTGATGTGAAACAATGTACGAGTATTGTCTGTATCGTCTACTACTATTGCGTTGCCAAGAGCCAGACAACATACCCATGCTCAGACACTTCGATGCGTTGTAAGACACGAGGGCAGTGTCATAAGTCTGTGACTTCTTTCGTTAAATATAAGTTTTAAGGGGTTGAAGGGGTGATAGAAAAAAGTGGAATTTCTCAACACAAAAGCTGAAGAACTTTCAACTTTTAATTAATATAAATTCTCATTTAATTGAACAATTTTTCATAGACATAGGCGTCAGATGTGCCAATTACTCCGAAATAATTTGTTGTAGCTTAAGAGTGTTTTTTAATGGTACTCCCTCTTAGACCCCAAAAAGGTACTTTTCGTCCCGTTTTTTAAGAAAACTCGGCCTGTAGGAGAATTACTTGCATAACACCGCTCGACAATATTTTTTCCCTATGATAAACCCACCATTTTCCAAAATATTTTATTATGGCCCGCTAAACACGAAAATCGGCACAAAAAAATTCTATCGGCTATTTATCGAGGTATTATCGATAATAGTTTTTTTTCTTTTGATTTTTTTCAAAAAGTGCCTCCACTTAAATTCTTATAATTAATTTTTTATTCCATTGATTTGAAAGTTTTATAAAAAACAAATAAGAAACTCGGTCAAGCCCGACTGTAATATACTCTGTACCCAGGGTGTAAAACCGGAACCCGAACCAGAACCGTATACCGAAAAGAACCGATTGAAACTCAAAACCAGAACCGTAACTGGAACCGTTATTATTTATTTTTTGAGAACCGGTATTTCAGAACCTTTATTTTTGGAACCGAAATGACTGAAAAGAACCGAAACATTGTACTGGTACAGGTTCTGGGTTATTTCATTTTATTTCATTTTTGCTTGCTTTTCCAGTTACACAAGTATTATTAGGGTACTGTTTCCAGGGTAAAGTTTATTATGTTTAATTTTTCATCTTTTAAACTGCATTCTGCTGTGTAGGTTGCTGCTGGTTCACAAACTGTTTAAGTGCTGCCCATCACGATTGCGGCCAGTGATGCCCAGCTGAATTTTTATACCCTTGCAGAGGGTATATTAAAATTGTCACGATGTTTGTAACGCAGTGAAGGAAGCATTTCCGACCACATAAAGTATATATATTCTTGATCAGCATGACGAGCTGAGTTCATTTCCGTTTGTCCGTCTGTCCGTCTGTCCGTCCGTCCGTCTGTCCGTCTGTCCGTCTGTTTCTATGCTATCTCCTCCCTCAGTTTTAAAGCTATCTTGACCAAACTTTGCAAAATGCCTTTAAATACAAATACGCTGCACATTTGTCGGAATCGGCCGGATCGGATGACTATATCATATAGCTGCCATAGGAACGATCGGTCTAAAAACTAGTTCTAATGAGAAAAACTTTTTTGTTTTCCATCCTAGCGTCACCAATCGTGGTAAATATAAGCTTTATATGCTTCCACACAATATTGAAAAAAATTTATCAAAATCGGATGACTATAGCATATAGCTGCCATATAAACGGTCGGTCCAAGAACTAGTTCTAGTGAGAAAAACTTTTTTGTTTTTCATCGTAGCGTCACCAATCGTGGTATATATTAGTTTTATATGCTTCCACACAATTCTGAAAAAATTTATCAAAATCGGATAACTATAGCATATAGCTGCCATATAAACGGTCGGTCCAAAAACTAGTTCTAGTGAGAAAAACTTTTTTGTTTTCCGTCGTAGCGTTACAAATCGTGGTATATATCAGTTTTATATGCTTCCACACAATTCTGGAAAAATTTATAAAAATCGGATGACTATAGCATATAGCTGCCATATAAACGGTCGGTCCAAAAACTAGTTCTAGTGAGAAAACCTTTTTTGTTTTCCATCGTAGCGTCACTAATCGTGGTATATATTATTTGTATATGCTTCCACACAATTCTGGAAAAATTTATCAAAATCGGATGACTATAGCATATAGCTGCCATATAAACGGTCGGTCCAAGAACTAGTTCTAGTGAGAAAAACTTTTTTGTTTTTCATCGTAGCGTCACCAATCGTGGTATATATTAGTTTTATATACTTCCACACAATTCTGAAAAAATTTATCAAAATCGGATAACTATAGCATATAGCTGCCATATAAACGGTCGGTCCAAAAACTAGTTCTAGTGAGAAAAACTTTTTTGTTTTCCGTCGTAGCGTTACAAATCGTGGTATATATCAGTTTTATATGCTTCCACACAATTCTGGAAAAATTTATCAAAATCGGATGACAATAGCGTATAGCTGTCATAGGAACGATCGGTCTAAAAACTAATTCTAGTGATAAAAACTTTTTTGTTATCAATGGTAGCGCCTTTCGAAGACTGCAAGGGTATTTAAAAAATCGGCGTAGCCGATGTTAGCCTTCTATTTTTTTTTGCTTATAACTCGACTATCGTTCATCTGATCTAGAAATGATGTATAGTGGATCGACAAGTAATGATGATTCAAATATATCCCTAGAAGGTTCGAAAAATCTATCTTTAAGATTGTGGGAGATATGGAGTTTTTTCAAGTTGTGGGGGTGGCAACTCTACTATTGTTCGTCTGATCGAAAAACGATGTATTGGGGCACAATAAGTAATGATGAGTTGAATATATGTCTAGAAGGTTCGAACAATCTATCTTTGCAATTGAGGGAGGTTTTAGGCAACTCTACCATTGTCCGTGTTATCGAAAAACGACGTATGAAGGCTCGATAAGTATTGAGGAGAAGGTTCCAATACCCTTAATCCAAAATTGTGGAAGATTTGAGGTTTTTTCAAATTGTGAGGTGGTACTATTTCTCTCATCAGACTCTTTTCTCAACATATTCTCTTTTAAGCTCGATACATTTAGGGTTGATTCCACATTTTTGAGATAGCTGCTATGTGTCAGATATACTTACAATTTCTTCAGTTCTTTGTAAGTTTATGTGACATATAAAATGATCTCTCTTATTTGTTAGTTTATGTGACAGATAGCGCTATGTATCGGCCCATAGTCTATTGTTTTTCCAATTTTTTGTATGCCTTCACAAAAATGGCTTTTCTCAAGGACCATTACGTCACTTTGCGCTACTATAACCCTCCCATACCAGACTAATCCCGTAGTATTTATCAATAATTTTACTTTTTTCTATTTATGTTGAAATTCACGAGGTTGTCTGCTTTCAAAAAAATGCAATAATACTGGACAGGAGCAGTGTTTTTTTAAGAAGTCACTGACTTTTCAAATTGCCCTCGTTTTCATGGCCAGACCCATACCCCACACTTGGATGCGTTGTAACATATAATTTTATTTTACTTTACTTTCTGCACCGTTGTCTTTTGGGATATTGTATTCAGATAAGACATGTTTAATGTATTTTTCCTTGTCGTACAGTAATCGTTTATATTTTGTGCTCCAGCTCAGTGTCTGTTTGGTTTCCGCTGCTCTTACTCCTACGGCTGCTGCTGTCGTCTGGCTCTGATGCGTTGTTACCTTGACGCCACAGCTGCGGCTACAGTAAGTGTGTGTGTGTGTGTGTGTGGATGTTTTGGTGGATAATGTAACTCCTGGGGAATCTCTGTGTGTCAGTTTAGCATAACAAGATATTTCTTTTTCTTTTTTTCTTTTTTTTTTTGGCTAAAACATGAAATTGATTATATTTACATTAATGTGGCATCAAGCGTTGCCATTGTAAAATGTTTTCACCAGCCTGTCCCCTGCTTTTCATCTACAGATCCTTTGCGTGCCCCGTCTCGGTGTGAACTGAGAAAAAGCTTTCAGGTTTGTCAAGGTGCAAATATTGACACTTGGCGTACGAATATTGCATTTCTCCTTCTCGTTACATGTGTAGGTCCTAGGTGTGTGCCTTCCAAATATTTGGGTCACCCACGAATATTGAGTTTCACCACACCCACACACCCACACATACACACACAGCATTTTGTCTCGTTTCTAAATAATGACCAGCTGCCAGGACTTCCGTCTCTATCATCTCTCACTGAAGCGCATTAAAGAGATGATTGAGTGGATTTGTTGCTCATATTGATTGGATTTGGACCGTACAAATATGCAATTGCGGAGATAAACATTATTGGCTGACCAAGTGTGGACAGGCTTTAAGCATAAGTAGTAACTCAGTGCGGCCTAACGTTCAAATATCATAATGATGATCATCATCATTATGCTCCTGTTGCTGATGGTGGTCAGGTGGTGGTGTTGGAATTGTTGATTGAATGAGTGCCAGAGTATTTATTGTGCATAATTTGTACATGATTATATGTAATGAAGTAGAACAATTTGTGCAAATGATATTAATACATATTTAAATAGAGCAACTATCATTACTTAATCCAAATTGTGAGGGGACACACTTAATTGCATTATAACATAACACATTTGTAAATATTGAGAGGCAAGAAATTGATAAACAATTATTGAATATTGCTTATGATGAATATAATTGAGTGTGCAATAGTAAATTGTATACTTGGTAAAATGCGTCTTTTTTTGTAAAGGGACGTTTTTATACCTGTTACTTGTAGAGTAATATCTAATAAGCTAGTTTTTGTGCATACAATCTGGATGAGAACGACGAGCTGATTCAATTAGTCGATATTTACACGATGAAGCAAACTTCATGAAGTTTTCTTAGTAGGCGTGAGATTTCAATGCATTTCTAAACTATTCGTTTAATAGGTCTGAAAGAATTCCCCTTAATTTCACGCCTACTTTGAAAACTTCATGAAGTTTGCTTCATCGTGTAAATCCCGACTTAAGCTTTGTCCGTCCATCTGTCTTTCAGACTGCACAGAATCTTCATTTTATTGCATTCAACTAATATGTCGGAACCGCCCGGATCAGATGACAATATTCTTTAGCTGCCATAGAACTGATCAGTCGGAAATAGGTCTCAGGGAGAAAAACTTTAGTTTTTCAATGTTAGCGTTCTTAAACTAGGGAGATATGAATATTATTTTTTTTAGACATTTCTACAAAATATGGTAAAAATCGGAAAACTATATGCTATAGCTGCCATAGGAACGACCGGTCGGAAAATAGGTCTTAGAGGGAAAAACATTTTTGTCTCTTATAATAGCGTTCTTAAACTCAGCAATTATGAATATTATATGCTTTCAAACCATTCTGCAAAATTTGGTCTATTTCATATAGCTGCCATAGGACCGATCAGTCGGAAAATAGGTCTTAGTAAGAAAAACTTTTTTGTTTTCAATGATATCGTTATTAAACTCAGAAATTATGAATATTATATGCTTTAAGAAAGTTTAACGAAACTTGGTAAAAATCAGGTGACTATATTATATAGCTGTCATGGGACCGATCAGTCTGAAAATGGGTCTTAGGAAGAAAAACTTTTTTGTTTTCAATGATATCGTTCTTAAACTCAGGAATTATGAATATTATATGCTTTCAGAAAGTTTCACGAAATTTTTCCAAAATCGGATGATAAATCCAAAGATGCCATGGGAATGATCGGTCGGAAAATAGGTCTTAGGGAGAACAACGTTTTTGTTTTCAATTTCAGCGTTCCTAAACTCGGGAATTATGAATATTATTTGCTTACAGACAATTCTACAAAATTTAGTAAAAATCGGAAAACTATATTCTATAGCTGCCATAGGAACGACCGGTCGGAAAATAGGTCTAAGAGGAAACAACTTTTTCGATATTTATGATAGCGTTCTTTAACTTTATATATATAGCTTTTAAACTTTCTAAAATTTGGTCTATCGTGACTTTTCTATTTTCGCCGGGCTTGGAAACTTTTTGTTTTCATGAAAGCTCTTAAACTCATTAGAATTTATCTTTCAAAAGTTCTACGAATTTGGTAAACATTGAGATATACCACCTGGGAACGATCGGTCGAAAATATCTTAGAGAGAAAAAACTTTGTAACTGGGGAATTATGAATATCATATGCTTTCAGAAAGTTCTACGAAATTTGGTAAAAATCTGATGACTATATCCATAGCTGCCATGGGAACAATCAGTCGGAATAGAGGTCTTAGAAAGAAAAACTTTTTTGTTTTTATTGATAATGTTCTTAAACTCGGAAAATATGAATACTTTATGCTTTCAAACAGTTCTGCAAAATTTGGTCTAAATTGGTTGACTATTTCATATTGCCTAGGACCGATCGGTCGGAAAATGGGTCTTAGTAAGAAAAACTTTTTTGTTTTCAATGATAACATTCTTAAACTCAGGAATTATGAATATTATATGCTTTCAGAAAGTTCTATGAAATGTGGTAAACATCGGATGATATATCCATAGCTGCCATGGGAACGATCGGTCGGAAAATAGGTCTTAGAGAGAAACTTTTGTTGTTTTCAATGATTTTTAAACTGAGCAATTATGAATACTACACTCAGAGAAAAAATCAAGCAGATCGTGCTTGATATCACAGATTTCGTGTCAGAAGTTCGCAAGACAAATTTTCTTGGATTCAAGAAGAAAATACTGAAATCAAGCATGAATTTTCAAGCTCGATTTTTTTGTCTCACCTCCCTTGCCACCAAACACACAAAGTTTTCTCGATGTCAACAGATTTCTTCTTGAAAATTCAATACGAAAAAAAACTAAATTGAAGCCGATTTCAGTCTTGCCGAATCGTGCTAGATTTCTCTGGGTGTATAAGCTTTCAACCTGTTCTGCGAAATTTGGTCTAAATCGGTTGACTATATCATATAGCTGTCATAGGACCGATCGATCGGAAAATGGGTCTTAGTTAGAAAAACTATTTTGTTTTCCAGGATAATGTTCTTCAACTGGTGAATTATGAATATTTCAAGCTCTAAAGCATTTAAACTAAATTTGGTTAAGATCATATGACTATATTCTATAGCCATAGGACCGATTGGTCGGAAAATGGTTCTTTCGAATGCGTTACAAAGGAAAACAAACTATTTAATTAAGCCAAAAGCGCTCTCCAATTCGATTCCAACTTATTCTGCTCAAGATTAATTGCTCTTTCTAAATCCTCAAGCAATTCACTTTATTTTTGCTGGCAAATTTTCCAATATTCCTTTTTAAACAGCGTGTAAAACACATTTCTTTTTAAAAGCCTTTGCATACAATTCCAACGTTTTTTTTAACTCGTTTGTCGACTGAGAAAAAAAAACTTTTAAACAAAATTAGCGTCAAAGTTGAATAACAAAAGCAAGAATAAGAAATGTTTTGTCACACTATTTTCTGAGCAGTGGACGGGAGGGTGGAAAAAAAACTGTCGCCCCAGCGTAAACAAAACTCGTTAAATAAAAGAACAATTGTACCTATATATATACACGGAAAAAAAAAACTAAACTAAAACGGTTAAGCAGAATATGCAAATACTTGAATGACTTTTTAAAGGTGAAATGGTGCTTAAAAAGCAATGAATGTTCTGTCCCCAACCTCCTGGCGCGCGCAGCAGAAGTTTGCGCCGTGTAGCATACTTTCCGGCGTCACGGCCCTTCTTCGCCCCAACACAAACACACTTTAGGGACAAGGAAATTTATAAACTTTGCAGTTTTCTTTAGCCAACACCTTACCTGAACGCTTGTCCGCCTCATTGATGGGCACATTCTCCAGGACAATCGGCTCGGAACGCCCCTTCTGATTGACACTGTAGACAACTAAATGCAAAGCTGGATGCGCATCGGGATAGTAGTCCATGGGCGTTAGATCTGTAAGCAAGTGGCAAGATATTAGCTGACCCGTTCATTAATTTAAAACTTGCCCCGCAAACTTCATTAGGCAAACGGGCATTTAATTAGCACGTCGCGGTGAGGAAGCATAAAATAAAAAAGTTTGTTTCTTAATGCGTGCATCAAAAAACTTTGCACCACCCACGATAGCAGCTCATTAAAAACGGTTACAATAGCAGCAACAACAACAAGAACAACAACAAGTGAGTGGAGGGGGGGTGGACTCACACGCATACATTGGCATAACCAAAGCCCGAGCATCGTTAACACGCCTGTCTAACTAATCGTGACTTTACGCTTCGTTTGACTTTGCAAATATCGGAGAATGCACAGCAGCCCCCGCCCCCGCTCCCACCCAATTTCAGTGTCATCGATAGGGTAGACAAAAAGTGGCAACCGCGTTGCCAAGTAGTCACTTTAATAATCCAAAATGTGGCTCATTAACTTGCCTCATTTTCGGTTTTTTATATAATTTACGCTGCGAGCTCTCCGATAAATCTGGTTTTTCAACAGCTCAATTCGCATTCCTACCGCTTGGCAACGCGACGCGTCAACGATTGCCACGAGCCAAGTCGTCCTGCCTGCCATTCCCATTCATTCATCCAATTCGCCCCACCTCAAAACGCCATTGGCATAAAAGTTTTGCTGACTAGCTAAAATTCATTACAAGAAAACAGGCAGCAGCATGTGCCAGGAATGGACGGATGGATGTGGCGGGCGGAAAGTGCGGCGCCAGCCTCAACTAATTAATCTGCGTGGTGCCGGCTAGCCCCATCCTCTGTGGTGCTCCAATAGCGTTCGCTTCTTCTCTTCTTGAGGCCAATGCGCAATTTTGCTTCCTTAACTTTTTGTTCAGTTTGTTACTTTGATTTGTTTTTGTTTTTACTTTCACTATTGTTGTTGTTGTTGGTGCTGTTGCTGCTGGCCGCATAAGAGTCAAGTCTTTAGTTTGCGGCTTTTCGCCTAGAACTGTAAATGTTGTAATGCCAGCGCCTTAGCCAGACGATTTGTATGCCAACCGCATTTAAATATAATAATGCATAAGCATTGTGTAAGAATAAACAATGACAAAGGGCTAAAGGAGAGAAGAAGAAGAAGAAGTAGGTGTACATTTCTAGACTTGGCAAACAGCTGCGGAATTAAGCCCACTAAGTGGCTGAACAAGTAGCCAGCTATACCACTTTTACTTCGAAAGAATGAAATGGTACTTCAAAACAAGGCTACAGATGTTGTTCGATTTCGAAAATAAATTAGGTGTCTTTTATTGTATTCGTCCTTAATACTTAGAATTTGACTTTCTTATTATTGGAATATATACAAAATGTTTGAAAACGAATTAACTTATAGTTTTATAGAAATATAAACCTTAGGCAATTCCGATTCGGCCAAAATTTGATCCAACTCGAATATAAGAAAAGGCATTATAATATATTAAGCATGATCCACAAAACCGAAAGGAAACCGCAATTCAGTGCATCCTAAAAACCATGTTGTAAATCGAACTAGTGGTTTCAAACCCTCTGGGAACCACAGAACCGATTCAGTTCTAATTTCCAAACGGTTTGCATCCCGGATTTTGTAATTTTCTGTTTTAAAAGGCGAGACGAGGCCACCTAAGATTGAGAGAAACTCGACAAGGCTCTTTGGGGCTGCAACAGCCAGAAAGTATAAACTAAAACTTACTCATACGCCCCGTAAGACGGTACTATATAAATTGGTCTGTTTGTCAATTTTTGGAATCTGGCAAATTATTTCGATTTTGTTTAGAGAATTTTTTTTCTTATGATTGATTTTTTTTATGATTGAGTAATACCTTGTCAAATTCAGGGCTGCAAACCCCTCCAATTTCGACAGGGGTACGGTTCGGGGTTCGAACTCTTACCCTACGCTAGGGCTTCGGTTCCACAACCGGTTACCTTCAAAGTGAGAACCGGGGTTCTGGGTCATTTTATATAATTAATGATTTAATAGAACTAAAAGAAGACGATATTCCTTATAAACTGCTACCTGATGCCTTATAAAGTGATATTTCTAGATTGACTAGAACATGGTGAAAATTATATAAGGTGAGGTCAGTAAGGTAGGCTGCCTCTTTTTGGGATACCAGTCGAATGGTGAAAAACAGTCAGTAGCAAAGGAAATGTCAATGTTGAAGGTATTATTTGATACACCTAAGCAGGCGTTGTGCCGTGTTGACATTGGTACTGGCACCCCTCTCGCATGGTGAATTTCTGATGACTCTACCTTATATAATTTTACCATGGGCTGCCTCTTTTTGGGATACCAGTCGAATGGTGAAAAATAGTCAGTAGCAAATGCAAATGTCAATGTTGAAGGTATTATTTGATACACCTAAGCAGGCGTTGTGCCGTGTTGACATTGGTACTGGTACCCCTCTCGCATGGTGAATTTCTGATGACTCTACCTTATATAATTATACCATGGACTAAACTATCAAACATTGAATGTATGTTTTGAAGAGTTGAGCGAAAGCGAAAGTCATTTCTCTTTCACAGTAGTGGGATTCCTGAAACTGATGTGATTTTTGTGTTCATGAAAATACGGACAATCTTGTCCTATAAATAGGAGATGAGCTTAATCGGCGTACCGGTAATTTAGTAACTGTGATTAAGTCGCAATGACTTGTAGTCTCCAAATCACACAGCTGCTTTTAATATGCAGTCACTGTGATTCGATGATTCCCTGTGACGGTGACTTTATGCCGGTATGACTTAACTTATAGTGTGGCCGTACACGTAAATTTTGAAAAATTTCTAAGAATCGCTAGGTAAAATTACTTTTTCTAAGAATGGGACCGCCGCAGAATGTCTTTGACTGGCATTTTGTGAGAGTGAAATGCTAAAAGTATTTTAGTTGTAAGTTGGTTAAAAAATTAGGAAATTTTAATGACGTGCATCTTTCCCTTGTATTCACAGTGTGATTGCATCTCCATACGAACATAATAATAACCAGAAATACGGTCTCAGATGCAAATGGAATTCCCCTGCTTGAGGTTGTGTTTATTGTTATATGATGGATATTTTTTTAATTTTTTTTTTTTTTAAAATTGGTTTGGGGTTGGTTTTTTTTTTTTTTTGAAAATAGATGTTAATTTATTTTTTTTTTTTTATTAATTTTTTTTTTTTGTTATAATTTTAAGAGATATGGGGGGGAGAAAGTTGAGGGGGTAGGTAGGGTTTTTTTGATACTAAGAAAACTTCATGAAGTTAGCTTCATGGTGTTAATTCCGACTAAGTTATATAACCGCCTACTTCTTTTAATAAATAATTTCTGGTTTGATCCCGTTATAAAATTATTTGTCCAATTTATCTTACCTGTCAGATCAATGCGAAAGACGGGCACATCCAAATACGTGCTGCTCATGTTCAATCTCAATTTCTTTGTCTTGGAATCATAGGCCTCCAAAAAGAAATGTTGCTGTAGTCCACCATCATAGCCTGGCATGCATTCCAGCTCCATGGTGGAGTATATAATGTTGTCATAGTTATCAAAATTAATGGTGCCACCACCCGAACTGCTATCATAGCCAGCTGCACTGGCTCCATTTCCGCCTGCTGCCAAAAGACTTTGTGTGACCACACCATGGCTAAAGCTGTACTCCATGCGTGAGTAGTCGAAGTGCGGATGCTGCCAGTCGGCGGTGGGTAGAGTGGAACCGGTGCTAGTGCTGCTGCTGCTCCTAGTGGTGGTTATGGTAGTCGTCTCTGCCGTTGATAGATCCACACTGGCCACAAAATCATCATCGCTTACATTATATATATCATCCACATTTAATTCCACATCGCCATCCTCATCCTCCAGTGACTCCAAGTCAAGTTGCTGTTCAAGTGAAAGCATATCAACATGTTGTGGTTGCGACTCCTCCTCCGTCTCGATTGTCTCATATTCAGCCAGGTCGCTTGGTTCATCGTTTAGATACTCGGCCTCTTCTACTGGCAAATCATCGAGTGCATCATCATCATCTTCATTGTCGTCGTCCTCGTCGTCGTCGTCGTCGTCCTCCAACTCATCCTCATCGGTATGCTCGGCGGCTGAAGCGGATTTGTCTTTGAGTGCAGCTATTTTCACATTGTTGCCGCTAATTGTTGCTGCCGGCTTGTTGCTAATTGGCGGTGCATTTGGTGGCAGCGACTGTTGCTTGGTTGGCTCCTGCTGTACACTAACAATGGTGGCTAAAGATTTGCGTGCACGTCTCGTGGCTGGCAAGTTGTCGATGTTGTCGTTAATGCCGCCGCTGTTGCTGCTACTGCTGCTGCTGCTGACACCCTTGTCAATCTCTGTTGCTGTTGCTGCTGTGGCTGACTTGGTTGTTGCTGCCGATGAGGTTGTTTGAGTTGCTGCTGCTGTAGCTGGGATGTCATTTGCTGCCAGTCGTTTTCTTCGCCTTGATGTTGCATAATGATGGATTATGTTGTTGTTGTTGTTGCTGTGCTGCTGCATGTTTTTCTGTCGCTTATTAAAATACTTTGCTGGCAGTTTGCCATTGTTGTTGTTGCTGCTGCTGTTGACATACCCAGAGCTAGTGGCAACTACTTGGGCCTGGTCTTCTACTCCCTGTGACAATGATAAATTTGATTTTGCCGCTTGGCTTGTTATTGATGCCTGCTGCTGTTGCTGCTGTTGCTGTCGCGGTTCTTGCTGTCTCTTCAGACTCTGGCTGGCACGCCGCATTCGCTGCTTGGCCAGCTTGGCCGGCAATCCATCAGTTTTCTTATCACTGGCCAAGACGGCTAACTTGCCGCTGGCTTTTGGCTGCTGCTGCTGTTGTTGCTGTTGCTGCTGCTTCCTCTGTCGCTGCCTTTCCAGGGCAGCCAATGTTTGCGAGGGCGTAAATGAGGTGCGCTTTTTTAGACGCTGCAATTGCTGTGGACTCAAACTCAATCGTGGTTGCTTATTACTGTTATTAGATCTCGCCGGGTTGGCATTGTGTCGCCGGACTTGGGTATTGTTGCTGCTGCCATTGTTATGCCGTTCACGTACATATTCCATATGCGGATAATTCGACTCGTGTCTGCCGTATTGTGTTTGCAACATTTGATTGGCATGCATTGTCGTCTGATTCGATGAATTCAGCGAAGCGGAGGTGACCACATATGGACGCAGTGTACAATTGCGCAATGCCCCCGGCTTGGCTAAGGATACGAGCACAAGAAAAAAAAAAAATGAAAGAAGTCAAATCCAAGCGAATCAAATTTACAAAAAGGTTGCCCCACTTACCTGCCGGCACCACCTGAAACAGACACGGTTCCGACTGTTTGCCAATGGTATTTCTGCCCCAACACGCCAGCGTTCCATAGTCGCGTTCACCCTTGGGTGTATAGATCAGCTCGCTGACTGTTTCCACTGTTGGAAGGAAGGAATTAAATTTTCTATTTTCGGTTAAGTTACGAAGACTTACCATAGCTCTCGAAATGCGTCTCGTTGGCCTCCACAATGGTGCGCCTCACATCGCTGGTGGTGGTCATGGTGGGGTCCGGTATGGTGGCATAGTGTCCCGACGGCACCTCAAAGTGTTCGCCGCTGCTTGAGAATGTCCATTCAAAATCAATTTCGGGTGGATCAGAGTTAACACGACAGGGTATGGGCACAGCCTCCTCCAGCGAGGCGCCAATCACACTAACGCTGCTGCTGCTGCAAACGGGCGCATCTGTGGAAGACAGGACCAGCAGCAGGTCAGAGGAAATGCAAAATAATGAGCAGCTGCAGTTGTCGGCTGCCTTAGCAAATATCTATCTATCCTGTATAGATATAGAAATAATTTATATTGCAAACATTGTGCTGACAGCCGAGAAGTGGACAATGGAGAATTGACAGCTTAGATTTTCAATTTAAATCAAGTGGCAGGTGCAAGAGATTCAGATTTAACTAAGTCTTTTGATTTATTCCAAGTAAACGCGTTGAGTGTACCCGGTTACAAACGATTGAACTTGAAATGGCTATGTCATACACAGACACACACACACACTTACAAAAAAGTTGGCATCAAAACTTTGGATAACTGCGTCGTGCTCAGTGCCTTGCGGTTACCAACTGCCGCCATAAACAACACACACACACACATCCAAGCACCAGCAAGACCTAAGCACCTGAAGGTATTTATTACCACAGCCGCAACACTTTTGTTGGTTTTATTAAAAATTATTCGAAAACTTTGTGTGTGTCATATGCGTAAGCAGCATATTTTGTACGAAACACTTTATACAAGGGAAAGATAAAGAACAAAATCTTAAGCATGAATACCAAATTCTTGTGTCATGTTCTAACAAAATATTTTCAACCCACAAATATGTAGAAACTACAAAAAAAAATCAAGGAATATTCAGACAATCTAACTTTGAATTTAATAGGAAAATTAATGGAATTATTGTTAACTATACTGATCACTACGTAGGTTGCTATATACATTTCTGGCCTAATAATGAAAACCGCGAATATTTATGATCAAAAATGGTTTTATTGTTTCTCAAAATATTCTCCAGCAAGATTTATACACTTTTGCATGCGCTCAAACCAATTGTCGAAGCACTTTTTCCACTCCGATTGAGACACCTCCAAAACATGGTTTTTGAACTCTTCAACAGCATCTTCTGGCAACGAAAATCGTTGACCACGCATTTTTCCCTTGATGTGCGGGAATAAAAAGAAGTCAATGGGTGCCAAGTCAGGGCTATACGGCGGATGACCCATCAATTCAACGTTTTGGGCGGTCAAAAAGTCGCTGGTGTGAGCTGATGTGTGAGAGCTCGCATTGTCATGGTGCACAATGATCTGCCTTCTTTTGTTCGTTTTTTGAATTTCTCCGAAGACTTCAGGCAAACGAATTGTGGTGTACCGCTCAGAATTGACCGTCCTACGTTGCTCAAGCGGAACAGTCGCCACATGACCAGTTTTACCGAAGAAACAGGCGACCATTTGCTTCGAAGTGCATCTTCTACGAACGACTTTCGTTGAATTTGGCTCGTCTTCAAAGACCCAAACGGTCGATTGCTGTTTTGTTTCGGGCTCATAAGCATAGATCCATGATTCGTCACCAGTGACGATCTTATAAACGTCTTTTGAAACAAAATTTTTCAAAATTTCTTTGCACCAATCCACACGAGCCTTTTTTTTTGAGCGATTGTCAAATTGTGCGGGATCCAACGAGAACAAACCTTTTTTACGCCCAGGTGTTCAAGCAATATCGAATGTATGCTGGTGGAAGAAATGCCCAAGGTTGCCTCTATCTCACGGTATGTCACATTGCATTATCAGTTCACGCACGGCATCAATGTTTTCTAGCACAACGACTGTTTTTGGACGACCTTCGTCTTCGAGCGAGCGTCGCCCGCGATTGAATTCATTAAACCAATTTTTCACAGTGCTATAGGATGGTGGTTCATCGCCATACAAAGATTTAAGTTCATTGTTGCACTCTTGTTTCTGATAATCCACGTCGAAAGTTGTGAAAAATGATTGCACGAAAATTTTCACGAGTTAATTCCATTTTTCTGCCTAGGTAAGTTTTTGATTAATCGTTAATCGATATCAAACCTGGTCACACATGAAAGAGTTGTATGGAGCTTTGATCGATAAAAGTCCAAACTTTTTTTTTGGCAAAAAGCCAATTGGTCCATAAATGGCTAGAAGTGACCTAAGCCAGAAACTTAAATAGCAACCCACTTAGCTAAAAACAGAGTATACTTTTGCAAATGTGAAAAAAAAAAATAATTTTATTGTCAACTATAAAAATATATATTAAAAATTTTTTTTGTATTTTTAACCATTTATAGATTTTTGGAAAAAAATTTCCCACGTTTTTGAGAAAAAAATTTTTTTCCCGAAATATTTCGCAATATGCTTTATTTTTTCTGTCTATGATGAGTTAAAGGTAAAAAAGTCAAAATTAAAGTATTCGCATAATGATATCTATAAGGATCCCGAAACAGTTTTACATCATCGGCTTACATGAGAGCACGATAACGTGCCTGTGAGAAAAAGAAAGTCACCAAAATAAAGATATTGGGCGCGTTCAGCAGAGACACTTGATCACCGATCAGCTTAATAAAATTGATATTATTGTATAGCATACTTTTAGGGGTATTGTTTAATTGGCATTTGGAAAAGCTTTATGTAAATGTCATATTAAACACAAGAGGAAAAGTAGGCTAAGTAAAATACCATAAAATATATCATTGATCAGTGAGCAGGTTCTTTTGCTGAACACTGTCATTATCGCTTATATTGCTCATATAGTAGATCAAAAAATTTATCATCTGATTTTTTAGGATTAAATTTTTCCAAAATTTCTGTACAAAATCTTTGTTAGATAATCTAAATGGGTCTTTAAAATCAGGGACCGTAACAGTTATAAGTTTTATCAAAAAGTAATTATTTAACAGTTTTTTTGGTTTTATAATAAAAACTTGGGAAATAACAATTATTTTTGGATTTTTTATTTTAAAACTCGAAATACCAATTATTTTTGTTTTAATTTTATTACTCTGTTCATAACAGTTATTTTGATTTTTATAAAAAAAATGTTCTGATAACAGTTTTTGCTATAAATAAAAGTTCAATAAGTATTCAAAGACTTTTTTTAAAAGTCATAGCATAAAAGTCATTTGCAAATATCGCAAGATAACCTGAGGACCAAACTAAACTCTTGTCAACCGAAGAATCTTTTGTTTTTTGTTTTTTTAAATATGTTCAAGCGGAAAATGATGAGGAAGATGAAGTTTTGGAAAGCTATAAGAAACAATGATATAATCCCAAGCCAATACATAATCGATAAAATTAACTGGGGTTTCACATGCCCGCTATAATTGGGGTTTTCTGCACTAAAATTGGTTTGACACACTTGGGATATAATTTGTCTTCCGAATCCTTGCAAAAGATTACTAAAAAAAAAAAAATTTACTCGCTAACTTTTGCTTTCTCAATGCTATCATCCCTCTCGTAACCTTCCTCTATCTTCAAATCTACAAAAAAAAAATATTTTATAAATATTATTATAAATTTTTTTTAATTTTTAATGTATATCTCCCTGAAAGAAATAAATATCAAAACAAACAGTTTAGTTTATTTTCATGCATGTATAACGTCAGTTGTATCTGCTTAACTTTTGCCCATAGTCATCTTCTCTGTTTCACATTAAACTATAAAATCTCTGGTGTTATCAACCCATGCCAACTCGACCAGTTTATGACCCATTGACAGTCTCTGTTTGCTGTCTGTGTTTGTTTGCGTGGGGTTGCAGCTGCCTTAAAAAATACTCATAAATTTATATGGCAGCGTCAATTCCACAATCGTAGAATGTCACTTTTAACGTTTTCTGATTAATTTCAAGCAAGATACGACCTGCTGGCTGCCATAAATCCATTTATCTCCATCATAGTCATGGGCCACAAATATTGGTATCGTTATTTTTCACCCGACCATACCCATTCGCCACCACCCATCGGTATGCAAATGTTGATGTGGAGTATTCGCGTTGCTTGTGCAAATAGCCCAGGTACGAGTATTTACACGCCACAGCCGGTGTATCTTTTGCATTGTACTCGTATTTACTTTCAATTATCGTAATTATCAAAAAGGATAAACGGAAACAGTAATGGCAACGCAAAGCAGAGCAAACGTTTACTGATGTCTTGGATTTTATCCAAATGCTGATGAAGCTGAATACTGTTTGCAGCTAATTGTTTGAGTTCCGAGTTCACTTCATAGCAATTGGAACTCAGTCGGGCGAACAAATCGCAGATAATTAAATTTTTAGATTCATCAACAAAATCTATACATATATAATGGGTGAACAATTAATTGAATAATATGCCTTAACTTGCCAGCAAAATATTTGCATTTTAAATGCAATTTTTGTGCAACTGCATTATTTATGCAAAATAAAAATTGAATTTTCCCCGGCCACAAAAAAAAAAAAACAGCAGGCGCTGACCTGGGGGCTTGCACGTTTGCCTGGCCCATAATTATAAATGGTTTAATAATGACTATGAGTTTCAATAATAAAAGCAGATCATTCATTTTTATTACCCACCCTGGGCCAGGGCCACCAGCTGACACTATGGGGTTCTAGGGCTACAGTTGGCCTCCATGTTTGAATGGATGCCATATGAATGAATACATGTGCATATTTATGCTCAAACAAACAACACACACGCACATACATTGGCATAGTTATATTGTATTTAAGCATCATTAATTATTTAGAAATACAGTCGGAAGTAAATGCTCTATAACGGTAATTGAGACATTTTCAATACGTGTGTACAAATGCTTCAAAGCATTTATCGTACATTTATATTCGTGTTTTTTGAACGGCTTGATTGTATGGTCAAAGTTCCAGCCTACAAACCACATTGGGTAATTAAATATCGTTTTTGGTTACGAGTGTGAAAAGTAAATGGATACTAAGTAGTTAATTATAAATGTTGAAGAGTTGGGGGCCCAATACAAAACAAAACACACACTTGATTTCCAAACTATTCGTAGCAGTTAGTACCCAATTGAATTGTCACCGAATATTTCGGGGTTTGCGGCATCACCCAACTTAATTTGTGGCTAATAAAAGCATTTCGATGGAATACATGTTAACTATCTTGATTAAGTTGGCCTTACTCTCAAAACAGGATATTACGTTTTGGTAAATGAATAGACTTTTCTATCGTAACTTCTTTAATCAGTAGAATATTTTCATTCTTACACAGAGAAAAAAAAGCTCAAGATCAATTTAATCTTTGCTGGTTAAAATGATCTTCTAAAAATACCAATTTTTTCATACTTAATATAAATAGTTTCTTAGACGTCTTTCCAAAAATGTGTGCCTTGGCTGACTGCGTTGAGACGTCACACCCAGGTCTCGAGTTCGATCCCAAGACAAGTCAATTTTTTTTATAGAAAAGATCGTATTGATATTTTTTATCATATCGAGTTAATCTTTGTCATATCGAAGTGAAATTGATATGAAAAAGAGCATTTCATATAAATTTTTTCTCTGTGTAAAAAAATCTTTCCCTTAAATTTTGAATTAGGGTTTTTTGGTTGAAACTAAAATTTTGAAATTACATATTTTACACGTCAATTTTTGATTTGAATTCGACTACCAAAAGGCCACTGAGCCTATCGTTACTTTTAATTAATTTTGGTTATTTTTTTTTCGCTCAGCTGCAAAATGCCAAAATATGATTTACCAGTTATTATTTTAGATTTTAATTAAGCTGACGGTATGAATCCGAGGCCTGTAGGTATATGTGTTAATGGTAAAGCGTGGTAGAATTTAGCAATCGTAGTGATCTTTATTCAAAAACTATTTTAAGATTTTCGTGAAATGTAACTTTCTTGATCCAACTGTATTCAGTCTAACTTTTTTTATTTTTGTTAATATGATGTGTTTTCTTTGTGAAATATTTAAATTTGTCTGCCACAAGCTGCCACTGCCAACGATAGAATACTTTCTAGGCATTATGTCGGTTTGCAAACTCACTTTTTTCTCTAAATAAAAGGCGTCCATTTGTTTGGAAATATTAATACACAAATCCAAACGATTTCTTTTTTTATTTCGGGCTCATATCCATGATTTGTCACCGTTTACCATCATATGTAAGTTTTTTGAAGCATCGCGGTTGCATTTATTTAATATTTTTTGCATTAATTAACAGAAATTTTTGTTTGGGCGTTTGTTAAATTATGCGATATGCAAAGCGAAAAAATTCTCTGGGCGGTCTAAACGATTACGTAGTATTGAATCTATTCAAGTGGAACTAATGCCAAACGAGGATTTTGCATAAACTAATTCTGCACAGCATCGATTTTATGTGGCCCAACAACAGTATGATAAAGAACGTTGATAATTACAATCATTGTACCAGTTTTGTACAGTGTTTCTATATAGTAAAGTCATAGTGCTTAAACGACATAATTCGAATAAATTTGATCACCACAAATTGTGATTAATTTCCGATTTACGCACTGGTTTGTCGACGACGGTTTATTACGAAAAAATTATTATAAATTGAGAAAAACGTATCTTCAAGGGACAATTTAATCACTTTCGGAATCGCTGATGTAGCTCGCTTGATTTTTTAAAGCTGCATTGATGTATCTAGTGTCGCATAAAACTCCTTTGTGGTACTGAGTCGTTCGGTTTCCTCCCTTAAAGAATTTGCATTTTCCTTGTGGATGCAAATTACAGTGTACCAGAACGTACGAAAATACGCCGAAAAAATTGTTTTGGTATTTTTCAGAAATTTGGGGCTGTTCACACTGCTCGAACACCTGTTTTTGTTTTTAGCTTCTCGCGATGCTTGCTGCCAAAACAACAACTTAGCAAAAATGTATTACTTTGCTTCAAACAGTATTCAAAATGGTTTTGATATGCTTACCACAATAGCAAAGAATGCAACTTTAGTTTACATACATAAAACACAACTTGAATTACAAAAAAACTCTAAATTTCGTGTGGCCAATTTTAGTAAGCAATTCAAACCCGCTATTTTTGTGATGTTCCATTTACCTTTTTTGTCAAATCTCCATCAATCACAGCCACTTTTCACACCGAAATTACATTTTGCAGTAAATTTTGTTTGGCGCCAAATTTAAAGTTGACAACTGACAAAGTATTTAATTGCTGCACAATAATTTCTCAAAAATCTCAGTTGTTCAATACAATCCACACAATCTATACATGGCAACTTTCCCCAAGGAATACGTTTAATAATTCTCAAGCATTTTTTTTGTGATTTGAAAGCTTAAACCTACAAATTTTTTTTTAATTTTCCATAAGCTAAAAATACTAAAAAATTGATTTTCCGCGATTTCTTGAAATTAAGAAAAACCGAGATCAGTTTTGGACAAAACTGAACAGTTTTGCACAAAACTGAAACAGACTTCAATACATAGGAGGCTAGAGCTCACAAATGTGGTCATTGTGTTGGCCTGAGTATCGTTGTACAACACTTTTTATTTTATTTAAAATTTTCTTTCAAGATAATTTTTGTAAATGTAATGATGATGTAAATAATAGATAATGTGACTGCACTACAGCGAATGTATTTGTTTCAAAATATAAAGCTTTTTAATCATGGTGTAATGATACATGGAAAGGCGGCGGATAAATAAGCTCTTTTCTCAGTTGACATAGCATCAGTGTGTAGCTGTCACTTCGTTTGTTTGCCTTCTAAGCGCCCATTTCACACACACATGCATACAAAATTTGTGTGCTGTTGACAAAGGAGAGCGAGCACCCTAACAAGTATGATAAGGCCAGGCTTTCTAATGAAAGTGGCCAAACGGATCTGGCCACATTAAAAGTAGCCAAGGAGTAAGTCTACTATAATATACTTTGTACCCACAAAGTTTTTATATAACGGATCAGTTTTAAGTGAGGGATCACACAAATTGTGTAAGTGCTGCACAATTTGTTTTGCGTATAACTCGACTATCGCTCATCTGATCGGAAAAAAATGTATGGAGGACCGATTAATAATGATGATTAGTATATATGTCTAGAAAGTCCGAAAAATCTATCTTCAAAACTATGAAAGATATAGCAAGTAAAAAATTTAAAAATTGGAATCATTGTCTAATGATAATTGCTATTCATGTCCAGAAGGTCCCAACCATCTATCTATAAAATTGTGGGAGATATGAGGGGTTTTATTTCAAATTTGTTTACAAAGTAATTACTTTACAAAGCAGAATGATTCTTCTAAAATACTATAATAATAAGCTGCAGTGCCTTATTGTCGTTCGTTTTCTTTTCCCCAACTGTGCAAGTAAATGAAACTAACTTGCACATTTATTTGTATTTTTCTATGCATATAAATAATGCTATACAAAATTGAATTTTGATGTTCAGCAAAATGTGACAAATGCATACGAGTATCACATAGCCAAGGAATACATCATATTAAAATTCTACTCGGCTTGCGACAGAAGTGCATTGTGTTGTTTATTGTCTGGCAAAAGGACTTCAAATTAAAATTTAAATATCTACGTGAAATGATGTTTTGTTTAAGCAATGTTAAAATTTGTGATGTTTGGTAGTCTGTTTGATAAAATTGTAAACCGAAAATGCACTCACGCAAACTGATTTACACCAACACAACCACACACGTAGTGTTACGTTATTGTGTGTGCATATTACGGCTTTTTGCACAAAATATTTTCTGTCATTTTAACATATTTTAGTTCTGCTCTTTGTTATTGTCCGTCCGTTTGTCGGTGCTGTGGATATGGAGGTTTTGCGATTTTGTCAAGTGAACTGCCGCAATTGTTGCTGTTGGTAACAATTTTTATGTGGGCGAGACCCATTTAGGTTAGTTATCATGGAGAATGGAGGATGTGTGTGTGTGTGTGGTTGTTTTTGCATAAATTTATGCATATGTATTTTTAATACTCCGCTCGACTGACATCAACTGTCAGCATAATTTTTGTGCAAATTCGTTGTTTTTACCCGTTACGGCATAAAATTGTTGCATTTTTTTTTAAAGTAATTTATGCATATTAAGTATTTATTTAAACGCATTATGCAAATATTAAATTAAAATGATTTGCATTAGCAACTCTACTCACAGCGTATTCTCAAGTTAACCGGTGTACTTTGCGTTTCGCCACGATCATTGGCCGCCGAACAGGCATAATAACCCGAATGCACTCGCCCCACGCGTTGCAATACCAGCGATCGTGTAGATATGATGATGCCCCAGGAGACATTCTGGCTCACCGGATGTCCCTAAATTCAAATGGAAGCGCAGTATTAATACAAGAGATTCTTTATAAAGCTTTTCCAAAACTTACATCGTGCGACCACATAATGCGATGCTCCTTGGGATTGGACTTGATGTGGCACTCAAAGTACACATCGTCCCCCTCTTTGATGTCATCGGCACGCAACGTGGAGCCCAGCGATAAGCTAACCTGTGGCGGATCTGAAAAGCAGGGGTAAAAATATGTGGTTAATTGTCTGCTTTGGTAAGCAAATTTGTTACCTTAAAATCAAAAAAATATTATTGCCCAATAAAATTGCAAAATAAACGAGTCGCTTGGTTACGTGAAAGGAAAACCCATAAAAGTTTACAGCGCACCTTCGGAAACCCTCCTACCCCCAAGAATTTAGGAATGACAAAATTTTTAAATTAAAATCCTTGTGAACGCCTTAATATCATTGATGATGGAAAATATAAAAAATTTAGTATATTTTTATATTTACAACATCATGATTACACGACTATGTACTTGCACTGAAGGTGACAGCGGGCTCACGTTTGAAAGTAATGTGCGTCAAACGGCTTGTGCTAAGTAAGCGGAAACGGGCCTCACAAAGGAAAATGATTACGCTAAAATACATTACAGGTATTGTTTTTTTTTTTCATTTGTAATAAGTAGTTTGTTGAAGTAGTATTAGTAGTTTTAGTTCTTTATAACATTTTTTTTTGAGAAGAACACCAAATCGATTTCTAAGCCACTGTGTTAGATCTGGTTGTATCGAAGCACATACACTTAGGGCCGATTTCTCATCATCTACATAGCCTAAGATTATCTAACACATAGCAGCTTTCTAGAACAGCGGTGGGCTTGAAATTTGAGTTTGGGAGCAGTCCAACAACAACAGCCGTCTGTCTGCCCAAGTCTCGCTCGCTCACGCTGCGTGTATTTTGTTTTTGCTATCGCCTGCTTGTTGCAATCTGACGCCAAGTATTGCATGCATTTTGTTTTGGTTATTCTTTACAAAGTGACGCAATTGTGTGCGTGACATGTTAAAGGCCATGGGCAAAAAATATCCCCTGCAGCAATTTAGAAGATGAGAAATTGGCTCTAAATCTTTTTGTTAAAGCCCAAATATCCCGATTCTCCTGATCCACAGCTCAGTTTTGTAACAGCAAGAAATGATCGACTCGCTGATCGATAGTCTTGTCCACTACATCGCAACCACACAAGAGAAAAAATTGATATGAAATGGCAGTCATTTCCACATTTACAAATACGATCTTTTTTATATATATAACAAAAAAACCATTGCCTTGTCTGGGGATCGAACTCGGGACCTTGTACTGAACCAGAATGGAAAGGATGATGAAAAGGATGATATTTCATAAAAGATCATTTTAACCAGCAAAGATTAAATTGATCTTGACCTTTCTTTTCTCTGTGCACTTATGTCTTCTAGAATTGTTCACTCCCAGTGGCAGTTGAATCAATTTGTATCCTCTTCGATTGTTATCATTCTTAAAGCATTCGCGTGTGCTACAAATTGGATATGTTCTTACCATCCTGGCACTTTTTGATTTAGTGTTTCAGTTCGTACTTTTAATAATTAATAAACAATATTAAGGGCCGTTTTCATATCTTGCCTTTACAGTCTACTAAAGCAGAAGTTGACTTTCTGTTAAAAGCTGGATTTAAGACATTTCGCTTTCATATCTTGATGTTAGCAAAATACTAAGCTTTTGTGAAAACGTGGCAACTCCATTAAGAGCTTTCGAGCGAGTTGCCAATGCGATCAGATAATGCTGGGAATGTTGCCAGTGTAAGCCACAGTAGGAATATGATTGGCAGATTATTTGGTCGGTTGTGGTGCTCCACTTTGAAACTTCAAATAAAATGTTTTTTCTTTATATTAAAAATCTAAAACGTAAACTTGGTGATATCAACTTGATGAAGGCAAGATGATTATTGCCCGCTAAGTTAGTACCCAGTAGTGACAAGCTAAAGTTGGCCTATAACAACGAAGCCTTCAATGTTAGAAGCACGATATGAAATCGGCCCTTAACGAAAGACAATAAAATGAAAAAGTGTTCTGTTTGAAACTAAACAAAAAAATTGGTTTTGCACTGCCTAATGATATAGTCTTCAGATTTAGAACGTATCAGGGATGCAAAACGGTTCTGAACCGAACAAAACCAAATCGAACCATATTTATGTAAACGCCATAGTAATCTGAACCGCTAGTTTAGTTTCAAGAGTTTTTTTTCGGAAGGCTGTCAATATAATATTCTTTATAATAAGCGTTTGTTGAGGCAGATTGATCTAAACTATCGATCGATGAACGACAGAACTATGGAACTAAGAACTATAAGGCTATGAACTAGGGATGTCGGAAATAGTAACGATATATCATTAACGGATATTTTACTAACGCGATATATCGTATTTCGAATTTTTTGGATATTTTTGGCGATATTTTTAAGTTCTGTGTGAAAAAGAAAGACAAATTCCATATGCTATTTCACCAGTAAGCTCGGTGCCAAAATATCAAAAATATCGATTAATCTGTCAACAAAATATCAATATAGAAATTATACTTTTTTAATATCGAAAAAAATATTGATATAGATATATTTCAACTCAGCGATTTATTATGTTTATTATATAGTAGAAACGATCGGTCAGATAATTGGTCTTTATCGTAAGACTTCTTGTATTTCATCTCATGGCATCTGCATTTGGTATGTATTTTGGGTTAGTTTTTTTCATCTCAGTTGTATAATTTTTAAAATTTTTTAAAGTCTTGTAAATTGTTTGGTGCTTTAAGAAATATTTTTGGAAGCAGCAGATCTACATTGAGATTGTAAGAAGCTACTTCAATGTTTAGATTCTGACCTGAGATAAAAGGAAATATTTGCAACCCTATAAAGTAAACATATTCTTGATCAGTTAAAATAACCATCTCTGTCTGTCTGTATAAACGCGTCGATCTCAGAAACGCGCATCGCTTGTCCAGCGTCGCGACTATGTATACTACACTGTATATAGTCGTATTACAACACACAATATCAAGTTTACAGCGTATTTCGCAGTCGACTGCAGCGCTCTTACTTGATTTATAAATACATGCTTAAAATATTTAAGCTTCTTCAATCTAAACTAAATATTCGGACAAGGTTTCGTTTATTGACCTTTCTGGTACTGTTAGGCGCTGCCTGCTTAGACATCCATCGACAACAGAAAGACAGACAGACATACAAATCCATACGATTTATATTAAGATTGCCAGCAATTTCTTTACGCATTTTCTAATTCTGGGCATTGTGCAGGTTTTCTCTAAATTAAAGCTTTTAAGTGCATAATCCTACTTTGAAACGAAAAATCCCTTTTTGCTTTTTTGCCTTGCCGGGGGTAGAAAAATCAAGACAACTTACCCTTACTCCAATTGGGAGAGAGAGAGCTTAGGCACATTCGCATAAATTATTTATGACTCTGTTTCGCATATAAAAATAGATTCGCGGGATGCGTAACTTAAAAATTCAATAAATTTATGATTATATGAGCTGAAAGAAAAAAGGAAACCAAAGTGACAAAACAACAGCGATTGACGTTAAACTACCAAATCAAAGGCAAAACTTTGGAATATTTCGCGTATGTTGTTGTTGTTGTTGTGCGCTGACCTTTGCCAGCGCAGTATGTTGATTTTAAATTGATAATCGTATAAAGTAAAATTTATGGCATTTGGCAAATATGCGCAGCCAAGCAGACCAGAAATTTTACGCCAGCCTTTTTTTATGGCCCATGTGGAGACCAGCCATATAATTTAGACTTATTTGCGCTGGAGAACTACCCCAACTTCCCTGTTGCATTTATGGAAATTATAATCGATTCTGTACATTTGAATGAAGCTCTATATATGCAGTCCACTTACAGATGACATTCATCATCAGCGAGTCCTCGATGGCTGAGTTCTGTAATCGAGGATTGGAACCCTCACATTTAAGCATGGTGCCATCATCCTCAGGTTGTGGATAAAACGACAATGTGGATACGACACGTCCATTGCTTTGGCTAGATGACAGCTGTGTGTGTGTGTGTGTGTGGGCGGACAGAAGATGGAGTGAAATCGATTAGAAAAGTGCTCATAAATAAGGCAACCCTCTGCTTACCAGTCCGCGCTTGAATGGCCGATTATTCTGCGTCCATCTGATTTCCGTATCCGGCACCGAACCCGCCACTATGCAGGTGAGATTATATTGCGTGCTCGATGAGAAGACCTTCAACTTATTGGTTAAATTGACTGATGTGGGCTTGACTGCAAAATAAAGGCAGAGATTAGCTTCATTCTTGTCTCGGCCACTCTTCACTCACGTAACATTTCGATGCGTATGCTCCGCTCCACGGGTGCCACCAATTTCGTGTTGGATGCCTGACAGCGATAGGTATTGTTGAGGGTGGAGCGTGTGATATGAGGCACCTCCAACCGGTTGACAGTTACATGTCGTCCCATAGAGACGCCGCTGCCCGCCTCCAGAGTTCGGGTGCCATTCAACCAGGTGACAGTGGGCTCGGGTCGACCTGCAAAAAAAAAAAATATAGCTGTTAATTGTACAATGAATTCAAATCTAAATTAATGTTTAATGTGCCACGTTTGAAACGCTTATTTTTTGTTTTGGTAACAAAACTTTTTCGACTCATGCATTATTAACTCGCCCGCGGGGTGAGGGGGTGTGGGTTAGGATGCGGCGTGACCGCAGAGCAGCATTTGAAAATTTATGACCAAAAAAAAGTTGAAACATTTTAATGATAATGCGCATTTAGCAATGTGTACCCAAGGCTTTTAAAAAAGGCTTAGCCAGCTTAACTGGCAAAGTTGGCAAACGAGGGGAACGCATAAGCGTGAATATTGAATTAGCCACCAGAGCCATAGGGCAGAGGGCTGAGAATGACCCTACGTTTAGTCCATTGTCTGGAATATTTTCAATCACTTTTCCGCTTGGCTATCATCGTTCAATGTTCGTGGCATATATCGAATGTACGAAATATTTTTAATCCGTTTAAGTGCCTCCCCAACCGCCCCAAAGTCCGAGGCTGCTGCTTTTACTGCCATTAAGTGAGCCAGCCAAGTGAATGTGGCGGAAATGAGCAACAATAGCAACAAGCAGCTGGGACAGAGCGATGAGTGGAATGAAAGTGGGGGGAGATATGTACGAGAGCTGTTCCATCATTAGTGGGTCCAACTAGAAAGACGCAAAAAAACTTTAAGGGCCGTTTTCTCATCTTCATGTTTTTGAAAACTAGATAAACTATGCTGCCTACTTTTAGGCCGCTTTTAAAATCACAACCGGTTCATAGTAGACACAAACATATACTACGTTTATGCACAAATAAAAAAATCATGCATTTTGCCCTTCAAAGTATGCTATGTTTATAAATATAAATAATCAAGAAAAGTATTTATTTTTTAGTAGCCTCAACAATTATTATTTTTGTATACCTTTGACTGGTCCGATAATTTGAGTGAATGCACAATGTAGATTATAAAAGATGCTGCCATAACTGACTTTATATTTTCTCGTTCAAGAAATAATCAAGAAAATCAATTTTGCTTACTTTTAGGTGCACAAAAACATGATTTTTTCTAAGCAAAAACGTAGTAATAGACAATTAAAAGTCGAAAATTAAGTAAGACAATATATCCCAAAAAGCACCTGGATTTGAATAACAGGAACATAAGATAACGGCCCTAAACCACTGTTGTTGAGTTCTTTGAAATACCTCTTTGTTGTTGGAAAATATATTGCTACCGATTTACTTTACTTATCATTATTTATCAATCCGCCATACATCATTTCCAGATCAGATGAACAATAGTAGAGTTGCCACCCCGGCAATTTGAAAAAAAAATCATATCTTTCACAATTTTGAAGTTTGATTGTTCGAACCTTCTAGACATATATTTTAATCATTATTACTTATCGATACACCATACATTGTTTTGCGATCAGATGTACTTTAGTAGAGTTGCCACCCCGGCAATTTGAAAAAAACCTCATATGTCCGACAATTTTAAATATAGATTGTTCAAACTTTCTAGACATATATTTTAATCATCATTACTTATCGATACACCATACACCAATTCACGGTCAGATGAACTATAGTAGAGTTGCCACCCCGGCAATTTCAAAAAAACCTCAAATCTCCCAAAATATTAAAGATAAATTGTTCGAACCCTCTAGACATATATTCTTCTCATTATTTCATATCGACTCATCATACATTGTTTTGCGATTAGATGTACTACAGTAGAGTTGCCACCCCGGCAATTTGGAAAAAACCACAGATCTCCCACAATTTTAAAGATAAATTGTTTGAGGCTTATAGACATAGAAAAAATCCTCAAATCTTCCACAATTTTACAGATAGAATGTTCAAACTTTTAGATATCAAGTCCAAATAAATCGTTTTCCGATCAGATGAACAATAGCAGAGTTGCCACCACTACAATTTAGAAAAGCATCATATCTCCAACAATTTTAAAGATAGATTGTTCAAACCATTTAGGCATATATTTTAATATAATTTCTTACTTGTATATACAAAATAATATAAAATTATATTCCGATTACATTAAAATCGGAAAAAATCGCGGCTCGTGCTTACCACAAGATTGTACGTTTATGTATGAACTCTGCAAGCCGGTATTTTACTGTTGAAAGCGAAGGTGGAGATTCAACCAAATAAAAATGCAGCTGCTCTTTCATATTAACGGGGCTGATTAGTCCCGAACAGAACTGAGTAAACGCTCGGAAAAAGGGTATATTTTGGTTCTTAATTAATTTCGGTTTATTCGATACGGATTTTTATTTTCCGACCCTCTAAAGAAGAACTTAACAAATTTTTACAAAATTCAACGATGATTTAATTATATACAGAATGAACAGTAATCGTTTATGTATTGACCGTTTTGTTCGGATTTCTCCGGATTCCCCTCATAAAACTTCTCGTCCTTATCTTCAAAAAACTAAAACAAGAAAAGTTCGTGTATAAAGATCAGACCCATTAAAAACGAATGTTTTACTATTTCAAGAATTTTGAAGAGTTCGAAACCAATGTAAATCTAAAGGTGCAAGGTCGGGGCTATATGGTGGATGTGCCATCACAACGGTTATCGGGTTTTCAAACGTTTTTGAAATCGCTTCCGATTCCAGTTGTTCCATTTTATGTATCTAATTTTTTTGTTTTCTAAAAAAAATACTAATAATAATCCAACTAATTATGGAACAGCCCTCGTACATAGCTGATAGCTGAGTAAGTTGCTTGCCGGGGCTAGGGAATTTACTGCCTTGGCGAACTTATTCCCCAAAATGTTTGTTGATTGCAAAGGATACTTGGCCAGCACATTGGCGACAATAAGCCACACACACACACACAAACACACTGGGGGTTGGAGGCAAAAGAATGCAGGGATAATAGACAAATAACAGTTTCCTCTCTCCCCTACCTCCCTCCCTCCCTCACTTATACTGTAATGAACAGAGCATTGCCTTGGCTAAGCCATACTTAAGGTTGTTGACAATTGGTTGCTTCACTGGACTGGACAATGCCCCATCTCTGGACACAAAATATGCATAGTCAGAATGGATAACCCTACTTTTATGGTGCCGCTTAGATTAGCTTTTTATTGCTGGTATTAATTGCTATTAGTTCAAGTTAATAAAGTTGATAAAGCAATTTGGCATTTGGCGTTTATTGTAGCCGGGCCATAAAAATGGCGTCAGGACTTGCATTTGCTTTAATCAGGCATTCTTGGCTGCTTGTCCCTCACTGTCGGCATCATGTGGCGCTTGGTATTGTAATATTAGTTAATTTGGCTTAGCAGCCAGCGGTGGCGGTTGCATGATCCACATGAAATACGAGCACATGCGCATTGCGGTCTGCCTGGCAAAATGTTGCATACAAATCAACGACGTGAAGGAGCGTGTCGCTCAGCAGGTGTCAAAAGCAAATGTCGTTAACGGTCCCCAATGCTGGCAACTGGTAACTGGAAACTGAGAACCATGGTGAGCTCGGCTTATTCACATGCGGTTAGTCAAAGCAACGACGTGACGCACTGCTGCCAAATCAAAGTAAATTGCTGCCGTACAACAGCAAGTGCCAAGGTTTGGCAGCAAAATGACGCACGTAAACAGCAGAGAAGTAACAGCAACTAAACGCTAAAAGCCAAAATTTAAGTCAACCAGGCTAAGTGATTGACCTGTTCAGTTGGAAGGAGTTTTTATAAATTAACTATTTGAAATTCCTAAACTTTAAGGGCCGTTTTCTTATAATACTGTTTTTCTAATGCAGAAAAAATTGTGTTGCCTACTTTTAGGCAGCCTTTTTAAATATCTTTGCTTGTGTCTAAAAACCCGTTTAGGATTTTAAACGCAGCCTAATCGTAGACAACATAAATTGTACCTGGATTTGAACAACGGTAACATGAGAAAACGGCCCTTAGAGAAGCTTATCACTTCTCAATTACAGCAGTTAAGTCGCTCAATAAGTTAACAGTTACGGTATTATACCCGCTTACAATGTACTTCCATATCAAATCTGTTTAGTATCTTAACTTCAGCTACCAGTTGCACTTTAGTTAAAGCTTCTTATTTAACAAATTTTTTTTCATACCCATCAAGTTTAGTGAAAATTTGTAGCAACTTGACATGGAAAATATCTCTGCGTTTGCTCAACTTAGCCAAAATATTGTTGTCAGAAAGTTAATGATTTATAATGTTCATGTCGGGGGCAGTCGCAGCAGCAGCCAGTCATCCAAGCGAGTTGCCCTCTTTTTACCAACCACAACCCTGAAGCAGTCTAGCCAAGCGAACAACTTGTACAAATTTTTCACACTTGCAGAGGAAAAAAATACCAAAAAAAAAAAATAAAAAAAAAAACTTTAGACTATGCTGCTGCGGTTGCTTTTCACCTTGGGGACCTTTTTAAAGATTTACGATGCCGCATATGCCTATAGGTCATAGGTACCCAGTGATGCTGGCTGGCTGACTGGCTGCGATGGGCGACAAAAGGCAGGCACTGAAAATTGTTGCATTTTTCAAAGTAAAGTGGCAACGACAGCCGCACCAGACGAGAACGTTGCACAGTGGCCAATTGCTTGATCTAGCGTTGCAAAAAAAAAGAATTTCATAACTTTATATAACACAAGGCAGCAGTTTTTAGCTTTTCCTCTGATTAGATTTGATTAGGTTAGGTTAGGTTGGGCGGTTGCTAAAGGGGGGAACCCTTCAACCCACTTAGGGCCATTTTCTCATGTTCATGTTTTTTAAGCAAATTTTGGTTGCCTACTTTAAGGCCACGTTTAAAATCATACTCGGGTCGTGGTAGACACAAGCAATGATATTTTTAAAGCTGCCTATAAGTAGGCAAAATATATTTGATCATAAAGCACCTGGATTTGAAAAACATGAAGATGAGAAAACGGCCCTTTGGTCATTGAGTTGGCCTGTTGTGATGCTGCTTGTGGACTTGTTTCTAGTCCATTCCTCCTATTTGTGGGGGGCCTAATTTGTTCAAATAGGAACCTTTTTCTTTGGGGCCACGTTCATCTTGTGGCCTTTAGGAATCCTAAGAATTTTCTTGGAGATATGTAAGAAAGCTCGGATATATATGTTATAAAGTATAAGCCGATAAATTTCTTTCTTCGACGACTAAGAATTGGACACGAGCAGAAAAAGTATGAGGCAGATTCCACTTCTTCTTCGACTCCTCCAGCTTCTGCAGAAGTCCTTGTAGGGTGCACCTAGTCTTTTGGCATGTGTACCGACCTCTCAGTGACCTTTAATAGACCTGACCACTGCCGAGCAGGCATGAGTCCAATGAGCATGTTTCACTTAAATTTTAATTCTTTTATGATGAGCCTGCACGTAGCCATGGGCATACCTACATTTTTCTTATCGGGAAGAAGGTTGGTAGTAGTGCCGTGTCTTGAAATTTTGTCTGCTTTGCAATTGTCCCCTAAGTCCCTGTGTCCTGGGACCCAAATGAGGATCGTTAACGGATGCCGAATTTGTGGATATTGAGCCAAGTGCTTTAATTGGCTTGGCTGTCACAGTAACTGCTAATTGTACTCAGCGTCTGAGTTGAGTACTGTGCACACATTAGAGCTTCCTTGATCGCAAGAACTTCCGCTTGAAAGACATTCTGGTCTTTTCTTGTTTCCGAATTCGATCAATCGGAATTTATGAAGGGTTTTATTTTTAAGAAATGATTAGACAAGTCAAGACAGTCGGATGAAGATAAATGGAAATTTGAAATTATTCGCCGAATAAGACATTCGGTGTATAAAAACAGGAACATTTACCAATTCCGATTCCACAAAATATGATCGAAATCGGAAACGG
This sequence comes from Lordiphosa mommai, assembly GCA_018904225.1. Taxonomy (NCBI): domain Eukaryota; kingdom Metazoa; phylum Arthropoda; class Insecta; order Diptera; family Drosophilidae; genus Lordiphosa; species Lordiphosa mommai. The sequence continues at coordinate 284,320 of JAEIFT010000211.1, forward strand.
GAACAGGCCTGAGTATAATGATCTGGTAGTCTGAAAGAATGACTAATGCCGAGTTCGGCGAAGTATACACAAACTGTATTATCCATTTTTGAGTCATCAGTGTAAATTTGTATAGATTTATACGGTCCTGACGGTCCACTCTTTAGATATTTATTTTATTGTATTATTTTTATTTATAACTGTTTTCAAGATATTTGGATTGAAACTTCGAAAAAAATATATTTTTTATGCTTGAGTACTGATTTTTTATTCCCGGAACTCTTGTGAGCTTGATTTTAGTTTGAATAAGGCTTGCTTAAAAAACTCACGGAATGGACATAATTTTGTTTCTTTGCGACCTCTTGGTTTTGAGTGAGATGGTTATATCTAAAATATACGTAAAATAGACAATCGTCGTGGTGTGAATGAGCGTTGGTTCATTTTTTCTAAAGAGAGTGAACGGACGAGCAATTGTGAACACTCGTGTTTCTTTTTGCTCCTTCGCTTTGACAAAAGGAATTCCATACTTACAATAATCTCGATGCAGGATTATTTAATATATTTAAGTAAGATTTTTTAGGAATAATACAAAAATGCATGTATGTTCCAAGCCTTTGGTATAACCAATTTCGTCTCGTAGGTTATTAATATTAATCCAAGGTCGGAATTAAGTAATTGTTTTTAAACTTGAATTAAGCTGCGCATTTTAATACCCTGAATCCATAAAAATGGGTAAAAAGAATAGCACGAAGTAGTGCAATTGCATGTAACAGTCAGAAGGTAACAGTTTTTAAATTTCTATCTGATAAAAATCGACCAATTTGATCGGTTTAAAAACATAGACGTTTTGGAAGTAAAATGATTTTCAGCCATTGCGTCTGTTACGACTCAGCGTCGCGGCTGCGGCGTCTTAAGCGTTGGTAGGGTACAGGAATTTTTGTAGTCGGAGTACTCGATTGCAGCTCTTTTACTTGTTTCTTTAGTGTATATACCTTCCTGAAGCACACCTGTATTTTACTGTACCTACTCTGAACTACTTTTTAGTTCCGGAATTTTCTCTGGTTACTCCCAGCTCAGACACATTTAAAATCGTCACTACCCTATTTAGACCTTTGCCATTTTAAACCTTCACCTTTCTCTCTTTTCATTTAAGTTTCTATAATTTTTGCATCGCTACATCATCAAATCGTCCACTGTGCATCGTCTGGTTGGCTGCCAGGCAATGTAACCGCAGACTTTGACATACATTTATTTTTATTATTTACGATGACTTAGTCTGCCCCCCATTCAGAGTGGGAGTTGGAGCATTGTGGACAACGTGCGTTGGCCTATCTGGTGGGCTTCATCTTTAATTCTTTAAATAGACTGACTGGCAGCTGAGTGGGGAACTGGGCCAAGTTGCGTTTTGCGTTGCGTTGCGTTGTCCTTGCCTGATAGCCTTTTGTCTGAGTGCCATATTAAAGCAGCTGAGTGTATGTGTGTCGTTTATCATGATTTACTTACCGCCACGCACTTCACATGTCAACACAATATTATCGCCCTCGAGCAATGGACCCACAGCGCCGGCCACATCGCGACCCGAGGCATCGTACACGAGTATTTGATGCGGAGGAACTGTAAATCAGACGGCACACATTGTGGCATTAAGGGCATTGCAATGCATTAGGGGCAGCTTCGCCTTCTACTTACCAATAACCGTTAAATTAATTCTATGATTGCGCGTGGGTGAGTTTTGAAAGTCCACGCGACAGCGGTAAACCTGTTGATAAAATATAATGTGGCATACTTTCTGGGAAAATGGCCTACTTGCGACACTTACCCCCTCATCGTCCAGCTGTATATTGTCCACAGATAATTTGGCTGGCTGCTGTCCGGTAACAAAATACGCACGTGGCCCAAATGAGTTCGTATCCGACCAGTAGAGTGCCTTCTCGAAGGGTCGACCACGCACATCGAAGCTGCAAGAGTGGAAAACGTGGCCATCACATAAATGTTAAAAGTTGCCTAAGTAGTAGTATCTGTATCTTGGGCTCTTAGGGGAAATGCAAAAAGGAAAAAAAAGAAACCTAAATATTGTCGATAAGTTGTGTCAGCAAATGCCTCCTAAAGCATTTGAATTGTCGCAGAGAAGGTCGTAAATTTTAATGTTCGGTGGAGTGGTGAAAGTGAAAACATTTTACAGGGGTCCGGCCGTATGTTTTGTGAAACGACACGCCCATCCAAATATAAGGACATTTTTCAATTCAGCGTGTTTTGCTTTGACTCTTGATTTGTTGTTGTGTTTTGGTGTTGAATATTTAATGCTCTTCGAAAAATATGTATACAGTTGTAAAATCAAGTACATTTATTGTAAATTTATGATTATTAAATTATAATAATAATTATAAAAATTATATAATTTAAGCCGGTTGGTTTAGGTTTTTGTTTTTTTTTTTTCGACCGATCTGTCCTATGGCAGCTAAAGGATAGAGTCATTCGATTTTGAGAAAATTTTGCAGACTTTCTGAAAAACTTCTAAATATTTTTGATGTTAACAACTGTTTCTGGGGATCGAACTCGGGACCTAAGTCTTAACACGAATGAAATGACGACTTAATGTAGTACACCATCGCACACGCGTGTAGGCAAATGCCTAAGAGACTAGTTAATCTCTTTCCTTGTTATACCCTTGCAGAGGGTATATTAAAATTGTCACGATTTTTGTAACGCATAGAAGGAAGCATTTCCGACCACATAAAGTATATATATTCTTGATCAGCATGACGAGCTGAGTTCATTTCCGTCCGTCCGTCCGTCTGTCCGTCTGTTTCTATGCTATCTCCTCCCTCAGTTTTAAAGCTATCTTGACCAAACTTTGCAAAAAGTCTTTAAATACAAATACGCTGCACATTTGTCGGAATCGGCCGGATCGGATGACTATATCATATAGCTGCCATAGGAATGATCGGTCTAAAAACTACATCTAGGTAGAAAAACTTTTTTGTTTTCCATCGTAGCTTCACCAATCGTGGTATATATTAGTTTTATATGCTTCCACACAATTCTGGAAAAATTGACCAAAATCGGATAACTATAGCATATAGCTGCCATATAAACGGTCGGTCCAAAAACTAGTTCTAGTGGGAAAAACTTTTTTGTTTTCAAAGGTAGCGTCACCAATCGTAGTATACATTAGTTTTATATGATTCCACACAATTCTGGAAAAATTTATCAAAATCAGATGACAATACCATATAGCTGCCATATAAACGGCCGATCCAAAAACTAGTTCTAGTGAGAAAAACTCTTTTGTTTTTCATCGTAGCGTCTTCAATCGTGGTATATATTAGTTTTATTTGCTTCCACACAATTCTGGAAAAAGTTATTAAAATCGGTTGACTATAGCATGTAGCTGCCATAGGAACGATCGGTTTAAAAACTAATTCTAGTAAAAAAACTTTTTTGTTATCAATGGTAGCGCCTTTCAAAAACTGCAAGGGTATTTAAAACATCGGCGTAGCCGATGTTAGCCTTCTATTTTTCTAGCTATTTTCAGTCCTATTCGTTTACTAAAATTTTAATACCCCTTCAATAAGCACGGATTATTCTCAGGTAACTTATAAGACACACAAGCCAAGTGATTGAGAGAAGCTCAGCTTGGTCCTTAATGCTTGTAACAGCCAATTTTTACATTAATATGGTTTGACTTTCAGATTAATATAATATCTTCAGCTGTTCAGCTCTTTAGGGACCAAATATACCTTAGAGTTGTAAAATATATAACAGCTTTTTTGAAACTTGAGCCTGAAATTTCACGCGTCCAGTGAAACGACCCTTTTCCTGAGCACGCTGACCGAAGTGTACGTTAGGCAAACCCTCAGCATAAATTGGCACGCAACTAATTTCTTCCGTTTCGCATTATTTTCACAGCTCGGCCCGGCAACGTTTGCAATTTTGCGCATTAAAAAAGCTTGACGTGCTATCTTTGGCGCTTTTATTGTATTTGTTAATGTCCGTCTGAAGGTTGAATGTATATGTATGTATATGAATGAAGTGGTAGGGATCCCACCAGACAAAACACCGAGTGTCGCAAATGACTTGGCAAAGGCAGCCCCGTCCTTGCCACCAGTACAAGTTGTGTCCTTTTTTTTTTTTGTGGTTTCCGTCATCGTTGTTGTCGTCGTCGTCGTCGTCGTCGTGCCGTCTGCTATCTGTGGCCTGGCTTCGTTTTGCCTTTGCCTTTGCGGTTTGTCATTGTGCCGTATTGTTTGCGCCTTTAAGTGGTTTTTTATCATTTTGCCGCTGACACAATTTATATCCGGTGCTCATATTTCTTCTGCTTATCACAAGGCGTTGTCGCCCCTTTTTTTGCCCGTGTCATGTATTGTCCATTTCTAATTATGCTCCAAAGTGCAGTAGCCCATGAGGGGTATAAATTACGCTCCCTAAGACCCGCTCAAGCCACGTTCGCGGCCAGGGCACGTTTCCTAATTAGCTTAATTAAATATGTGTGTGTGTGTGTGTGAAAATGTAAACAGAAAGACGATACTCCTTGAATATCCTTTAAATACTGTGCGTTTCGGGCCTGCCTTGGTTCAGCTTTTAATTTTGCGCACTTGCAAACAATAGAAAAACGCCAAATAGTCAACAAAGGGCAGTGCGGATACGGCAAGGTGTGGGTATGCATCCTGTCCTAGCCCGGCTTGGCCTCTGTTGACGTTGTGTTTTCTTGTTGTTGGTGGCCTTAGGAAACAATAATGCCAAGTTTGCACAATGAGCCAAAGCAAAAGGCAGAAAAGAAGAAACAACGCCAAATGCTCGAGTAGTAAAAATTCTAAAGAAACAACAGAAGAAAAAAAAACGAGTGAGCAAAGCAAAAAGCGAAATAAAAATGGGCCAAGTATTGCCCAAGAAAAGAAGACAACATTGTGGCAGTTGCAGAATTGTTGACTGTCGTCGGGCCAAATCAGCAAAGGAAGAGAAGCAGCAGCAGCAGCGGCATAGAAGCCAAGTGGTCGACCACGCAGACAACTCGTCGTCCTCTTGAAGAGTTTGCCTTTGGTCTCATTCACATTTTGCCATCCAAGTATCGCACGGTGGGCAAAGTAAGGATTTTGTAAAATAAACTAAACAATGTTAATCCAAAAAATTTATATGTCCATTTTGGACAAAAAATTATTATTTGCCTCTGGCTGCTCTTTAGACCAAGTAAAGCAATTCTATTGCAATTATTATTATTTTTTACAAAATAACGGCAAGATGACCAATAAGGCCTTGGCCCACAAACCGCACCAAACAGTACGTTTTTCAGGGTGCATAGGCAGCTCTTCATCTGCCTCTGGCTGCTCTTGAAGACCAAGTAGGCAATTCTGTTGCAATTATAATTATTTTTACAAAATAACGGTCCAATAATGCCGCCGGCCCACAAACCGCACCAAACAGTACGTTTTTCAGGGTGCATAGGCAGCTCTTCATCTGCCTCTGGCTGCTCTTTAAGACCAAGTAAGGCAATTCTGTTGCAATTATTATTATTTTTACAAAATAATGGTCCAATAATGCCGCCGGCCCACAAACCGCACCAAACAGTACGTTTTTCAGGGTGCATAGGCAGCTCTTCATCTGCCTCTGGCTGCTCTTTAGACCAACTTCGACAAATTCTGTCTGTTGACGTAAACATTGAAAAAAAAAATTAGCTTCGCATCGTCGCTGAACACAAATTTTCGAACACATATTTCTCAAAAAGCACGAATTTTGGATAATAAAGTTCAATGATCATTTTTGACGTTCCCACATGTTACGAATCACGCGTGAGGTATCAAAAAATATTCAATTAAAAACCAGCCCGAAAATCACCCTTTATATCTGTCATGTAAAAATATCGGGGCCTCTGGTTGAAGTCCCGTAGTTCCGACATTTCTTTAACTGTGAACTGAAACACTTCAGGAAAAATGGTACAACCTGAAACGGTTTCCATAAATATAGGTAAAGTCAAAGCTAAATTTTTTTAAAATTCTGTACAATATTCCTTTTGGTTTCGAAGGACCAAAACATCCATTTCCCTCACTTAAATTTTTTTTAAATAAATTCCTCTACTTTTACTCACTTCGCCCACTGTGCATTGCCTTCATTCTCGTTTTCTTTTGTTTGGGTCGCTATTTTTTTCCAACAATTAGTTGAGTTTTATTTATTTTGCGTTAATTGGTAGCACTTTATCTTCTTGCTGAATGAATGAGCTGCGTTCTTTAAACAAATCCCGTGAGGACCTTGAACTGACCATCATCGCATGGCTGGTAATTACGTTTTTGGTTTTTGGGGCTTGGCCTAAACTTTTGTGCTCATTTGTTTTGGCAGTCTAATCGCTGTCGCCCAGCGCCCTCTCTCACCTCGACCCGAAATCCAATATAAAGCAAGCTTCTCATATTGCCATTTAATGTATTTTTTTTGTCTTCTTTTTTTTTATTTTGTAACGCTTACAAAATCCTATTCAAAAAGATTGCAAAAGGGCTAAGCGGGAACTGGGGATGACACCAGCAAAAAAAAAAAAAAAGGACGAAAAACTTTGCACTCACAATATCCATTGAATAATTTTATGACAATATGTGTCAGAGCGTGTCGGTGACGGAGGACGTGTGTGTGTGCGTATGACGGTATTTTCTGACAGTTTAAATATACACATATATGTAGGTAGCTACGTTTATGCTGCCATGTCGTGAGAAAAAGGGCATGGACTTCAATTATGCAGCGTTGGGCTGACAAAAGGCTGTAAAAACTATGAGGGCTCCACTCACTCAACGCATTAGGCAGGTGAGGAGCAAATATGTTGGTTTATTGTCTGGCGTCGGCCCGTATCAAATTATGCATAAAGAAAACCCTCCTATCACACAGCAGCAATTTCATTGCTGAAGCGCCAAAAAATATGCTTCGCAACTCGACAAAACTGGCAACAAATTTTAAATTGGTTTCCATACAAAACAAAACGCAACAGAAGCAGCGGAGAAATATGAAACAACAACAGCACACAAAAAAAAGGGCTGTTTACGCCCCCATATATAGTACACAAAAGTATGCAAATGGTTTTACTGCCCCTTTGTTTTTCCTGATGCCCAGCTGCCTGCGTTTGTGTCTTGTGTGTGTGTGTGTGTGTGTATTGGTGTTATTATGGAGCCATGCTGTGTAATATCTGTAAATTTCCTTTGTTATTGCCAACAACAGTTTTTCCCCCCCTCCCCCATTCGCCGTGTTGACATTTGTTGGCATCATTCCACACATTGTTGCCGCTGGTGTTTTTGTTTGGTTTTCGCCTCTTCATCTTCTTCTTCTTTACTTTTACTATATAATTTGTAGCATATGAATATATGAGTGGTAACAAAAAAATATACAAAAAAAAAAATAAAGAAAGGGCAAAACAAAAACAAAACACAAAGAACGTAAACTTCGCCAACGCGCTTCGTGGCCAAGTTCAAATTTATGCAGTGTCGCCCAATAAATTCGGCAATAAATTCAAAATAAAAGTTTCATCTCGGGTTGCCCATTTGGTTTGTTATTTCAGCTCCAGACTATTTTGTTTTCGGTTTGGTTTTTATTTTCCTGACAAATTCGTGTTGCAAATTGATCAAGATAATTTTTAAGTTGTTGATTGCATTGTTATAATTAAAGTCTGCCGTTTTATAGCTGCCGATATTTTTTGTCTATATTTATGACTTAAACATGACAATATATTTGAATAACAAAAGAGAAGTTAAAAAAAAAAAAAATCAAATTAATTTTCTGATTGTTTTTAAGACTAAAGGATGGGCTGATGAATGTTATTTCATTATGAATATCTAAGAATTAGATCTACAAGCCTCCTTAAAATTGGGTGGAGTTCACTCCAGTGTTCGAAGATCGGTGAACCCTGGATAAGTTTAATTTAATTTGCTAATTAAAAAAAAAAACTAGATTAAGATAATGGTTTTAGTTTGTGAAGCTCTGCAAGAGCAAAAACCTTTTGCAAATGAACACACTGTTTGAGAGTCGTGCAAAAGATACTTCAGCTGTAAACTCCCCAATCCTAAGGAATGTGTTATATTTACAGAAATCAACAAAATTTTAGTCGTCTCTTTGAGTCGTATACATTATCAAATTAAAATTTTTAGGCTGAAACTCGCTAGACATACTTAAGTAATTGCTTTAAATGATATATTATAGCGCTGTTCCACTGCAACATATATGTAAATCCACAAAATGGATCGGTTATATGACAGCTAAATGATATAGTCATCCTACTAGGATAAAATTTCGAAAATCTGTTTCTGAGTTCAAGAACGCTAACATTAAAAAAAAAGTTTTTTCTTACTAAAACCCATTTTTTGACCGATGGAATTTCTAAAGTTTAGTACTTTAGTACAAACAATCTGGGATCTATAATTTTTCGTACTTACAGTTAGCCGACAAAATAAAGAAATCGCATTCTTAATTCAAGTACAAAATTTCTTAGATTAGGTACGAAATAATCTTAAAATGCCAAGTCAAAAAAGTATGCAATGGAAAATGCGAAATATTTCAACACGAATTTGTGCTTAAAATTCCCAACTGGTTTTATAAAAATTCCAAGCCAAAAAAGTATGCAATGGCAAATGCGGAATATTTCAACACGAATCTGTCCTTAAAATTTTCAACTGGTTCTATCAATCTGCTTAGGGACTGATGGTAGATTTCTGGCCTACAGTATTGCGACGCCTTTCAATTTGTGCATAAACGAACTAACCTAGACTGCTCGTTTGCTCAGTCCCTCTTCTCTGCCAGCACAGGCAGAATTTCTCTCTTTTTGAACGGTATGAGTTCGACTTGAACGGTACGTGTATGATGTGGGCCTACTAATTTGTACTGAAAATTAAGGCAACAGCTGTTCGCAACCTCAGTTCGACGCAGTTTTTTATGTCAAACCATCGAACCTCAGCGTTTTTCACTCTCAAACCATCGAACGACAGCGTTTTTCTCTCTCAAACAATCGAACGTCAGCGTGGCAACCAAAAAAGCAGCGCAAACGTTCAGTCTAGATATCTCTAGTCTGTGATTTGTGGCGCTGTTAAGAGATATGACCAATGTAGATACTTTTGAAATGTTGCTAAGGTCTTATTACACATATAGGAAAACACGGTGGTTAAAGCGAGACGGACATTGTCTTGGCTGTACTCAGAGAGCGACAATAACAAAGAACAGCTGATTATTTCGCTGTTAAGTTTGTGGCGACCGAGCAATCGTTACCTCTAATAATATTGCTCTGTGCTTTTATTAGCTCAAGGCAATAAGATCTTTCCAGCCATGTTTAATTCGATACTGATACATCGTTTGAAGCACAAATTGAAAACAGCTTAAGAATTTAATGTGCCTAAACCAAGAACATTTTGTACTTATTTTATGTACTCTTATTTGGTTTAAAGAATGTTTTGGGAGAATAATTGAGAGTTTATTAAACTTCAAGGTAATATATTTTGTTTTTATTTAAACTACGCGAATTCTTGTTTTGAGAGTTAATCGGGATTGACTTAAGTCTTTAACGACCTAAACGTTTGATCAAAGAGATCTTAATATAGTTCAAAATGTTCTTAATATTTCTCGGAACGGTCTTTAGTGAAAAAATCGAACTGGTCTCAAGAACTTTTTACTTGAATCAAGTATTTTCGTACTTACCGTACTATTGAAAGTTCTTGGTTATTTTTCTGAGTGTATGGATTATGCGATCGGAAACAGGGTTGGGCGTGTCGTGTCACAAACACGCACGACTCAATACAACGTTTTCATGTTGCAACATCAGATTTCGTGCGTGCACCGTGCTTTAAATATTTATATATTTAATAAACTTGACAAAAATTCCAACATCAGCCAGACCGGACGGCTATATCATAAGTATATAAAAACATAAGTTGCTGCCAAATGAATGATATGCTAACTTGCATTTTGTTGTGGCAAAACAGCGAAATACGTGTTGGTGGGAAGATCGAAGAAACATTCTAATTAAAGCCAGAAATGTTGAGTCCCGAAACCGTTCGGTTTGATAAAGAATGACCCATATACTAGGTCCATGGCGAAATTTTATGACTTACGCTTTGCACAGGTTGCACCTAATTCTATTTTCAAACATGAATAACTTTTCGTTAAGAGTCTTACGCCAACTAAACTCGCAAAAGGATTCACTAAAATCGCAATAAAGAGCGAAAATTCCACTTTTAACAAAAAGAAATCGAAAATTCGACATTAGCATACCCATTTAATGGCTCTAATGCCAGCTAAAATGTTAACTAAGTATTGCAGCAATGCAAACCAAAGTTTAGTGGCTGCAAAATCGATTTGCATGCACCGCTTGCATTTCCGTTCTTTACACTCTCAACTGCGCATACATACATACATACATACATGCAATCACACATACATATGCGACTTAATTACAGTTTTAAATATCCCATCTAACCTGAAATTTGCGCAAAGTGCCGCACAGTTGCTGCTCGTAAAACCCCGAAAATGCACTCGAGTTAATTGCCTTTGGCTCGACTTTTGGTTGGGCACGCCCCCTTCCCCCCTTTCCGTCTTCGCCCCATGGTGGCAGCTTCCGACTGGTGGCTTTTATTGCCAGCCATTTTGAATACCATTTCGTGGTTTATTACTTTTTGTGGCAGACCGATTTCGATGCTCAAGTGCTCACACACGCTTCGACTCCGAAGTGAATGCACTTTCGATTGCCGCATCGCCCGAAAGTAGACTATATTTATGGGCAGAGCGTAGCCACAATGCCCCAACACGCTGGCGATTATGGCAGTTAGCGTAGTGCAGGGATTAAGGCCTCGCCATTGACAGCCCAGGCAGACGGCAAATTTCATTATTTAAACGGCAGCTTTAAAAATCAATTAACCTTGATTGCGGCCACCTTTCCCATCATGTTGCTTCTCTTTTTACATTTTTTTTTTATCGATGCTGCCCTTTGGAATTGCCTCTGCCTTTGTTTATTATGTAGGTGGCGACCGTGCTCCGTTGCCGTTGGAGCTGCCGTTGTGGCCATTGATGGTTTGCAATATTGAACGTGACAGTTGGCCTGTCGACTTTCTTCTTATTCGTTACAGGTGGCTGTCATGGCAAATGTTAATTTTAATAATGGCCCTTTGGCCCACACTCTGTTTGCCTCCAAATAAATATATAAAAATCTTATGAAAATCGCATTTCAAGGGTCAAAAAAAAAAAAACAAATCCCAGCGAGATTCCGACCCAAAACCGAAATAGCCCAGCGATAACCCCATACAAGTCCGGCTCAGCTTGTCCAACAGCAGCAAAACAACAAAGCAAAAAGTTAACATTATAATTTTTAATATTTTTGCTTTTAGCCTTCTGGGCCGGGGCAGCTTTTGTTGTTGTTGTTGTTGGGCCTGGGCGTAAAGCTGTCAACTGCAGAGAGCCCCCTAGACAGGACTACACACTTTGCTGGAATGTGTAGGGGTGGTTGGGTGGATTTGTAGGTAGGTAAGGCCGCCAGCTGTGATGTGCCTTTAGAAATGTTACAGCACACAGGGACATACACACACACACACACATACACACACACACGTCAGACTGTGGCAAAAAACCTTCAAGTCTCTCACATGCTGCTTTCAATTTCGACGCCTTTTCGGTTTTAGCTTTTGGTTTTGATTCCTTTTAAACCCCATGCTGCCTTCGATTTCACGCAGAGCTGGCAATTTTATGCCGCAAACCTACAACCCTACACTGAGAGAAAAAAAAGTTCATGATTTTGTTTTATTTTTCCGCTCATAAAGCATGAACTCAACTCATTCAACGTACAAAAGAATATAAGAAGCCTCTAAGAACTGTGTGTCAACAAGCGTGTGCGATGGTGCAGTGCGCTAAGATGGATTTCTATTCGTTTTTGAACGTGTTTCCAACAAGATGGGTCTATTGAAACACACTCAAAACACAACCGTTGACAGGCACCCAAGGATTCGTGTCGATCGTGATTATTTTCCAGCCTTTCTGGCTACTCCACGGTCTTCCAGGGACCGTTTATATTTCTACTTGTACTCGGGATCAGTTTAATTCCATTTAACTTCGGCTTTTCCCTCAGTGTAGCGACTCCTGCCATCCTGGCTGGGGTTGTCTTTTGTTGTTATTTATTTGCTTGTTTTTTTTTTTTTTTTTTCTTCTACTATTTTTCTCAGTGCGCTGGAAGGGAAATCGAATTCGAATCACTTTCGGATATTTTGGTTATAAAGTCGGAAATTTTTGCGACATTATTGTTTTCGACATTTTTCTAGTTTCTCCCCTCTAGACCTCCTGACTCGCTATGCCCCTGTTTTTCTCATCTTTTACTTCCTTTCTTTCCATGTTTTTTTTTGTTGTCGCTTTTTCTGTGCAGCAGTGAAATTTATTGCTTCCAATTGAGTGCACGAAACAACAACAACAACAACAACAAGGAGCAGCAACAGCTCGCGCTTGTCCTTGATATACACGTGCGTCCATGCCCATGTCCATTGGTCCAACTCCCCCTACCCCTCCGGCACCCACACGCTGGGAACATATTGAAAAGGAAGCACATGTAAGCAAAATTGACAAGGCTAAAGGATATCGATGTCTGCTTATAATGTGCAACATATTAGACCTAAGGACACGTTCGCACAGCGTTCGCTCTATAAATAACAGCATCCCGAAACATTCGTAACAGGAGTGCTGGTCCCCGCAGGACATCCTGCCCGCCACGCTCCATAATCAAAGTTGCCACACCAAAAACAGTTTTCACTTTGGCTGCCCTGAATTGTCCTTTGCTTTGGCCCTGCGGCTAATATATGAGCCCAAGTCGCCCTGTTTCCCTTTTGTTTTGGCCATGTGAGAGCCGTATTGACTCGAGTTGAGTTGATATTGATGATGTTATTAAAATAATAAATTATTTGAAAATTATGAACTGCCGCCATTTCTCAGGCTGCTGTCGAGCAGTGGGTGACCCCCAATGCATAAATCAAATGGTAGCCACACTTAGACCAAGCTGATAGATGAACTCTCACCTGTAAAGTGGTTTGCCAGCACTCTCACGAAACCATAACACCATATAAACACGATCGTCCTTAGCCTCGGGCTCAATGTCACATGGTAGGGATGCGGTGCGTCCCAGTACAGCCTCCACAGCCACTGTGGTAACTGCAAGATGGATAAGAAATATGTAGATTAGTGTGGTAATTGACAGATAGAGAAAATTTAAGTTACATAAAAAAATCTCAGTGTTCGATGGTCTAATCTTTATTTCAAAAATACATTACGACCTAAACAGTACTATAGAAGATATATACCCAACAATAGCGAAATTTTCAAACTTATCAACAAAAGAATAAACCAGACCACCGGGACATCGAGGAAACTGCGAAGTAGATAAACTCGCGATAGGCAAAACGCAGAGCATACAGAGCGCAGGTACGCCTATGGCAACGTGCATGCTCGTTTTACGAAATATCTTCGAGCTCAAAGCAAATCAGAAATGGCAAGACATAGCCAAATCAATGCGCAAAGCGCTCAACAAATCTATGGAGACTAAGGGCCATAACAGGGTACAGAGTCTGTCTTCCACTTCATCTGTTTCTGCCTCAATCCAACACTGATCTAGCAGGATCAATCTGAAACTGCTGAAACTACGCTTTGACCTATTTGTCTGGTTTCATCCAAGCCTCCAAAATATAGTTAATCTTACTTTTGAGACACATTTTGCACTGAAGCGAAGGAGGAATGGACAGTGAGGTAAGCCACATCAAATTGGGTCAAATACTTATGGTCTAAAAGTGCTGGGTGAAACGCCAGCAACCGCTCTAATCTAACCTAACCCAACAAAGTTTATGTTAGGCTTTATATCTTCCTGTTGATATTTGCCTAGCTTTTAGATTACAAGCAACAAACTATAGCGTTGAAAATGCAAGTATTCGCAATATTATTTAGTCTTTTTAATTTGTTTTAAACATTTGTCAATGTATGCTACCTTGGACAATTTTCGAAGAAATTTATAACATCATTGACGGAATTTATAAATATTCATTCCTTTTTTTCTTTCAAAAATTTTAATTTTGTAATACGAAGTAAAGTCATTAAAAAAAGGGTTTTTTAATCAAAAAGGGGGTTAAAATGCTAATTGATATCATTGCTCTTGTAAAATCAACAAATATAGGTTTATATTTATGTTATGGAGCTCAAATTTTAACATTTTATAATAAGTGGCATGCATCACACTCAGACAATAATTTGGATCTGGTCTACCCTCATACGACCACATTGCGGATAAGTAATTTTATTCAAATAATTTCAAATTTATGATTGGACGGTCGAGATTTTGAATACGTATGTCTTTTATTTTAAAAATTTAATCATCGTAAATTTTTAAAAATCATTTGATCAGAGGGGCACGAGTGAACTCAAACATTCCAGCAATCACTCAAATATGCAGAGATCGGGCAATATAGGGCTTGAACAGTTTATTATTACGTTTATGCGCAAATAAAAAATCATGATTTTTGCCCATTTAATTATGCTATGTTTATGAATATGAATAATTAAGAAAAATATCTATTTTTTTTATTAGCCTTAAAACTTATTATTTTGTTCCGACAATCTGAGTAAATATACCACGTGGATTATGTATGCTGCCATAACTGACTATAAATTAAAAATGTGACTAATGCATTAAATTATAAGAAATCTTGTGGCATTAGGAAAAACAAATAAACAATAAAATACTAAGGTAGATATCTGGCTATCTTCGGAACGAAATAGCACTTATTAACTTACAATAGATAAAGAAAATGAGATAGACAGAGTATATTGTAATATTATTTTAGATCCACGGAACATCCCATCAGAAACGTCCCACCTTCGCTGTGACCCAAAAACCTTTTGAAGAATTAATTCCATTCTAATTGCGGTATTACACAATAATTATTTCAAAGAAGTGCTTCACACGAACCGAAAATAGCTGTATTTTTTGGCTACTTATTTGCGTTCTTTAAGATTAAAACCATCAAGCTTTTGTTGCGAATAATTTAATTTAAAAATTAAAAAATTAAAAAAAAAAAAATGTATATATCTATATTTCACTGCATACTTACTGGGGCAAAAAGAAGAAAGTACGAGACGATTACTATTACTGCAGAATGGACCAAACGAGATCTTCTTAATACATATACTTTATTTACTATTCAAAACAACAAGTATTGATTTTTGCTTATATGCGTCTAGCAACTAAGCCGGTTTTGCACCAGCATGAAACGGTTCAAAAGTTTTTAAAAGACATATCTCATTAAAGCGATTCTTTTACGTTTCAAACTTTATGATAACGGTATTAAAAATATTAAAGAATTCGTGACAAAGAAAGGAAGTGGAAAATTGACTAAGACCAAGGTCAAGAGAGCTCGATTAGAGATAGTGCCCATCCCTAAAGAAATGTACAAATTTTGTTTTGTATATTTAAATAATTTTGTTAAATTTTCTTGAAAATAAAAATTCTTTTCATGATCAGCCATTTTCCCACTCACCAATTCTTGCTGCTTTCGTTGAAAGTCTTAACCTCCACCGGTTTTCTATTTGGTTTCGAAGCATGATTAGCATAACTACCTCACACTCAATTTCCACGGCAGAACTGATGGAATCAGCCAACTCAACACAAATCTCAACTGTGAGATAAAGCGACGTAAATGCAATTGGTACAAATATAGGCCATGCCTGTGACTCATAAGATCGTTTACAACCAAATGCGATATGGTATACATAATATGTATAATATGGGAAAAACAAATAGAATATCTATTAATACAAAACCATCGAGTGGGTGTGTGTCACGACACAACTATTGCCAAAGTCATTAACACAATATGAAAATGTTCATTTTGTTCTTGCTGTGCAGTTGGGTGTTGCCACAATTACTTGACTTCTTTGTCGATTTCTTACAAATGTCAACAAAACGTTGCCTTTTAAGTGTCACGTTGAGTTCGCCTTCAACGTGGTTGCCGGCATTCAGCACGCAAGGCAGCGACCGCACGACAACCAACCTCAAAACACCCATTCCTAAACCCTCACCACTCACCCTTATCCCTCAGTTTCTGTCTAACCGCACTCGCCGCGCTGACGTTCGTCGTCATCGTAGTCGCATAATCACAACCCAAGTACGTGAGTAGGAATATTAATGCTAAATTGACGACAACAACAACGATGACGTCGACAATGATGATGTCGGCCACGTTGAGGTGGCCAGCAACTGACTGCGATTCCAATGGCGGCCTCATCTTTTGCATTTAAACTGCCAATTGATGTCAGTGAAAATAGATAAATGCTAAGGGCGTCGAGGCAATGAAAATGGAACTGGGAAAGGAGATTGGCAAACGGTAAAGTCAATCCAAGCAAATGACAATGGTTAGTGCTCGGGATTAAAGCTGTCCACATTGATTGCTGCCTATTGTTTTGCTCGTTGCTGGACATAAATGAATGAGAGTATAAACTGCAGTCATGGAAATTCATAAGAAAGTAGCGAACGTATTAAATAACAAAAATCTTAATTGGAAATAAGCAGAGCAAGAAAAAAGTCAAGTATTTAGTACTTTTACAAGAACATAATTATTGTTGTCAATTAATTAATTAATCTGTTTTATATTTCTTTCTGGTAGACTTGCTAATTGCTAATGCGTTAAATAATTTACAGTAAGCAATGATTGTTGTGTATCGTTTTATATACCCGCGGCTTGTCTCGCTCTTGTGTAAAAAACTAAGAATTTAAAATAGAATCAAACTTCTATTTTTCTAACCATTTTCCCAAAATTTTCGGGGTTTTTTCAAAATTGTAAAATGTCGTCCTAATCTAAGCTAATCTATCATACCCCCCGCCCCCCTCGGCTCTTTGGCCCTCCCTGCGCGGGGTTTGGGTCGCCGGGCCCCTCTCTCGCGTCCCGGAGTTCTTACTGTAAAAAACAGAGTTTCATTCATAAATTTTCCGTGTACCACTCAGAATTGACTTTCCTACGTTGCTCAACAACACATGACCAGTTTTACCGAAGAAACCGGCGACCATTTGCTTCGAAGTGCTTCTTCCACGACGACTTTCGTTGGATTTGGCTCGTCGTCGAAGACCCACACGTTCGATTGCTGTTTTGTTTCGGGCTCATAAGCATAGATCCATGATTCGTCACCTGTGACGATCTTGCACCAATCCACACGAGCCTTTTTTTTGAGCGATTGTCAAATTGTGCGGGATTCAACGAGAACAAACCTTTTTTACACCCAGGTGTTCACGCAATATCGAATGTATGCTGGTGGAAGAAATACCCAAGGATGCCTCTATCTCACGGTATGTCACATGACGATCTTGCATTATCAGTTCACGCACGGCATCAATGTTTTTTGGCACAACGACTGTTTTTGGACGACCTTCGTCTTTCATTAAACCAATAGTTTCACAGTGCTATAGGATGGTGCTTCATCGCCATACAAAGATTAAAGTTCATCGTTGCACTCTTGTCGTGATAATCCACGTCGAAAGTTGTGAAAATGATTGCACGAAAATTTTCACGAGTTAATTCCATTTTTCTGTCGAGGTAAGTTTTTGATTAATCGTTAATCGATATCAAACGTGGTCACACATGAAATAGTTGTATGGAGCTTTTATCGATAAAATTCCAAACTTTTTTTGGGAAAAGGCCAATTGGTCCTAAAAGTGACCTAGACCAGAAACCGCGCTTCCAGGGGTATCCCTACACTCACGAAAATCCGAACGAGAACTTAGGAATTCTCTATTCTTCTGTCGCCCAAGGGCCAATTATTCATCTTCCACATAGAACTATCTGTCACGAAAACTCACAAACAACAGGGTTTATTATTCTTAACTAATATAAAATCTTTCTAAAAAGCAAACAAATATTTCAAAATTATTATTCGAAATAAACGACCTTAAAATTTTCAGTATCCCGGCCAAAAATAGAGATCTTTCGCTATTTGGATAGATTTGAACCCATTCTACATATAAGGCTACAGTCAAATATAGCCCATAATACGCTAGAAAAATACTCAAAGAGGTATTTCAGTTCTAAAAATGCTCTAAAACAGCGGGAAACATAAAGTTGCATGAGCTTTTATTTACATTTTTATTCAAATTAAGAAACTTCATTTCTAAAATTTATATTAATGTTTTTCTAACATATCTATATATTTAAGGAAGGATATTTTTAAGACTTATAAGTCTATTACATTTAATTAGAGAGTTTATATTTACAAAGAAAAGTTTTACCGCTTTTTAGAAATTTTTTTTAATATCTTATATATTAGAGGGATTCCTGAAACTGATTTGCTTTTGATTGAAATTTGCTTTTGATTTCGTGAAACAGCTGTTCGCAGCTGCTCCATAGAAAGGGAGCAGTGTGGCCATCCAACAAACATAAAAGTGACCGTATTGACTGCATGTTTCATGGTCACACTGCGCGTTTTGTATGGAGTAGCTGCGAACAGCTGTTTCACGAAATCAAAAGCAAATCAAAATCAAATCAATTTCAGGAATCCCTCTTAAAAAATTAATTTAATTTTGGTTTTTTCCTTCAGGGCGAATTAAAAATAAAGAATTGAAATTGAAGGATAGATAAATCGGCCCTGCTCGACTTCGATATACCCGTTACTCAGGGTAAGGTTTATTTACGAATATTTTATTAGATCAAAATGCCCAAATTGTGGAGATATGAGTTTTTTTCCAACTGCGGGGGGGCAACTCTACTATAGCTCATCTGATCAAAATGATTACCGATCAATAGGTAATGATGATTAAAAATATGTCTAAAGGTTCGAACATCTATTTTCAAAATTTTTGTTTTTTTATTGCGGGGGCGGGAGTGGAAAAATTTGAAAAATACTTGACTGCGTGCAAATACAAGTCTACACTGAAAAATAGTTGCTCTTATAGTTCCTGAGATCTAGGTGTTCATACGGACAATCAGACGGACAAGTCTATATCGACTCGGCTATTGATGCTGAACAACCAATATAGTACTTTTATGGGGTCGGAGTTTTTTTTTCTCGGTTATACATTTACGAACTTAGTATACCCTTTTTACTCTACGAGTAACGGGTATAAAAACCGATATAGCACCGGTCTAAGCGTTTCGGTAATTTTCCGGGTTTTTTCGGTTTCTATTATAACGGTTAACGGTTTTCTAGAAAATTTTAATATCGGTTCCGGTTTCGATACCGGTAATTAGTTTGAAACGGTTTTTTTCGGTTAACGGTTCCGTTTACGGTATTTTTCCCTGGTTACATTCAATTATGTCCTTGTTTCACATATAAACTTACGAAAGTGGTTCCATAAAAATTTCTTGTATTACTTATTAACCAAATGAAGCAAATAGTTTCATCTTCCGCAAGTGCAATGAGAACTTGGGACGCGTCTTTTTTTCAATTGATTGATTAAATATCGTCAGGTGAACATTTCATTGATTCATTCGCTTTTCTTTTGAAAAATATAAATGCTAAATTCAAACTCAACCCAATCCACATACCTACCTACCTACCTGTCCATCTGTCAGAACCCAAAGCGAGCACGCATCCATCATGAACCTATTTTACAACCTGATGCTCATTAATACCCAAAAGGGAGCTTCACAATCATGTTACGCGTAATTTAATTTCAGCAGCCACCCACATATACATACAATTTCTCAGCTTTTGCAGACGATGCCAAAAATTGTTGACATTTATTTAATATGCGCACGTTTTATAGAAAAGCAATTCCCAGTCGTATAATTTATGGCACACTACAAAAAGAATTTGCACATGAAAACGCCGCTGCCGCACCGAAACAGACGCCCACGTGGACAGGCAGACAGACCGACAATCAGGCAAAGTACAAACGCTTATAAGTGGATGTGACTGTGTATATGTGTATGGTAACAATTTTCGTGCGTTTGTAAGGCCCATGTAAGATGTCAAATTCTCCACGAGTAGACTAAACAGACAGCACAGTTAGTATCTCTATCAGTTGGCTGCCGCTGTTGATGCTGTCCCCAAGAACCCAAATGCGGGCGGCAGCAGCAGCAAATTGACATAATTTGTGATATGCGCCTCCGTCGCCGCCTCCTTCATCGTCATCGTCATCCTCAGCGCTGTGCACGCGAGCGTAAGTGTGTAATGAGTGATTTGCCCGTGAGGCACACATGGGAAATGGAAGACATTCAGGACCCCCCCAACCACAGAATCACACAGGCAAAACCAACTGCCTGGATTTTGGACAAAGTGGCGCGTGCTGTGGCTTAGGTGGGAAGTTGCTTGTGAGGTCAGTGGTTTTGGTTAGTAGTTCAGTATGACGAATATGCCAAATTTTGTTGCTTAATTGGTGCAAATCCTTAGCTAGGAGTTGAAATCCCAAATGGGACTTATTTTTAGTAACTTTAAGCGATTTGGAAAGGGTAGGCCATCAAAAATGCGTCATATAATCGATATTTCCTATAGTAGTCCTTTTCAGTCTATGCCAATTTCTTAAAGGTTAAGAGCAGATTGTTATCTTGTTATAATTTTATAAAACATTTTTAGAACTTTCGTGGCATGCTGTATAAATCTGTTTCCACTGCCATGTTTGTAATATTTTAGGTGCCCCAAAAAGTAGGCAATAAATGTTAAAGTTCAGTATTAACAAGAAAAGAGAAGGATGTGTCTGTGTATGTGCGTCTCTTATGTCTTGTCCTTCTCTGTTAAGCAGATCAATGATCCTATAAATTTGATTTGACCACCCCCAAATTGTATTTTATTTTATCGTTTTTACTTGCCATAACGAATATTTTTAAAGCTCATTTAGATTTAGAACCTTACCTTCGCAAAACTATTTGGGGCTAAAATACGTAAAATTAAGAGAATCGTTCAAGCTTTCTAATGGTACATCACATGTCAAAATGTAATGCTCACACTGCGAGGAATGTGCGATTGAAAGGGTCAGGTTTTTTTTCGGTACAGTCCTTATCCCAACTTAAGGCTTAAATTACCAAAAATCCGGAATCACCATTTTAATAAACAGATTCGTGTATAGCCCTCGAAAATCATTCAGAATCACCACCACCTCTTCAATAAACTGAAAATGGTTATAATTTAAAGGCAATTAAAAATAACACAACACGACAGCATTTTTCCCCAATGAATGTTCATTCATTTATATTTATATATAATTATATATTTATATTTAATTATTTAAGGCCGCCCAACCAGAAAATCGCCATGAGTAAAATTCTATTGAAAAGTTTTCAAAATTCTATCGATAATCGTTTTTTTTTCGATTTTTTCAAAAGGTGCTTCCATTTAAATTTTTGTCTCAGTACGAAATATTTGACAAAGTTTCTTAATGTCTTCAAATCGCAGCAAATACAAATAAGTTAAGAGAATTTAAGTGGACTCACAACACAAAAAACTATTTTCGATCAAATCTCGATAACTAAATAAATCTAATTTGGTCTATTGGGGAAAAATTGACTACCATTTTGTCAAGCAGTGTAATAAACACTACACTCAAAAAAAAATGTCATCCTATATTTAGGCATGACCGTGCTTAAATTAAGAACGTTTTGGTCTTAAAATCTTAACGTTATTTTGGTCTTTTGTTATTGCATCAGGTAAAATCCATTATAAATGATTTAACAAAAGAGTAAAAGTAAATGACAATCAAATTGAAGTATTTGTAAAGATTTTATATCAGGTTTAATTGAATTATTAATCCCGAAACGATCTTGATATGAGAATTTTGTACTCATAGAGCTTTTGAGATCGTTAGTACAGGTATTTTCCCTGTTTAAGTACGGAGTTCTTTTTTTTTCTGAAATTTTACGAATCGCTTTTTTAATGAGTGTACCAATTCAATTTGTTAACCTTTAATTCGTACGACAAACGGAAGCCATGTTATGTGGTTCTTGAACTATGATTGCTTATCAAAATGGATATTCCAATAATTTAAATTGAGCGGCTGTTAAAATAACGTTTTTCTCTGAGAGAAGAGAGAAACATTTCTAACATTTGTCAAAAACTACGGCATTCGGCCCGAGAAAAATTGGTATTTAGTTTCACAACACTGAATTATTTATCGATACCCTCTAGGCTCCGAAAGTGTCATCACCAATAACACAGTGCGACAAAATCCAACGTTTGGTAAAACACCTGAACCGGACCAATAAAATGTGAAACTCAAGCCCTCAGGGAGCAACTCCTCATACCCAGTTTTTCCAGTCCACGTCAGGTTTGCGTTTAATGGGCACTTTTATACTAGCAACACACAATTACAACATTTGTTGCTTGTTAAAAAAAAGTGAGAGCTAAAATTCTGATTATAATTAGTTGATTTGAATTTAAAACTTGGCGCAATTTTTGATTAATAAATAAATTAATATAAAATTTCGCGTATTTAGCTTATGTTGACGATTTGGGGAAAGACCATGGACTAGCCCAGCAGAATTGTGCTCCTGACGGTCGTGTCTTTTTTTTTTTTTGCAAGAAATTTGATTCTCTGACTCAAACGGATCAAGCAGCTGTTTTTGTCATTGTGAATGTCAACAAAATGACTTTTTGCCAATGGAAACGGCAAAGTCGTAAAGAAATGAAAATGTTAGAAATGTTGCCAGTGTTAAGGGGCTATTATAGCCCCTATATATTATAAGTCCCTATATTATAAGACAAATACTTGCTTGCACAAACAAATTTCTGCAGCTTCTTTTTATGAAAATTGCCAACAGCTAGGCAACACATACTTAACACACTCGCGCACACACACACACAGAGTGAGAGAGAGAGACACGCTAACAAAACTGACACGGGCACATTGTTCAGCGCTCTTGGGCTATGCACATAGTATTTATGTTTATATATAAAGTCATCTCTATATAAACGAAAGAAGCTGTGAAACTTATGCAAATTGCATTTCAGTGTCTGCGCCAAAGCCAACTCGACCCAAGACACAGGCAGTGGCAGGAACACTGGCACCACAGTGCCTAAAAGTATGCAATGCTAACGCGGCTGGCAGCAAAAAAAAAAAAAAGAGTGGTAGAAAATGCGCATAATGAAATCCAATGCTACGGCAACGGCAGCTTCTTAGCTTGCCTTTCCACGTTCCAGTTTCGCGGCAAAGCTGCGCCTGCTTATACATCTTCGTTTTCTTATAGTTGTTGTTGTTGTTGTTGAGGGCGCTAAAGTTGTTCTACCCGTTTCGCGCTACAACCACAAGGATGGCAGAGCATGGTAATTTTTGGAACGCTGTGCTCTTAGCTGTAGACACTTGTAAAAATAGTGTGCGACTATGTGGCAGCCACTGATGATGTCGCTGCTGTTGCTGTCGACCCTGGCCAATGGTAAAGCAGGTCACGTGTGGCATAAACGTGCCATTGCGTCAGTCGGTTCTTGTTGTTGTTTTTGTTGTTTTTGTTATTGTTGTCTTGGGGCGTAGGAACATTCTTTAAATAAATATGTGTGTACACCCACACTCAAGCTTCGTTCGTATGTGTTTGTGTAATTGAGATGAAAGTTAATGGCTGGCATAGCATACTTTTGAGCGACCAAATCGCAGGCTAACAAAATGCCAGACAATGCCAAAGTACACGCACCCACACACACACATGCATATACACTCGTTTGCATTGAAAGTGAATGCCAACAACAAAGAGCTTTGTCTCCTTGCTGTTGTTGTGCCTAAGTGGCACAAGGTAAAGTCGCATTGCTGCCTCTGCCGCAGGCACAGGTGCTGTGCGCCACGCCACGCCCTCATTTGTGGGGAGGTGGCGGGTGGTTGTGTGTGAGTGTGTATGTTTGCACCAATTTAGTTGAAAACAAACAAAGTGCTTTGTTCAATTTTCGCCTTTAGAGCTAGGGAATGCGAATGAGAGATACTTAGCCACAGGCTGAGCTGCTGCTGCTTCTGCAGCACGAAGAAAACAATAACAACTACCAGCCAGTGGCAAGTGTTAACCCATTTTTGCTTTTCCGTAATTAGCAAAGTAATTTTTCTGTTCTTAAATTTTGCATATAAGCTGCAATTACTGTGTTAGAAAACTTGGCATTTTTGTATCTATGCTTTGGAAATGTTTTGCTGATAAATTTAAAGCCTCAAATTACGAGAAAGAAAACCGTACAATTTTAAGTTGACATTTTTTTTTACCATTTTTAAATTTTGTTATTTTTTACGACATTTTTTCCTTAAAAACGGAGTTCAAATAGCAAATTTAACGATTTTCCCCATGTCAAAATATTGTAAGAAAATCGAACAAAATTTGATTTATTTTTACTTTGACTCTGATCGGTACAAAAACGATCATTAGCTTTATTTAAGGAACTCTTAGGGCCGTTTTCTTATCTTCATGTTTTAAAAAATTAGGTGCTTTTTAATAATAATATATGTTGCCTACTTTTGGGCCGCGTTTATATCACATCCGGGTTGTAGAAGACACAAACACAGACATTTAAAAGAGGCCTAAAAGTAGGCAACTCAATTTGATCCAAAAAGAACCTGGATTTGAAAGACATAAACATGAGAAAACGGCCCTCAAGCCTCTTTAACTTATTGCATTAAAAAATTTAAAAAAAAAAATGATAATCAATTTTTTTTAATTTGATCAAAAAAACCACATTTTGTCAGTATCGACGCCAGCTCTTCTTGTTGATACCATATTTCGTGTAACATTGAGCCAATTAGCATGCCAATTGTCAGCCTTGAGTCAACAAACTCAAATTCAATTTCGGCACAATAAATAATATGCCTGGGCATCAGGCAACTGCCATGTCAAGCAAGAGCAAGCAAACGATAAAATAACAAATTGGGACAATAACAAATACTTGCCTTTGCTCGTCGTCGTTGGCTCCTTCAAAACGAAACAACAAAACAATGGGGCGAAGCAAACGCAAACTGACAAGCCAACACGCTTTATTGTCTACATTATTATTGACCTTCAATTGGTGGAGAGATATATCGATGAGCTGTAGGAGGACAGTTATTGATTTCACTTGCCAGTAAATCAATCGATATTTGAATAGCAACAACAACAAACTTAAAGTGAAACATGAGCATAGCTTAAAGCCAGAGCATTTGCAATTGCAGAAACACAAGGAAAATGTGGCTCGTATAACACAGAGAGTACAGCATGTCTTGGTCAAAGGCTTGGCATGTGAGCCGACTTGCCACTCAGAGTTCAAATGTTGCACACACGGACTCTGACTTGCTCCATTTTTTTTTTTTTGGTTCTTTCTTTGTGTGTGTGTAGTTTGATGCCTTGGCCAAAAATTACATCAATTACAAACGACTTGTCTTCAACGTAAGAATAACGAGGCGAACATCGAGACCTTGTGGCAGCCTTTCAATACTCGAATTACTAACCGCTCCCACCCTTCTCGCACACAATACTCTTCAAATCGCACTTGTTCTTGCCGTCTGCTCTGTGTTGGCCCATTTGACCCGAAGTGCATTGGTCATCACGTGTGGCCATGTGTCTGCATTTGAGTGCACTTTGGTCAGCAATTATTTTACGTTGAGGTCGCATTAGAGGTGTGCGGCGGCCCGGTAAGCAGCCCACAAAGTTGCCTGGGTGGGTTACGTCTGCCGGAGCGAGGGTGGACGCAAGCGATTGGAGTTTACATTGTCCTAATGTATATTAGGTGTGTCTCTGGGAAAATTCTATTAATCTTTAAATATCTTCCTCCAGACTATTTCAAATTCATTCAAAATTTGGGATTTGATAGATATGGTGTTTAATTTATATGCAGATATGCAAAACTCCGAACTTTTCTTCATAATTTATAGGTAAGTCAGGTCTTTCTAATCAAAGTAAACATTTTCGTCATTTAGGAGTTACAAATCGGTTTATTTTTCTCTACTGAACACCTCTAAATGTTACTACATAACAAATATTTTAAGAATCAAGCATTTATTTAAGTATTATTTATTTCGTGGAGTCCTGGAAAAAATTCTTTTTCGCTGGGTTTTCGGATAAGATGATTTTTGTTTTGTCGGACTATTCGAAGATTGGAAAAAATTTATTTCAGCTAGATTCAAACAAAAGTCGTTTAAGTTAAAGTATGACCTTCAGTCAGAAGGGTAGTCGATGATTATAATATTAAGGTAAGATAAAATGTATACAAAATATGTGCTTAATGTAAGTTATAGCCTAATTCCATTGACACAAACACCCCTAATATAAGTTTTATTCTGACCACTGCTTTTTTTTTATTAAAGGTCATTTAATTTTTGCAATATATTCAGAAGAAGGACTTATCAACAAAGATTTAAGTATTAACAAAAAAATTATTTACCAAAAACCGAACAAATTCGCGGTCCTAATTTTGCGCCACTTTAATAGGGCACTATAGGGAAAACTCCATTTTAGGAGGTAAGGCAAGGTAATTGAAGTATTTTAGATTTTAAAAAAAGTTTTGAAAGTGTATTGAGCCACCTTTCTGCTCCAAAACTTAACATATCCGAATTGGCAGGGATGCATTCAAATTGCCCAAACAATTTAAAGAAATTGGGTTTTAAGCTGATATTAAGGCTTGGATTAGTTTAGGTATAACTTAATATTGTTGTCCCAATCCATATACTTGACGTGTAAACCATCCCTAGAAAATGCGGTTAAAAAATGCAGCTTAATAGCGATTTAACAACCTGGGCTGTATGTATTGGCGCATTATCATGCTTGTAAGTCCACGGCAGACGTCTAAAAAGGCTATGTAAGTATAAAAACGCCTCTTTTAATATACCTTTGTAAGAGCACGCATTCATTGTAATTGATTTAATTATTTATTTAATTATTCCAGTGTTATAATACGAATTGGTCCCCCACTTCATCACAACTTAAATATGTAGTCGGTCCAAATAATGTGTGTCTGTTCGGAGAATCATGGAATTATAGCTATAGCCATCAGGACCTTAGTAAAATTTTTATTCGTCAGAATAGACCACTCGATGCACATTGAAGTGCAGGTCAAATGTGCTAGTCAAAAACTGAGGCGTTGTGCCTTTCGAGCTGGGTTAAGAGGTGGCTTCATCATGATTTCGTATCTTTATATATGCTTAACACTTAAAAAAAACGCGACGCTTTGTTATACATCCCTTTACACCAAATTTTTAACTGACTTTTGACAAAGGGTCGAGAGAATTTATCGCTTTTCTTAATATAAGTCGCCTTTACACATTAGTAAGCTCACTGTGTGTACACTGTACAGCCTTTCATGTTTTTCCAGGTTCAAACTCATTTATTGAAATTACAGTTACAACATGTCAGCTTCTCTTGATTTTTTCAAGCCATTTTGACCAAATATAGGCCAGCAACATTGTAGGCTTTTTTTGTTCTTTTGACGCATCGGTTTTTGTTTTCTAGACCCATTTTACTTTTTTATACACTTGAAAAGTGTATATTAATTTTGCCCAGAAGTTTGTAACGCATAGAAATATTCATTTCCGACCCCATAAACTATATATATTCTTGATCAGGACGACGAGCCGAGTTCATTTCCGCTTGTCCGTCCGTCCGTCTGTCTGTCCGTCTGTCCGTCTGTTTCTACGCGAACTAGTCTCTCAGTTTTAAAGCTATCGAGCTGACATTTTGCTCAGAGTCTTCTTTTTACTGCACGCAACTAATATGTCGGAACCGGCCGGATCGGAAGACTATATCATATAGCTGCCATAGGAACGATCGGTCCAAAAACTAGTTCTAGTGAGAAAAACTTTGTTGTTTTCTATCGTAGCGTCACCTATCCTGGTATTTATTAGTTTGATATATTTTCACATAATTCTGAAAAAATTTATCAAAATCGGATGACTATAGCATATAGCTGCCATATAAAGGGTCGGTCAAAAAACTACTTCTAGTGAGAAAAACTTTTTTGTTTTCTATCGTAGCGTCCCCAATCTCGGTATATATAAGTTTTATAAGCTTTCACATAATTTTGAAAAAATTTATCAAGATCGGATGACTATAGCATATAGCTGCCATACGACCGATCGGTCGGAAAATGTGTTTTACTAAGAAAATAATTTTTTTATAGTATGACATTTTTATTATCAACGATTTAAAATTTTTTAATATCTGATATCTATATATATTTGACCGGTTAAATCGGTTGGAGTAAAGTTTTTCAAGTGTATTAAAACTTCGGCACAGTCGAAGTTAGCTTTGCCTTCTCGTTTTTAAAATTAATAATCTAAAATAACTCAAAAATTCGATCAACGAAAAATATAAAATAAACGAGAGCGTAAGTTGAAGTCGGCCCTGCTCGACTTCGATATACCCGTTACTCAGGGTAAGGTTTATTTAAGAATATTTTATTAGATCACAACATGCCCAAATTTGGGAAGATATGAGTTTTTTTTTCCAAATTGCGGGGGTGGCAACTCTACTATCGTACATCTGATCGAAAAATGATGTACGGCGGATCGATAGGTAATGATGATTAAAATATATGTCTAGAGGGTTCGAATAATCTATCTTCAAAATTGTTGGGGATATGAAGACTTTTCCAAATTGCGGGGGTGGCAACTCTACTATCGTACATCTGATCGGAAATGATGTATGGCGGATCGATAGGTAATGATGATTATAATTGTCTAGAAGGTTCGAACAATCTGTTTTCAAAATTGCGGGGGCGGGAGGGGGCGTGGCAAAAATTTGAAACAAACTTGATCTGCGTGCAGAAGATACAAGTCTACACTGAAAAAATGGTTGCTCTAGCTCTTATAGTCCCTGAGATCTAGGTGTTCATACAGACAGACGGACGGACGGACGGACGGACAGACGGACAGGTCTATATCGACTCGGCTATTGATGCTGATCAAGAATATATATACTTTATGGGGTCGGAAATGCTTCCTTCTGCCTGTTACATACATTTGCACGAACTTAGTATACCCTTTTTACTCTACGAGTAACGGGTATAAAAATTAAGTTATTAGCGTGCTTGGTTTGAAAGCCGTGGTCAGTAAAAAACAGACTTAAGGGGTGTCCTATTCTATTGGCGGGGAGTGTATATGTATATTTGGCGAAATGAATATGAATATTTGTATACCCTTGCAGAGGGTATATTAAAATTGTCACGATGTTTGTAACGCATAGAAGGAAGCATTTCCGACCACTTAAAGTATACATATTCTTGATCAGCATGACGAGCTGAGTTATCTCCTCCCTCAATTTTAAAGCTATCCTGACCAAACTTTGCAAAAAGTCGTTAAATACAAATACACTGCACATTTGTCGGAATCGGCCGGATCGGATGACTATGTCATATAGCTGCCATAGAAATGGTCGGTACAAAAACTAGTTCTAGTGAGAAAAACTTTTTTGTTTTTCATCGTAGCATCACCAATCGTGGTATATATTATTTGTATACACTTCCACACAATTCTGAAAAAATTTAACAAAATCGGATGACTATAGCATATAGCTGCCAAGGGAACGATCGGTCTAAAAACTAATTCTAATGAGAAAAACTTTTTTGTTATCAATGGTAGCGCCTTTCAAAAATTGCAAGGGTATTTAAAACATCGCCGTAGCCGATGTTAGCTTTCAATTTTTTTTTTATATTTGGACATTTTGAAAAGATCTAACCATTAGCTCTGAACATTATGAGTTTTTTTTTCCTAAAACTACTAGATTTTTATTTTTTAGAATGTACATTTTATATGGAATCACCATATATATATATATACATATATGTGCCAATGCAATTAGGCTATTAGTTGATCGAATAAAAATATGTATTTTCCCCATACAAGTTTTCCACATTTTCCGCATCAATTTGTGCGGAGAAATTTCATCAGGTATATAAACTACTGTTCATATTTAAGCTTTCTAACTAATAGGGTTTTATGCTGTGCCTTAATGATCTTTGAGAAATTATGACTTGGTCATTATATAGAAGTATAATTTCGATTTTCCTAATATTTTGTCTTTATTTTCGATAAGAAGTCATTAGTCTTCTTTTATTTTTAATTCTACTTAAAATCAATTGGCACTAAGGGGTTTTAGCGAACTTTTTTGGCAAGTATTTGAAAAGCCTACTTTTTATGTGTACCTTAAGGCCTATTCTCAGAAGACATAAAAATAATGTTCGTCACTATGCTTTATATGAATAGAAATACTTTTGTAGAGCTTTGAAATCAGAATGCTTTTGAACAGATGTCTTATTTATATGAAGCATAGTGCAGAAAATAAAATTTATGTCATCTGAGATCAGGCCTTTAAACTAAAATAAATGTGGTATTTTCTGGGTTAACCCTCGCGAACCAAATCTAGAAAAACTCGTCCAATACCAGAACTAGCAAAGGCATAAAGTGCGAGAGCTTGGCCTGGCGCCCTGTATCCCACCTAATGGTAGTTTCGCACACAAGGGATCGGAAGGCAAACAGCCAGAGTCGATAGCCGACAGTTGGCAGCACCGCTGCAGTCGGCATGGGGCAAGTGAGACTAGTGCTGTTCGACGCCAGCATTTTGCAGCTGCATTGTCATGTCAACCGATAAATTCACACATACGTGCGCGCACACCAGCAAACAATTGGCACCTTTGGCAATCTTTTTTTGGCCACGTCGAACTGGCAAGTTGAAGTTTGAATTTGGAGCAGCTGCTGTGTGCCGAACCCGAACTCCAGAACGTCATTGGCAAAGAGCTTGTTCTGTTCCGTCTGCGTGTGTGCAGTGAACTGTTAGTTATGGTCGCTGGCAGGCAGCGCACGGGTCGCATACGTAACGTTTGCGTAGCTTGACTCCTCAGCCAAATGTCTGTCAATTGAATGGCGGCAATATGGTACGGGCTTCCATTCTACACACACACACACACAGGCAGGCAATGCCACTGGCATTTGGCGTGGTCGCGGTAATGTTAATAATGCCAATTGACAGCGCCGCTCAAACTGTTTGCTGGTCGATTTCATGGGAGACGAAAAAAGCGCAAACTTTTTTCAACCGTCAGCTTAATTATATTGTTTGCATAAAAACAATTGCAAGAATATTGGTCAGGCAGCTGGACTAGTTGATACCCTAGGCTACTGATTGATATGAATTGACACCAAGTATTAATACTGAAACGAATTTCGGTTCTGGTACCGGTTCCGGTTAAAGGTTCTATTTCGGTTTTACCAGTACCAGTTTAATTTCTTTTTAATATTTAAAAATTTAAATTATTTCAAGATATCCAAAAAATGAATGGATGTAATTGAACTACAAAAAGGTACTAAGAATATGCCACATGAAAAACATTTTCTTAAATATACTGATCTCTAGCCTTTCTTATTTTTGGACGAACAATTTCATTAAACGCTTCTAAACACGCTATCAGTGGTATCCCTACACTCAGAAAAAAACTACCTAGAATTAAGGAATTCTCAATTCTTATGTTGCCCAGACAAACCCGCCTAATGGCCATTTCTCATCTTCTACATAAAACTATTTGTCACGTAAACTTGCAAATTACACAGTAAACAATTGGAAAAGAAAATCTGCCTCACCTTTTTCCTACATTACATTTTTTGAAATATTAAAACAGAATTTTTTTTAGTTCGAAAATTAATTAAAGTCTAGAATCCTAATTTCTGAAATTTGTATTATCATTTTTCCAATCCAGAATCTTAATTTCTATAATTTGTATTATCATTTTTCTAACATTTCCATATTTAAGCGGATTTTTCTAAGACTTAGAAATCCTTTACATTTAATTAGACGGTTTATATTAACCAAAGAAAAGATCTGCCGCTTTTACATAATTTTAATATTTTTCTATCGGGACTTCTACCGTTTTTGATTCCGATCAAATCGAACTGAATCGGAATTGGTAAATGTTCCTGTTTCTAAGAACCGATTGTATGAATAACTTTATATTTCCATTAATCTTCTGATAAAGCTGACAAATATTTCTTAATAATGGTTCGAAATAATCCGCCCTAAAATCTGCCGTATCTCCGCCAAAAATAGAGATCTTTAGTGATTTAAATAGATTTGAACCCATATTAGAAGATAGCTCATATCAGGTATATCAGCTCTAAAAAGCACAAAAACAGTTGGAAACATAAAATCTGCCTTAGCTTTACCTGACATAAAATTTTCCAAAATATTGAACCAGATTTTTTTGTAGAGCGAAATTTGATTAAAATCTAGAAACTTCATTTCTCAAATTTATATTATAATTTTTCTAACATTTCTTTATTTAAGCAAGGATTTTTTAAAGACTTAGAAAGGATTTAATTTTATTAAGAGGGTTTATATTTACCAAAGAAAGCTTTTCCGCTTTTTAGAACCATTTTTCTATATCTTATATAACTTAAAAGTTAATTGGATTCTGGTTATTTAGTAAGTGCGAATTTCTCAGTGTATATATTGCTATTTTACCAGTTGAATATTTCAACTAGATAATCTATTTTTAATAATCATAAATCAATCAAATAAATTATAAGAAACCGAAACAGTACCGATATTAGCGTTTCGGAATGGTTCCGATTATTTTCGGTTCCTAATATAACGGTTAACAGTTTTCGGTTCTCAACAAAAATGTAATATCGGTGCCGGTTTCGATAACGGTACTTGGCTTAAAATGGTTTATTTTGGTTCAGGGCTGCAAACCCAAAGTATTTTTTCGGAGGTCCGGACCGCAGGTTCGAACCAAAATGTACCAATGGTTAAGGTTCAGAAATGTAAGGTTCAAGATTTTTGTGATAAGGTTTTGGTTCGAACCTTTGTTCGTCCGAAGTTTTTAAAAATGTTTAGTTTTTAAAGAAGAGTACTTAAATTGTAAAAAATAAAAAAAAAATTACAGATTTTCTGAAATTTTGTTTCCTTGAACTTACGAATTCAATTAATTTATTTCTTCGAGCAATTTTTGATCTATACTAATTCTTTTATTAGTAAAATACCGGCTTACCTAAGACTTGTAACTTTCTTTGAACCGAACCGTAAGTTTTAGTTCGGAACAGGATCAGGTTTAGCTATTTTTTTCAAAAGAGGTTCGGTTCACAGTGAAAGAAGAGTTGGAATTCCGGGTTCGAACCGGTTCGGTTGAAGCCCGGCTTGCTGCACTGGTTTAGTTAACGGTTCCGGTTACGATATTATTCCCTGATTGGCACAAATTATGTTTTCAAGTGAGTAGAAATTAAATGCAACTTAAAAAGAATACTTTTACAATTATTGGAATTACTCGTTCAATTTGACTCGTCTATTTATTATGTGTAAACCAAGAATTTCTTCAATTTTCAAATGTGAAACAAACTTGATTGGCGCATGGTATACACTAACTTACATTCCAAAAAAAATGGCTCTATCTTTTATAGTTTCTGAGATCGACGAGTTTATACAGACGGAAATGGCTATATCGACTTGGCTGATTCAAGAATATATATTCTTTATAGTGTTGCAAATGCTTTGTTCTGTCTGTAACATAAATTTTTACAACTTCATGAAACCCTTTTTACCCATTTTTTTGGGTACAGGGTGTAATTAATCAGATGAATAACATTGAGCTTTGCAGTAGAAAATGTTGTGGGCATTTCCACACACTTTGGGTTTGATATTTTATAATTTTTGCAAAATTTGTAAAGGTTTAAGAAGAACTTCAGCACTCTAGGTGAAGCCGTTTAGTCTGTGCGTTGATGCATCAGCCCTACATTCACTCAGTAAGTTGGACCAAGAGATTTATATAAATAACTGAACGTGAATTTGTTGCACTAATTGCAAACGTACCTGACATCTGACATGGGGTATTATTGTGCATTGGCTGCATCACGTATGCATTTGCAGAGCAAACCATTCAACTGCTGTTAATCAATTTTAATTACTGCGACCTCCATCGAATGCAGTAAGCTGTGTGTATTTTTTTTTTTTTTTTTTGTAAACATATGTGCGTAGGCGTGGCAGGGTGTGCAATGTGTTTTATTTTAAGAAGCGCTTGCAATGTGGCCGTATAAAAAACCACAGCATACATACACTTACTCGTTTGTAAGCTTTAAAAGTTTTTGCCTACATGAAATGCCTATGGCAAACATTTTGGTAAAGATTTTCGCAAAGCTCTGCGATTTGCAGACAGTTAGACAAGGCGAAACTTTGCTGTGTGTGTGTGTGTGTGTGTGTGTGTGCGTGGTTGCAGTGGAATTTGCAATTATTGCCGCTTAGCATAAAATTCTTTGCATACTTTGCACGCCGCCCGCCATGAAAGTAGCAACTTGGCAAAACTATTGTCAAGAGTTTTTACACCCACACACACACACACAAAGACTCACACATGAACCAATGCAAACAGCAATGAATGACAAAAATGAATTTTAATAAAGTTGCGCAAATATTTGCATATTTGCATGGGCGCTAAAAACTTTCGGTGACAAAACTTTTGCCCATGGCAGACAATAAACCAATTTTATTCCATGTGTCCTGGTATTTTAAGTTCAACTTTTGATGCGGGTCGCACGCTAATTAGCTTTAGTCCAAAAGTAAAAAAGTCAATATTATGCATGCCGCTTTAAACTTTCGCAGCGAAATCAATTTGCCCGGCCACGTGGCCAAACGTAATAATTTTAAACTGTTTTGAAAACTCTGCGCGAAAAATTTCATTACCTTTGCTTTTCGCCGGGGGGCGGGGGCGGTGGCGGAGAGGGAATAACCTTTTTGGTTATTTTCTGCCGCGCTCAAAGTAAATATTTGACAAGACACAACAGACAGCGAGCAACAGCGTCGTCTTCTTTGCTGTCGTTGCTGAAGCACTTAAAACCTAATTAAATTTGCATTACAATTTTTTCTCTCCCGTTTGTTGTTATTGTTGCCGCTTGCTTGCTTGGCCCTAATTCTGTTTTGAAAAACAGCCACGAGCGTGCACTCGAGGCCTAACTGAGCAGAGGGACAAAGGATGCGATACTACTGGACTGGTTGACAATACGAAAGGCCACTCCGGGCCGAGCGAAAAGCGAGCGAGGGCGTTGAGCACATTTTGAATGAGAATGTACTTTGAGTTGATATTTCTTTGATGTTAATGCCAGAGCAGAAGGTAAGTAGGCAATTTAAATATATATCATACATAAAATTTTACTAGACTGAATGTTTGTTTTATACAAATCCATGAAACAGAGAGGCTTTAAAGCAGAAAAAGAGAGAATGGGTTAACCATTACTTCTTAGTGCAAGAGTTTAGGTTTTTTTGTTGTTGTTGGTGATACTGCATTAATCCCAGTTTGCTGTCTCATTTTGCTGATTTATATAGAGGGCTTACTTTCATAATTACTGTTAAGCAAAACTTCGTACTTCTTCTTCGTAAGATTTAAGGCTGTTTTGCTATTTTAATACATATACCAACCGGCCGGATCGGATGACTAAAGCAGGAGGTCTGGATTTGATCGAGCCTCGAAACATCAAATAAAAAGTTTTTTTTTTTATTTTAAAAACTTTGCCTTGTGAAGTAACAAGCCATGAAGAGCTTCTCAAGCTTTGCCATTTTCACTCGGCATGAAATTGTAGGTCTCTTTCTTTTGCGCGTAAATTGAAAAAGCACATAAGCCAAGAGATTGAGAGAAGCTCGGCTTAGTCCTTTGGGGCTGTAAAGTCAGATAAATTTATAAATACTAGCTGACCCGGCAGACCTTGTCCTGCCGCACGTTGGCTTGCCTGCTATTGCCTGCTCATTAGAGCGTTCTTTTTAATGCAAAAATGGAAAATCACAGAGGCCGCCCTCTAAAAGGATTCTTTTTGTTATAAAGTTAATAAATAGTCGAACATCATCTATGAAGTTGACGACCTGGGAATTCATTTTGTGCCTAAGCTTTGCTTCAATAGTCATATATCTGGTGTTACAAACAAAGCTTAGGGAGTTCTAGGCTTTATAAATAGATGGTCCAAGGAATTTAACGATCCCTATGTCACAAAACAACTGTATGTTTCTCTGGTCAGGCCTATTCTTGAGTATGGATCTGTGTCTGTCCCACTTACCAAATATATCAGAACCAACACGAATCTGTTCAAAAACAGTTTCAATTCGCCCTTCGTTCTTAAACTGGACTCAATAGATCACTTCAAGAGCAAACTCGTTATTGGATCTACCATCCCTATATAACGTAGTTTATCTTATGTGATTTTCCTTCATAAGTTACTGTCAGAGAAGTTGACAGCATTTAGCCTAATAAGTTTGACGATCGTAACGAATATCCTATATTTACATTGTCTTACAAACTACTATTTAACCCGTTCGTAACCCTGTCTTAATTACAATAAATACTACCATCTTTTCTTATTAAACTCTTCTTTCTTTGTAAGAATAATAAAATGTCTGAATCTTAATTCTTAAATATTTACGGGAAAGTTTGACTGAGCCTAGTTGAACTATCAATAAATACATAAGTAGTTACCACCCTCGTAGCTCGCAACCACTTTTTTTAAGATAATAATTAAAACAATTAAATTTCTGACTCCATATTATCAACATGCACACCAGATTTCAAGTGCCTAGCTAAAATAATTTCTTAAATGTGGCTCAGCAACACTTTGGAACCACTTTTAATACTGGTTCAGGAACCGCTTTGTCTCTGGGAAAATAAATCAATTTTCAATTTGTTGCTTTATTTGCCTACATTACAGAAAAATGTTTAACTCTATATTACTCACCTACACACCAAATTTCAAGTTTGTCTCTGAACTACCCTTTGAACCTTTTAATCCGATTGCAGCGCTAACTATTGAGTTTAATTGTGAACCTAAATCATCTTCGAACCCAAAAATATATTCACAGAAAATTTCATCCCAATCGGTTCAGCAGTTTGGGAAGAGGATATATACACTTTTCGTAATCTTTTCAAGTTAAGCCTATTAAGCCCTACAGTAAGTAAATTATTAGTTCGTGGACGTAAGTTTAGTGTTGCCCGATTTAAAAAAACAAGAAAGTAATGACTGAGTTTTAATACATTGAAAACTTACTCCAACGATCCAGAAAATATATATGATATAGATTTTAAAAATTTTAAATCTTGATAATAAAAATAGGATACCATAAAAACTTTTCTTAGTAAAACACATTTTCCACCGATCTCCTTGGCGCTTGATAGTCTCGTTTTTATAAATTTTTAAAAAATTTGTAAAAGCATATAAAACTAATATCTACCAAGATTGGTGAAGATACGATGGAAAACAAAAAGTTTTTCTCACTAGACTGTTTTGTCACCGCATGCAGCATATATATACGTTTTTATACATTTTCCAGATATGTGACCAAAAAACTATTATATACCGTTAACGCACATGGAAAACAAAAAGTTTTTTTCACTAAAACTATTTCACATCGCTGAGCACCCGTAAACGAATTGAGTTAACTAAAACACGTTGGACGCACGGAAAACATCCCACTAGACAGTTTTTTGACCACCTTTAGGACATGATAGCATCCGATTTTGATAAATTTTCACATTATTGGAAGATAAACTACATACACCGATTTTGCCGCACGTGGAAACAAAGTTTTCTAACTGACTATTCAACCGTCTAGGATTAGATAAACACCGATCCCGTTCCGCTATTAGTTGCGTGCGTAAAAGACTCTGTGCAAATTCAGCTCTAGCTTTAAACTGAGGACTAGTTCCGAGAACAACAACGACGGCAACGACGCGACGCGACGACGCGACGGACGACGACAGAACCAGCTCGCCTGTCGATAATAGTTTATGGGGTCGGAAATGAATATTTCTATGCGTTACAAACTTCTGGGCAAAATTAATATACACTTTTCAAGTGTATAAAAAATCTTGAATTTCTTGGTATTTTTCAACTACCAGCGCGTTGGTCACACTACTCGATTAGGTAGCTGTTGATTTGATACAGATAGGGTACTTCTCGTCAAGCCTTGCTATAAAATCTGTTTTGTAATGTAATGTCGAAAATTCATTTTGCATAATCAAACTTTTCTACGACTATTTCAAATTAAATGATTTAGTCGAATTTTTAAATTTCTGTTTTTTTTATTCAGTAATTCAAACCCTTGTTAAACTAACATTACGACTGTAATAAATCTTTAACACAACGAGTAGATTTATCTCTTTGCCTAACTGTTTCTGATGTGTCAAGGCTGAGTAAAATTGTTTGAAGAATATTTCTTCACTGTTTAAAATAAAAAGATCCACATATTATATTCCATTCATCCTTTAAGTCCAGACTCGCCCGGAATTATTTCCCTATTTTTTATGAATCTTCGTGCTACTTTGCAGGTGTGCATTGTCCTTTATGCAAAAATTCCCGTTTTGATCTTTTTGAAAAATGAACGATTTCTAAGTACATTCTTCCTTGAGATGGTCAAAAGTTAGTTCTGAAGGAAGTAATTTGGAGTCAAGCTATACCAAGAAAAAAGCATCTCCGATCCTATAAGGTACCTTTGAACTCACAGATCTCAGAGATGGTAAAGGTTTGAAGTGTGTAAAATTTGTTGCTGTCTTAAAACTTTTTTGCTTTCGCCAGATTATCAGTAAGGTAATTTCTGCTTAACCACAACATAAAAAACCATAATACATTTTTTTAATTCATTTCCGTTTGTATTGACGTTCCAATTCAGTAATCCGATGATTCACTTTATAGTCGTGTGTCCATTGTATAAAGAATGCTCCAAGTTTTCTTTTACCTCTTTAAAGTCTCTCTTTTTCAATAGCTAAAGGCACTTAAGAATAAAGTAAACAAGAAATAAACTGAAGCAAAACAATTCATTTGATTGTTCGAGTAATTTGGTGTGGTAAGGAGAGACACATTTGGTTTGCTCAAATGGGTTGTTCATAAATTTTCTGAAATATTTACGAGTTTGCTTGAATACCTTTAACCGACCTTAAAGGCTGCCAACATAAACACGTAGAATATTGGCCATTGATCAAGCCATCTTTGCCAACCAGGAAATCATTTAAAAGACATTAAAATTTATTTGAGTGCTCGTTAAAATGTTGGCGGCGTCACAAAACAATAAGCCATTAAAAGTGCGTGCGTCTGTTCTAGATTATGTAAATGTACACGAGAACACGTGTAACGAAATAACAGCTTAAAGCCTTTTGACACCACCAACACCATCGACCTCAGTCGGTGGCGTATGCGCAATAAGTTCTTTGAGCTGCCAGACAGCTGGACAGCTGCACGCAGCAATAAAGTAAAAACTCGAAAGATTTATTATTTCAGCCAAGTTTGCCGCTGCACACCACCCATATCCCATATACCAGAGACAGCCTCTCTAGTAGTCCATATGTTGCGTGCAAATCACAGTGCAGAGAGACGTCTGTCCGTCCGTCTGTCGGGCTGGCTGGTTGGCTACTAAAGACGTTGCCAACAGGAAGTTTGCAAACCAAAAACGGAAGCGCCAAGATTTATTAGAAAAATACTCATGGCTCAGGCAGCCAAGCGGTAGCATATTACGTTAAAAGTGCACAGACAAACACACACACACACACACAGACACATGTATATATAAATACGAGGGCTGCCCTTTATGTTGCTAGACTCATGATGTACTCCTGGCCTGGTCGAGGCCAATAAAATAAAGCCAACCCACGTGTATAGACAAACCATAAGTATTTATGTAGCCTTGTACTCCGGGTAAAAGTTGGCAGCAAATTGTGCGGTCCAACGCTAAGGCGAGCAGCTCTTAATTGCACATTTATTTAGGTTCGCCAAGGCAGTCCCTGGCTGCTAGTCTGCTCCTGCTGCTGCTTAGTAGTTTATCATTTGCCGTGCTTAAATTACCCACACAGACTCAAGACACTCCACATATGATAGCCCTACCCGTCCACGCCAAAAAACTTTGTGCTTCTCCATTTTCTCTAGTGTGGCAAAAGTTTTCGCCCCCTTGACGCAAAACGGAAATCTGTATATTAAATGACTAATTATAGACATTTTATTACCTTGAGCAAGATAAATGGGCACCATGCGAAAGCAATACGAAAACACCTAACCCCTCTCGTTGAGGGGCTCTCTGAAACAGTTTTCAATTAAAAAGCATTTCGTGCTGCCTAACCTTGGGACAAAATGAAAATGGAAAAAAATCTGCAAAATTAAAATGACAAAAGCGCGACGGCATTTACTTTAAAATGCATTTCCACAGAGGACGCCTGCAATTTCCACATTTCGTTTCGTTTCAGTTAGCGAGCGCCAAGCTGCTTTCATGTGTGTGTGTGAGGGTGTCCTTTCAAGTGACAGCACTTTTCCCACTCCATTTCAACGAAAATGAATTTTTTTCCCCGCTCGCTTTTTGCCTTGGCAATATGGTTGCATTTAGTGGCATCATGAGATGCTATTGCAATTTCCTTGCTTGTCGCACACTACTAATTCGCACACAGCCAGGACCAGGACAGGGATAGGGGACAGAGACATAACCACAAACCAACGCCAAAAGCAAAGTGAGTGCGCCTGAATGCTTTGCATAAACGGAAAGTAATAATTTAACGCAAAATTTCCTTTTGCTGTTTGCTGCTGTTGCTCCTGTTTCTTACGCTTGAACTGCTCTGTGTGTCTGTGTATGTTTGGGGGGCGTGTAAATGCCTTTGCCGCCATTGCGCAAATTGAACTTTTAACTGTAGCACGAGCTTCCCCCCCAGCATCCGGTGCCAGCTGCGTGTGGTGGCAGCAGCTGCCGCTTTAGGAAACGGCAACATGACCCTCTGGCGTTGCCTGCTTTAAATTTGTTTAGCATCTTCCGCTTATAACTTGGCAGCAGGCAATAGCCTCAAGTTGCATATCCTTTAAGTTTTGCCACTTATTAGCCCCGACATTCGATGCAGCGCTTTGATGGCTTTTCGCCGCACTTATAAACCAAAAGCTGTTGCTGTCAGCTTTGGCAACATGTAAATCGCTTAAAAATGCAATAACAAGAGCACAAGTGTGTGTGTGCGTTTTTTTCTCCTTTGGCTTCATTGTGTGGCAAACAATACTGTTTTTTTTTTGCGCTTTTTGTCGCCCAAACTGTTTCACTTATTCTCAAGCTTGTTTTCTCCCCCCATGAGAGAGGGCATGTGACAACAGCAAAGTCATGGGTGTAGTTGGGAAGAAATGAGTGATGGGTTGGGTTCTTGTATGAGCCTTCTGTCAAGTGTAACGCCTAGATATGTAACGGTGTTCATATGAGCACAGACCCTTTGCAGGATAAACCGATATGTCTTGCCCCTATGATTAAACTGGAGTCCTAACGATTAAATTCAACCAGAGTTCCTGCGCTTGCCTAAAGGCAGATCTCAAACTTGTGCCACTCCAAAAATAGACAAGAAGTTTCAAACTTATAGCTGTCTGACGCCACACTTTATCAAAGGCTTGCCGAACATCTAGAAATTCGGACCAACAGTATTTCTTTTTCTCTAAGGCATCGTATATAGGACCGACTGGCTCTGCTACACTGCACTATGTTGGCTGCGAAACCCAAATTGGTGATCTGAAATGGCAGACCTTCCCATCGACAGCATCAAATCCAGTCTTTTAAACTCTTTCTCATCAATCGAATCGAAGACCTAATCGCGATATTGTGATCCGTTCTTCCTGCTCCCAACGTCCTTGCTTCCAACTACTCCCATTGCTTCGAGTTATTGTGGTTCCAATTGTCGACAGATCGCAGCAAGCAGACGGTAGCTAAAGCAGAAAGAGGGCTGTATGACTCAAGGCTCTTTTATAGAGCCCTATACGGACCTGCGAAGTATGCAATTTAGCTTACTTCACCATATATTACGTCAAGGTGGAACATAAGTCTAGTGTGACCGGATTTATTACGAAATTACATCAAATCTTAAGTTTCGTGGTATTTTTCAATTACCATCGCGATGGTCACACTACTCGATTAGCAATGTTCTTGCTCTTTTTTGATAAAGAAAGCAACTTCTCTTCCTGCCTTAGACTTTGAAAAGTTGCCATGAAAACTATTTTGAAATGCTAGATCCATGTGGTGCATACCAAGCAAATGCAATGTCGACTATTCAGTTTGCATAATCCACCTTTAGTTAGTTATTCAAACCCTTGATAAAACGAGCATTTACGACTGTATTAAAACATCGACTTTTCGTCTTAAATTTGATTTCAGCTGTTTACTGATGGCGTCAAGGCAGAAGTAGGGTGAAGTAACATTGTTTGCAAAAATTTTTCTTTAGCTGTTCGACGTAAAATAAAATCCACAGGCTTAACATAGGTTCCATTCGTGTGCTGTTAAGCGCAACAGTACTTCTTAGCTCCGTATGAGCTTAATGTAATGGGTGAAGGAATCATTACTTCTGCCTCTTCTTTTCACAAATTTGTATGAAACTTTGCGTTACTTCGCTGGTCCGTATAGGGCTTAAGGGCTGATTTGATTTCATTTGATATGTTGCTGTTGAACTGCTCCCAAACTCAAATTTATGTACACCGCTGAATAAGATAACTAAAGAAAACTTTCTAACAAGTAAGCGAACTTGTTTTTAGGCAATTGTGCAAATATATTTTATTATTTCCGCGGAACAAGTTGCATATTTATGGTCCTTCGAACCGGATTGTTATTGATCAGCTCTTGCTTATAAGTTTATATCCAGCCAACCATATCCGAAGCGCTCCTAAACTGGAATGAAAAGGCTCTCCCGCAGCTAAACCTTTTAAGAGAGTTTGTGGAGCGCTCCTAGAAGGATTGAAACGGAAGTCCCTGGCATACATCCCTTAGGAGTGTTTATGAAGCGCTCCTACGTAGGAGAAAAAATGGTAGGTGTAAACCGCATTGGATTGTTTATGGAGTTCTTAAATATGTAAGTAGGCCGAGCATTTGCTTTTCTTGGAATTTTTCAGTCATTATCACAGTTATTCAATTCTTATGAATGTTAAATATAATTTTATTTAAAAAAAAAAAAAAATTTTTTTTTAATTTTTTTATTGTTTAATTTTTTTTTTGTGAAGCAAGTATTATTGGAGTCCAAAAGGAGACCACAAACACTCCCTCTGAATTATCTTAGGATGATTGACGGTGTCATTTTCAAAAAATCATAGGTGAAAAGAGTTTTCCGTTCGGACTTCTTGCGGATTATCCGAGTAAGCGTTCTGGGACTACGAAATCACTCTTTTAAGGAGTCTCTGAGGAACACTTTTTTCATATATGTTAAAAAGGCCTTTTTCTTCGGCGAGTAAGCCGAACCTTTAGGACAATTTTAGGAGGGTATAGGGAGTCCTTAAGGTGTTCCCAGAGAAGTCCGCTGGTTGGCTAGGTAGCTTAAGTGGGTATTTATATCGTTGTTTGTATCCCTGCATGCAGTTTGCCTCCCAACTATATGCGCAAACTTAGTAAGGCAACGATTCTTCTCTACCTGAGGTCTTCTGGTGTTGAGTGCATAGGTCTTATGTGAACAGTGAGTGTGTGTGGCGCACTTTGATATTTGATGCCTCAAATCGGTCACTTAAATAGCTTCAAAAAAACTATTTTTAAACGTTCCAATAAATACCCTCCATTTTAATGGGTTTTCTTTTCTGTTATTATTTATAATTCCAAAATAAGATCAAGTATAGAAAGTTGTTTCAGTCAAGCTTCTTGTATTAGTTGGCGCATTGTGGACAGCTCTCCCAAGGGAACATCTCCACGCCACTGACAGATGCAAATTTCATTTGTGAAGTTAAAAAAAAAACTTGGTACCGCAAGCAACTCCCAAGAAGATTTCAACATGTCCAAACATGCAAATTTTCCAGTCTGTCGCTGCCTTGTTGTTGCTTTCGTTTTTCTTGTTTTGTTTTTTTTTTTTTTTTTGCCTGTGCTTCCAAGTAAAAGGGCAAAATAAGCAAGAGAGAGGAAACAGGAAAAAATAGCAAACCCGGCAACCGGAAAAACGGAAGCAACGTGCGTGCATGCGTGACACAATTGAAGCGCCTAAAACGCCCGGCTTATCGCTCTCGCTCTTTCTATCGGACCCGGAGGAATCGTTAGACTGGCATTTTTGGGAGCACCGGCTTCAAGGGTAAACAGAGGCGGCGGCGGCAACAATAAACTGAAGACAAAAAATCAACAGAGTGCCAGTGCCCGGAGAACGCACTCGAGTGATTTGACGATTGATTTTGCTCAGCTCTGGATTTCCCTTCCCTTCTTTTTTTTTTTTTTTATTTTTGGGCCACAGAGCTGGAAAAGAGCATTGGCCGCAGCCGGCGACAAGTGCATGAAAACACAGCGACGACAACCAAATGGCAGGGCAGCAGTAAAATTGTTTGGAAAATTGATTTTTCTTACATCTAACTGAGCATTCAATTGCTTATTTTCTTTCCGTTGTTGTAGACAAACAACAAAAGGAAAGGCCAGCGGGCCGTAGTCAAGTGAAGTGGAAATATTAAATTATTTATGGAGTTGCATTGCGTTAGCTCTTTCCTCATCGCTGCTTTTCACGTAGTTGTTTTTTGTTTCTTTTCCTTTTTTGGTTTTTGCTAATTTCTTTGATTGCTTCGCCAGTTTGGTGTATTTGCCTCCTCTGCCTTTTGTTTACACCAAAACGCTATTTACTCATCGCGCACAAAGACAAAGGCCAAGTCCCGACGCACTTGAAAATTGCCTCAAATATTTATATATCAGCTTCGAGCTTCGTTAGGTAACCAGCTAACCAGGTTATTTGGTGGCCTCCATTTCAGTCTGTGGGCTCATGCAGAATTCATGGCGAGGCAACTCAATTAATTAACTAAAAGTAATATTATGCGTATGTATGAAAATGTAACACTGTGTGCCATTATGATATGACA
This sequence comes from Lordiphosa mommai, assembly GCA_018904225.1. NCBI lineage: Eukaryota > Metazoa > Arthropoda > Insecta > Diptera > Drosophilidae > Lordiphosa > Lordiphosa mommai. The sequence continues at coordinate 328,928 of JAEIFT010000211.1, forward strand.
CAAATAAACAGCACTACATAATGATAATTATTTTACATTACGTTCACGGCACACAAAAACCGGGAGTTTCAATTACAAGTTAGACAAGCGAGAGGCGGGCGACTCTTGACATGGGTAATGTGTTGCCAGAGGAAAATGAATAATTACCAGTAGACCCAACAACAATACACACACTCACTCTCCCAGTTGAATACGCAAGCATGGATGCGAGGCTTAAATGTAAAAGGAGGGGCCCCGGCTTCAAAAATATAAATTTAAACGGAAACTCACCAAAAGGCATTAATGTGATTTAAAGGCACAAAAACATGAGTGTAAGTATGGCCAGAAATGCAAAAGGACGGGCTGTAATACTGGCAATGAGAACAAGCCAATTTACAGCATTAAAGGTGTCAGGAAAAAAGTGTGCGGATTATCTTTGAGCAGTGATGGTCTGATGGTGTTACCCCTTTGAAAGAGTGCGTAAAGCTGTAAATAAGTGTGAGCTTGGCACAAAAGTAAGCGGTAGTGAATGTTGATTTGACTTTTTTTTGCTTGAGTTGAACAAAAACTGACCAACATATGTACATGTGGCCATTGCCAGCAAAGGAGTTGCCGCTTTTGGCGTTCATTATGCATGCAACAAAATGCGTGCTCCATGGAAAAGTGTCATTAGATGTCATTTCATTCGTGTCAAAAGCAAAGTCCGGCTTTCGATTCCCAGACCTGTTTTTCAAATCCAGGTGCTTTTTGATAAAATTTATGTTGTCTACGTTTAGACCGCGCTTAAAATCTTACACTGATCTTTTTAGAAAGATATTTGAATAGATGCCTAAAATTAGGCAACATCAATTTTCTCAAAAGCACTTGGATTTGAAAAAACAGAAACATAAGAAAACGGCCCTAAGCTAATTTTTTTTTAAATTCTTTGAATTTTAAAGACTTTAATGACTAAAACTGATGTGTGGGTGGGTCTCTTAAAGAGTATATCGCTTTTGAAGAAAAATCCATTCCCATTCCAACGAGATGAGCATACGCGAACCCCACAATGTTGACTGCCTCTGCCACCCACCCTTTTAGTCCCTTAATGGATACGGAATAAGGAGTAAGAATCAATCTGTGGATTACTAAATTTTTTTGTAATTAATTTGCGCAGATGATATACACCTACTTCCGACCCCAAAAACAAGTGGCTATAACTTAAATCTAGTTGTATCTATGCTCTATTTTAAAAGCAGTCTTTAAGTTAAAGCTACAACATAAATTTTGCATAATATCTCCATAGATTTTACAAAACATACGAAAACGTAGAAACCGGCCCGGATCGGATGACTATATCATATAGCTGCCATAGGAACGATCGGCATAACTAGTGAGAAAAACTTTTTGTTTTCTATCGTAGCGTCACCTATCCTATTATTTATTAGTTTTATATATTTTTACAAAATTCTGGAAAATTTATCAAAATCGGATGACTATAGCATATATCTGCCATATAAACGGTCGTTCAAAAAACTAGTTCTAGTGAGAAAAACTTCTTTGTTTTCCATTGTAGCATCACCAATCGTGGTATTTATTAGTTTTAAATGCTTTCACATAATTCTGAAAAAAATTGATCAAAATCGGATGACTATAGCATATAGCTGCCATATAAAGGGTCGGTCAAAAAACTAGTTCTAGTGAGAAAAACTTTTTTTGTTTTTCTATCGTAGCGTCCCCAATCTTGGTATATATAAGTTTTATCAGCTTTCACATAATTTTGAAAAAATTTATCAAGATCGGATGACTATAGCATATTAGCTCAAAGAAAATGTTTTTTTTTATGGTATAAAATTTTTTATTATCAACAATTTAAAATTTTTTAAATATCTTGATATATTTGACCGGTTAAATCGGTTGGAGTAAAGTTTTTCAAGTGTATTAAAACTTCGGCACAGTCGAAGTTAGCTTTGCCTTCTCGTTTTTTTTCAAATTAAACCTTACGCAGATGATATACACCTACTTACACGCAAAAGCAAGTGGCTATAACTCAAATCTAGTTGTATCGATGCTCTATTTTAAAAGCAGTCTTAAAGTAAGCAACATAAATTGGCATAATATCCCCATAGATTTTGAAAACATGAAAATGAGAAAACGGCCCTTATTCTCCTAGATTGACGCGTGTATACAGACTGAGAGACAAAAAGACTTGGCTATTTCGATTCGGCTTTTGATGTTGATGAAGCACATATATGTGGTATAAAAAGATGAATCAAATAAATCTCTTTCACCCGGCTTTAAAACATCCATCTAAAAAACGGAAGTGATGTTAAGACCCCAGGGCCCTACTCGACTTCGTTTATTACTCAGGGGTAAGGTTTATTTAAGAAATTTTATCTAGATCACAACTTGCCCAAATCGTTCATCTGCAACCGTCATCGGCGGAAATGATGTATGGCGGATAGATAAGTAATGATAATTAAAATATATGTCTAGAAGGTCCGAACAATGTATTTTCATAATTATGAGAGATATGACGTTTTTTTTCATATTGCGGGGGCGGGAGGGGGCGTGGCAAAAATTTGAAACAAACTTGATCTGCGTGCAGACAAAACAAGTCTACCCTGAAAAAATGGTAGCTCTAGCTCTTAAAGTCTCTGTGATCTAGGTGTTCATACAGACAGACGGACGGACAGACGGACGGACGGACAGACGGACATGTCTATATCGACTCGGCTATTGATGCTGATCAAGAATATATATACTTTATGGGGTCGGAGATGCTTCCTTCTGCCTGTTACATACATTTGCACGAACTTAGTATACCCTTTTTACTCTACAAGTAACGGGTATAAAAACACAGCCGTTCATAACTTGCCTCGAATGCATTCGGTTTTGCACTCTTGCTGACTTGAAATTCCCAAGCAGTTATAGCAACGCTGACATAAGAAGACAGTGTTGGGTTTGCCTCCGTTTTAAAATAAGTTATACAACAAATTTTTACTTATTTGACCTTGAGCCGGCATAAACTTGCTGGTTTGTCACTTGCTTTTATGTCAAAAATGGGCAATACATTTTAAAACATGACCAAAAGTTACATTAAAATAAACTAAACCCAACGCGTTCCCAAATTGAGCCCAAAATATTATTAACATGTCATCGAAACGTTCATGAAAATCGAACAGCGGGCTTAAAAATTTGGTTCATGAAATGACACCACCGTTCACGGTTCAAGAAAAAACGGAATTACGGAATTTCGGTCTTTTTAGAACGATTATTTTCTGAGTGCGATTAATTGATTTTTTTTTGAGCGTGGATATTTTCCAGGAATGCCAACCAATAGGGACATTTTAAACCTCCGGTTTGGTTCAAAACCGAACGCTTTATAACTAGTACTCGCAATTGTGTTGGTACACAAATTAAACACACTGGTTCTCGAGAACCATTGAACGCTTCCACTCCATTTTGAGGGCTATTTGACAAGTGACATTTATGCTATATGGGACTATTTCTAGTCATTTTGAACAGTTTCTTAATGAAAAACGTAACAGTTGCTTAATCGTATTATCATTTTCTCCCTTCAAACCTAGGTATTGTTTAGCGCCATTTTAGATTCCCCCATCTTTATTTTAAGATGTGTTTTAAATTTTCCATTTGCACTTATTGTGACTCCAAGATACTTGTAGGACGAAATTCTCTCAATCTCTGCACCGATTAAACTCCACATTTCATCTTGAGCTTTGCAACCTTTGGCGTCCCTAAAGACCAGTACCTTCGAGTAATCGGTGTTGACAGGTCTTGGGAACACTTAATTTTTTTTGTTCTTATATTCGGTGACTGTGTTTTGCCGCCTCTTCCGCTATTTCACACTATTTTTGTCTCTTAAACTTCTTTGGTATCCAGCTGTTTTAATGTTGACTATTAATTTCGTTTTAATGTCCTTTGGACCTCTAAAACAACTAATTGATTTGTTAATTAGTCTGTTTGATCGCTCTTTTTTGTAATTTATTAATTGTTGTCATTATTTAACCAAACTTTGTTTTTGAAAACAGTTTTAATTCAAATAAACTCGTTTAATTATCTAGACCGCACTTTGGAGCCTCGCACGTTAAGGGCCAACTTCCCCCTCTGGACTCCCCAATTTATCATCGTTTTGCGATCTCTTAGGGCGCAAGTCTTCTTGCTTCCTTCTACCGAACCCCTTGTACTCCGATCTTATCTCTTTTTACCCTTTTTATCTGTTAACGCCCCCTCCCTACTAACTAACTAACCCCTCTGAGGCTCTAAATGTCCCTGTTCCCACTTGCTATATGAATTTTTCAGACTTTAATCATCGGGTCCCAGTTTCTGGCGATCCGCCTTCCTTCAGTTCTCTATTCTATTTTTGACTTCTTTTTTTTTTTCTTTTCTTTTTTTTTCTTTTTTTTTTTTTTTTTTTTTTTTTTTTTTTTTTTTTATTTCTCTCCTTTTCTTTTCTCCTTTTTTTTTTTTTTTTTTTTTTTTTTTTTTTTTTTTTTTTTTTTTTTTTTTTTTTTTTTTTCTTTTTTTTTTTTTTATCTCTTTCAAGATTTTATGAATTAGTCTCGTGGTTTATCATGTTTTGTTAGCATCTTTGCTCAGTCAGCTAGTGACAGCCGCCATGGCACCAGACAATGGTAAGAGTAGTTGTCAGCCAAAGCACATTACTCTTGTTTCTGTTTTTGAACTTTTGACTTTTGGCATATTCTTTTGAGTTTTTCATGAACAAGTTTAAATTACTTTAAATCACAATTTAAGTAAATACAAAATTCGATTCCACATATTTTCCCATCTTTAAGCAAAAGTGTGTATTTTTCTATCCACTTTTTATTTTTCACTTTTTTATTTTGAACATTTATTGATGTTGTTGATACAATTTTTACAGTCTCTGCCAGCTGAGCTTGTTAATGTCGCTGCTTTTTTGTTGTTGTTGTTGTTGCTTTTTCTGGCCAGCATTATTAATTTTAATAGAAAACTTTGCAGTGCCCTGGAGTTCGTTGGGGTGGGGCGGTTGAGGGAAACTTGGGTTGAAATTAATGAGGGTTGTCCACTTGGCGCTTGTTGAATTTGTAATTTGTTGCTACTGTTCCCATAGGAATAAGCGTTGGACCTTTACGTTGTACGTAGTTGTTGCTGGAGAATGTAGCCAAAAGATAAGCGTCAGCGCAGCAGCAGCAGCACAGCGACAAAGTGTAAGCGTAGCAATTATTTGGTGATTTCTCAATGCGCTCCCCCCTCAAGGCAAAAGACAAAAGGCTTGGCCATATCGCGGCACTAAACTTAATTTAATAGGCAGTCGCAGCAGTCAGCAGTCGCAGTAATCGCAGCCGCATCCAAAGTGCGCATCAATTTTAAAGCCGCTCCAAGGCTTCGGGCCAAGTGGCTTGGGCTGCTGCCTGAGCAAACATAAAATCACATAAATAAGCATAATAACTAATGTAAACAGCGGCGGTCGCGTAGAGTCTGCATTTGCATTTGAGAGCGAGAAATTGCCGCAATAAATTGCGCCATAAAAACACTTCGACAGTGAGGACTGGCGGGGGGTGGCCTTAACGTCAAATTGACACGAGATCGCATTAAAGGCAAGTGCATACAATTACAAAGAGTGGGCCAAAATCGCAAAATGGCAATGGATGTCGAGTGAAATAAATGTGAAAACTTCAAAAAAAAAAAAGAAACCGCTCAAGGTAAATGCTCCAGCCAAAGGCTACAAATGTGGCCAATATAAATATCCCGATGGCTGGAGCACAGTTGGGTGCCACCACCGCCGGCTTTCAATGCCAAGTTGTAGGGTTTTGAGGTTTCCCAGCCAGCGCTGTGTGTGTGTGTGTGTGTTTGATTTTATTACACTGACAAATGGCGTGGCAGCATTTAAGCCGGGAACCCCTTTTGGCTCGCCACTGGCAGTGAAAAAATTTGAATATCAGCTTAGGGAACAAACATACATGTGCGGTGACGCAGTCGTTGGAGCTTATGTAGCATACTTTTGGGCTTAGCTTGTAAGGCGCATAAATCGTGCAACGTTTTCTTTGCCCACACACTCTGTGTAAATCCATTTATTAGCCAGCGCAATTCGCGCACCTCAATTGATTTTCCCTTCCCCCCACAGTCTTCCTGCCAACTTCAAGGTTACTTTAATACGCTTCGTTTACACCCAGTACTCCCACTTGACTTTGTTGTTTAATTTGGCGAAAGACAAAGACAACCCGCCCCGTTGCCATGCATCAAATTTTAAACAGCAATCTTCTTGACAATGTAAATACAAACCACGCGCCTGAGATTACGCTTTATGATACGTGATAACGCATTGCGTAACCTTTTCACAGATAATCCCGTTAGGCACCAGCGCCAATGTCAACGTCAAAAAGTGCCTGACACTCTCAGACATTTGCTTAGCCTAAGTGAAAGGCATAGCTTTTTTCGCTACTGCCGAAGTTTGTATACCCTTGAAAGCAGGATTTAATTCTGAAAATAATTTTGGTACCGGTACGACCCCAAATCAGCGTTTACATTTCGATACTGATTTGATAACCGGAATTCTTTGTTAGTTAGTAGTTCTTATGTATTTTTACATACCTTGAAACAAATTTTGTGTCACCTTTTACTTTAGCAATGGGTCAAAAAAAATATTTTGTTAAGTTTTGTCTTTGCAAAATTCTGATTTAAATTTCTGTTTTTATAATTATTAAAAAACATAAGAAAATTTTTGAGAATTTAAAATTTTGGGTTTTTTACTTGGGTTGCTATTTAAGTTTCTGGCCTAGGTCTCTTCTAGCCATTTTAGGACCAATTGGCCTTTTCCCAAAAAAAGTTTGGACTTTTATCGATAAAAGCTCCATACAACTCTTTCATGTGTGACCACGTTTGATATCGATAAACGATTAATCAAAAACTTACCTCGGCAGAAAAATGGAATTAACTCGTGAAAATTTTCGTGCAATCATTTTTCACAACTTTCGACGTGGATTATCACGACAAGAGTGCAACGATGAACTAAAATCTTTGTATGGCGATGAAGCACCATCCTATAGCACTGTGAAAAATTGGTTTAATGAATTCAATCGCGGGCGACGCTCGCTCGAAGACGAAGGTCGTGAAGGTCGTCCAAAAACAGTCGTTGTGCCAGAAAACATTGATGCCGTGCGTGAACTGATAATGCAAGATCGTCATGTGACATACCGTGAGATAGAGGCATCCAGCTTCCATTCGATATTGCATGAACAGGGCGTCAAAAAAGGTTTGTTCTCGTTGAGTCCCGCACAATTTGACAATCGCTCAAAAAAAGGCTCGTGTGGATTGGTGCAAAGAAATTTTGAAAAAGTATAATCGCGGTGTTTCAAAAGACGTTTATAAGATCGTCACAGGGGACGAATCATGGATCTATGCTTATGAGCCCGAAACAAAACAGCAATCGACCGTGTAGGTCTTCGAAAACGAGCCAAATCCAACGAAAGTCGTTGTGGAAGAAGCACTTCGAAGCAAATGATCGCCTGTTTCTTCGGTAAAACTGGTCATGTGGCGACTGTTCCGCTTAAGCAACGCTGGACGGTCAATTCTGAGTGGTACACCACTGACTTCTTTTAATTCCCGCACATCATGGGAAAAATGCGTGGTCAACGATTTTCGTCGCCAGAAGATGCTGTTGAAGAGTTCAAAAACCATGTTTTGGAGGTGTCTCAATCGGAGTGGAAATAGTGCTTCGACAATTGGTTTGAGCGCATGCAAAAGTGTATAAATCATGCTGGAGAATACTTTGAAAAGCAATAAAATCATTTTTGATCATAAATACTCGCGTTTTCATTATTAGGCCAGAAATATATAAAGCAACCTACGTGCTACCTTAGGTAGAAACAGAGAGGAAGACTGGCTGACAGAAAAAGGTATGTTCAAAATTTACCTTCAATTACAATTGGGGACACAAAGGTGATCATTGAATCTCAACTTTCACTTTGATTTGCATCTCTCTGTTCAACTTAAAAAGGAAACCCTATATAGTTTATCTGTTCCGTTTGGTTCTTTTCAAGAGCATTTAAGCTTCTATGTCTTGCAGATACTTTACACATTTTTGTTTGACATTTTAACACTTGCCGCTTAAGCTTGCCACGCCACATTTGGCCATGGTGACAGGTGCCTTTAGTTGGGGTCTGGAGCACCGCACACGGCATAAGCCTTAAATGTCATCAAAAATGTCACTCAAAAATTTATGAAAAAAAACGCATAGTCGAGACAGCACACACAGAGGGTGTGTGTATGCGTGGGAATAGAAGAAGAAACCTGAAGCCATTTCTATCGCACATAAACTCACTTAATGCGAGTGCATATTGATAAGAGACAAGGACACGACCGGGGCCAGATACCGGGGGGGCGTAGGGCTTGTGGACTGGGAGTCCTATCAGCAACAGCTGCAGGATGTACGCTTAAATGTGTCGCCCGTGCCGGATAAAACGTTAAGCCTTTACAAGGACAACGCGTGCGGCTATGAATTATTATTGTTTGGCTCAAACGACACGCACGTTGCTCGTATCGAAATCGATTTGCCCAGCCTCGAAACGATGCACAGAAATCAATTTTTGATGTGCTCTCAATAAGCCGCCACTTCCTGATTATCTGGTGTGGCTGCTCCGCCATTGTTGTTGTGCTGGTGCGTTTACGCAATATTTTACATATTGGGGGTTCTTTTTGCCGTCGGCCAGGTACGTGGAGTATCAAAAATTTTCCATTCAGAATCAAAACTTTTTTAGCTAATTACCAGAAATATGTCGCTCTAAAGTAATCCTCAAGCGCATCTTAAGCCAACAACAACACATATGTAAGCATTTGAAATGACTTTTCTTTAACTGTGGAAATGTGTTCGCACACGCAATGATAAGAGCAAAACTTTTACAGAGGGCAGAGGAGGCTGAGTCGGCTTGCCTCTCTAACTTATACACGGGATTATCGCATATTTTTCATAGGAGCGACGTGACTCCATTATTGGCCTGCGTTTGAACTGTGCACCTCCTCCTGGGGGCATTCGAGGAACTCGCCCATTTCGTGTCGCTGTCGCTGTAACTACATAAACGAGGGCCGTTGGGGTCGCATATTTGCATTTAGGATCATGGCTAAGTGGGCTGGTGTGCAGTGGCATCATGTGTGTGCGAGCGTATCTCATATTCAATGATTAAACTAAGCACTTTAAATACTTATTATTTCCAATTTACAGTTTAAGTTTTCATTTAAGCTGCAGCAGTTTGCTGTAAAGTTAGCCAGAGAACAGGTGAATGAACATTTTGGCATTGCTTCATAGAAAAAAAAAATGATTTGATCTGGGACACAACATTACGTTTTTTCTTATCAAAAAAAAGCTGATAATATGCACTTTAAACTGACCTGTTCTATTTTCGAACAAACTGATATTCGCAAAGTGGTATTTTTTTAATAAAAACGAGAAGGCAAAGCTAACTTCGACTATGCACTTCGACTAATACACTTGAAAAACTTTACTCTAACTTATTTAACTGGAAAAATATATATAGGATATAGATATCAGATATTTAAAATTTTTAAATCATTGATAATAAAAATTTGATACCATAAAAAAAAACTTTTCTTAGTAAAACACATTTTCCGTCCAATCGGTCCTATGGCAGCTATATGCTATAGTCATCCGATTTTGATAATTTTTTTCAAAATTATGTGAAAGCATATAAAACTAATATATACCAAGATTGGGGACGCTACGATAAAAAACAAAAACGTTTTTCTCACTAGAAGTAGTTATTTGACCGACCGTTTATATGGAAGCTATATGCTATAGTCATCCGATTTTGATAAAATTTTTCAGAATTGTGTGGAAAAATATAAAAGAAATATGTACTACGATTGGAGATGCTACGATGTAAATCAAAAATGATTTTCTCACAAAGACTTATTTTTCGACCGATCGTTCCTATGGCAGCTATATGCTATAGTGATTTGATTTTGATACATTTTTCCAGAATTATGTGGAAGCATATTAAACTAATATATACCAAGATTAGTGACGCTACAATGGAAAACAAAAAAGTTTTTCTCACTAGAACTAGTTCTTAGACCGATCGTTCCTATGGCAGCTATATGATATAGTCATCCGATCCGGCCGGTTCCGACATATTAGTTGCATGGAATAAAAAGAAGACTCTGTGCAAAATTTCAGCTTCATAGCTTTAAAAGCTTTGTGCAGTGGCATCATGTCGTATCGGACGACTATATTTTATAGCTGTCATAGGTACGATCGGTCGGAAAATATGTCTTAGTGAGAAAAACTTTTTGTTTTTCATCATAGCATCTCCACTCTTGGTATATATTAGTTTCATATGCTTCCACATAGTTCTGGAAAAATTTTAGCAAAATCGGATGGCTATATCATATAGCTGCCATAGAAAGGGTCGGTCAAAAAACTAGTTCTAGTTATAAAAACTTTTTGGTTTTCCATTGTAGCGACACCAATCTTGGTATAGTTTTTACTGCACACCTTTTCTATAAACGCCGGCTCTAATTAATTTAATTAATTTAAAAAATTTTACTTTTTTAATGGAGTAATAAAAATTTTTTACGACTGATTATCTCTTCTTGAATCACAGTTTTCGGTTATGTGAAAAAGTTTGGCCGTTTTCTTCCAAATAAAATTTTACCTACACTTTAATTATTTGAATGTTCTGTTTCAACAAGAGTCCCGCACATTAATTTTTTGAAAATTTTTCGCTTTGTTATTTTTGATACCGTTCGCCGTTGACGCGATCTTCTTGTATTAGTTGTTATATGTTTTTACACAGATTGTGGAAGGTTCAATTATTTGAAATTCGGCCGAAATGTTGGCGAAACTATAGGCATTTGGAGATACCTTTAAAATTGTGTAAAAAATCTACTTGGAACAAATTGACTGGATCGGTCGGAAAGTGTGTTTTTTGCTAAGAAAATTTGTTTCTATGGTAGCGTGATCAAATTTGTTCTTCTTAATGATTTTGAATTTACAAAATATCTGATATATATATATATCCTATATATATTCTAACGGTTAAATCAGTTGCAAGTTTATTAAAACTTCGGCTCAGTCAAAGTTAGCTTTGCCTTCTTTTTTTTTTTCTGTGTCGATATTTTTGCAGTCTCTGGTAATGCAACGCCTTCCGTTTGACACTCGCAATGACTTTGTAATGTTAAAACAGAGCCTGGTTAAGTAGCTGTCCCTGGAGTTTACCATTTCAATTAACCTGGCACCGAAACCAACTCAATGAGCATATGAAAGTGCCAATTTCTCGTATGATGTTGCCAGGCATTAAAGCTTAAGCCAGGCAAGTGGTACATTTTGGGGCCCAAGACCAAAAATTATACATATTTATTTTCATATCATGCCTGAAGCGACAGACAGGACTGGGCATAGGGGCGTAGTTGACCTGTTGTGTGTGTGTGTGTGTAGGTTAATGACCAGAGCTGGCAGCTGTAGCTCACTTGCATGGCAAATTGCTGAATACACAATTACAAAATACACTTTTCTAATTGTAATTGTAATTGTAATGCAACAGCCAAACAGCCACAGCAAACAGGAGCAGGAGCAACAGCAACGGCAACAATAATGCAAACAGTTTAAGGACCCAGACGGAAGCTGAAATTATATGCCTATGCCCAGCACACCCACACACGTGCACATTAAGCTGAAGTGCTCATGTGTGTTGACATATTGTACTCGCTTTTGCTCCTGCCTTTGCTCCTGCTTCACCCTTGTTTTCATGTTTATTTGTTTGCCAAGTTAGTGTTAACTTTAGTCATTCAGCCAGATATCCGTCGGTGGCACTTCAGACGGCCTGCTGCTGCTGCATGTCGGCATTGTTATAACGTGCCCGCCAGTCAGTGACAACTGTACCTAGGCTACAATGGAGGAGCATACACTCTCTCACACACGCACATGGATCTGAAATGGAATGGCAATCCGCCATTGGCTCTTACACATGACCTCATTAGCCATTGAAACGTGACTTGTTATTTGACTTGTTTCGCGACCGTCTGTATTTACGATGCGCATCTCAGTCTATATACATACATATATGGATATGGGTGTGTGCCTGTGTGCCTGTATGCCTGTCCGCTCAAACTCTAATTAAATTTGCTCTGCTGCAATTTGGCCGAGCACAACCGCAGAACCGCGCATATGTTAGCAAAAATGTCAGCAGGCAGCTTCACTCGGAGCCAAACAATTTTCTGGCATTTCCGTTGGCAACGCTTGGCTGACCTCAACGATTTTGCTGCTGCTGGGATTAGGCACACCAGGCACAGCAATTTGCATTGCAAACAAAGTGAAAACAATCAATTTTATTGCAGTTGCATTTAGTTAATTAACACCAATGCGCCGCATTCCCGGCTGGCTGGCAAAATGAAATTTTCAAGGATTTAAGCCGAGTCGAAATCGTCGTAAATTAGCCAGAATTAATTAATGCGCATTAATCAAGCGCAAAGACACACAATCCGGCATTGACTAGAGAGTCCCCCCCAAGCCAGGCAAGATCACACAAAAGACGACATTGGAGTTCTGCTCCCATCAGCTAGCTGGCCCGGGCATTCATTCAATTTCAGTTGCTGCCGTTTGTGGTTCTACCGAAAATCTGAACTTCAACGCTTGCCACAACTAATTATGCCACTAATTGAATTCTCGCATTAAGCACTGGCCGAGGGGACGGAATGGCGATGGACGATAGCGAATGCTAGTGGACGATGTCCATTTGGCCAGCTGCCTGGTGTGCATGAGTGCTGGAGTTAATTCGCTTGCCGCACCATCACTGGGCTATTGATTCCTCTGCTGTATTTTTTTTTTTTTTTGGTGCCCAACTTTAATTACAGTTCTCGCTGGTGGCTTTAAATGCACAGCTATGGTACTGTAGGGCTTTGCTTAACCCATTAAGGAATGAAGCTGCTCAGTACAGGACTGTGCAGTTTTTTTTGTTAAGAATTCGGTTCAGGGTTTGAATTTGTTAACAGAAATATTTACTATGAAGCACCGAAAACTAGGGAGTCGATCCAAACCAGAATTTGAGGGCCAAAGAAAAAATTTTGAAATAACAAAAAAAAAAAAAAAAAAAAAAGGAATGGGAAAAAATAAAAAATAAAATAAAAATCAGGCAACACCAAAAAAACCTTAGGATAAAATTAAAAAAATGTTTATAGACTTTAGATTCCATTCGATAAAAAAATATATATAAAATCAATTTTCAGTGGTTACAAATTTTGTTGAAGAATTCTTTTCTGGAATTTTGGAAAAATTTAATTAATGTAAAAGTGGAAACTTTTCTCTTTCGGTCGCTTTAAATCATTAATTTGCTCACTATCAAGGTATTCCTTAGCAATTTGAACAAGCGACATAGGCCGAAGACTAAATTGAGCTTCTTAGCGTCAAAGCTTTCAAGCAGGGGTCAACAATGGGAGCAGAGACGTTGAAATTTCATTCGCTGTAATCGTTTTTGTGAGTCAGCAAAGATGTGTTCAGCACGGTAAACCAACAAGCTTCCCATTTTCTGCCTATGAAAGAATCCACCAAAAAATTCTCTATAATGGCCAAAACAGTTTTATCAGCTTTTTGCACACTATATAAAACATGTGTTTCCACAATAGTTTTCATAATTGTGTGTAACATCTAAAAGTTACTTAAAGCCCGTCGAGCGTTATGACAACGTTCTAAAATGCCTCCAATAAAATAAGTTATTACTATGATAAAAGCTGCGAAAGGGTTCAAGAGCAGAGTAGTTTGCAGAACGTGGCGATAGGCGATAGATAGATATATAGGTAAATAATATCTTGTTTGATGGGGGACGCACATTTTGTGCCACTAATCCGTGGCATAGTCTACGATTTACAAGAGATGGTTGATCGATAAGTTGTAAACGTTGCTTAAAAGGGGGGAAGATGAAAGTCGACGTCCCAGCTGTTGCTTTTTGAGAAAATTAGTGTTGCCAGCTTTTAGGTCGCCTTTAAAATATCTATGCTGGTGTCTACAATGACCCGCGTATGATTTTAAACGTGGCCTAAAAGCAGGCTACATACATTTGCTCAAAAAGCACTTAGTTTTCAAAAACAGGAACATGAGAAAACGGCCCTAAATATAAATTGGGTGGACTTAAAGGGAATAGGGTTCAAAGAGCACCAACTGTAAAACGAAGACAAACATTACTGGATAAGAAGTGGAGAGTATTGGTCACACATTATTTTGTATAAGGTTACTTTCTGACCTTTAGATTTTGATAAGGTTATTTTCTGACCTTTAGATTGGTCCATTGTTGCTGCAATTTGGTGGGGTTATATGGAAGAAAACGTTGAATTCCAAGAAACAGAAACTGAGTAAAGGCTAAGTCAATTGGGAGGCCGTGATGAAAGCTGAGATTTGTCTGGAAGATATGAGGTTGAGCTACTCAGCCATCTCTTCAAGAGATTTCCGGTAGTTCGCACTGATTACGAGTTGAACGATATTAAGCCAAGGACTTCAATGGCATCCGAAAATGTTTATCTTACTCCGGTTACTGACTTTAAACGCGATAATTAGACGGTGCAGAAAAAGACCGTTCTTGATCAGTAAAAAAGTTTAATTAGAGGTCTAGTGGAATAAGAATTCCTGCCAAACGTATCCAGTGCTTGCAAAATCATTGTACTTAACTCATAGATCGTCCTAAAGCAGATCTGTAAAAGATTTAAATTCTTTTTTGATTTTAAATCTTAATGATTTATTTGAATCTTGATTGATTCAATTAAGCTTTAAATCAGGAAGGAACATTTGTAAAAGAACAACAAACACATGAAAGAGATGGAGAGAGAGAAACCGGTTGTTGTCGGGTGCTGTGTGTGTGTGCTCGTCTGTGTGTCTATAGCTGCGCGCATTGCAACAACAATTGAGTAGTTAGAGCATAGGCTTTGGGCACACCTGCTTTAAATCATCATGATTTTAATCTGATTCAATCATTGAAGATTGCATAAAATTGATTTATAATTCATATTGAAGCAATCTGATTGTAGATCTGGGTTCACACTGTTCGACGCATGAGACTTGACAATCTAGTAGTCCCTTATGTTGTCTTGTTTTCATTGTGAGAAACTTGTCATTTGAAATTCAAAACAATACAACCTGAAGGCTGACTAGATTATCATGTCTCATGCGTAGAATAGTGTGAACCCAGCCTAAGTATATTGATTGAATTCATTTGATTTAAATCATTTAAGATTTATTCATTTGATTTAAATCAAACTTTGAAATCATTTGTGATTTATTTTCTTATAGATTTTAATCATTTTGTGATTTAAATCATTAAAGATTTTAATTATTTTGTGATTTAAATCAGTAAAGATTTAAATCATTTTGAGTAATAAATCATTCGAGATTTCAATATTCTCAATAAAATCATTAAAGATTTAAATTTTTTCATTTAAGTCATTAAAGGTTGGTCATTAAATTGGTTTAAGCCTTTAAGATTTCAATCTTCAATGATTTAAATCAAATAATTTAATTCTTCAAAGATTTAAATCAAATAAATTAAATCAAAATATTACAACTGAAAGCTCCAACGCGGTATCTAAATTTTTAGAACAGGTTGAAATTAAATCTAGATCATCTAGCGAGTAGACAGAGAATTAGCCAGAGCGATGAGCAAAGAATGCGGGGAAACTGAGTGCGTGCGGATAACTGATTTAGTTTTACAACTTCTATCTAAAGAGGACTGCAAAATGGTTACTCAATCTCTTATTATCTGCTTCCAAAACTTTAAGAAGAAAATTAAGTCGCTTTATTGGAAAAGCGAAACTCAAGCCATATTCTGAGCCACCTTTTCTATTTCGCTAGTTTATTTCCCCTTCTGCTGCCCGCCATAAGACACATCATAATCTGTCTATGGTGGCATAATTTTAAGGCCGCCTCCAATACGAAGTTATTGTTATAGTTAGGGCTCATTATTTATGCCTCAAGTTATGCAGCTAACAGTACATAAACTGCCGACTGCAACGTCTCCGTTGCGCCCCATCACCCCCATATCCCGAATGCTGCTGTTGTAAATAAGCCCTAAACTTTACCACGGTTGTCTGTTTTTTTGTTGTTGTTTTTTGTTTTTGTGTTTTTTTTTCTCTCGTAGCTGATGGGCTTGCCTACGCCAAGGCGCAAATGTTTTGTGGAATGTGCTCGAGTCATAAATTTTACACTATAAGCACTGGCAGCGCAAGCAGCAGCTTTCCTCCTCCAGGCAAGGCAGGGCATCCCGTGCCATTGCCATTGACTTGCATTGACTGTGGCTGTGTTTGCTTATGTACTTGGCGTTTACTTCTTTTTATTTACAAGCAGCCCGCAGCAATAGCAGCAGCACTGCATAAACAGCGCAGACATTGCCGCAAGCATTTCGCTTTTATAGTTTATTGATGCCGAATGGTTGAAAACTGCAAGCTGAAGCTCTTCCTTGCCACCTATTTATTTTAGATATTTGTACTTCATCAGGCAGTCCATAAAGCACATGATTATCGTGCTTATTGGCTTTAAATTTTTAATCTAAGTTACAAGTTTGGATTGAACATACAGAAACCAGAACCGCACATGACAGCGGAAATGAATCAAATGAGAGGCGGATGGGCACAAGGAGGGGCACTTGGACACATGAAGCTGCATATGTGCACTCAAAATTTTCCAACTAATCGGATTCTAATGGCAAAATAATTATCAGAAGACTGCATAGTGCCACACACACACACACACACACACACAGATGCATTCATAAATTTTGGAATGCCATTAGTTTTACATTTGTGGTTTGGTGCTGAGGATAACCGCAAAGTGAAAAGCCGCAAAATTTTCAAGTCATACGGAAATGAAAGCCTGGACAGCGACAAAATCGAGTCGAGTCGAGTCGAGCAGAGTCCAACAGAGTTGGAGTGATTCTATGTACCCACACCAAAATGTGGGCAGCTCGGTTAGACCAACATGAATTAGTAGACATATGTACAAACTCGTCTGAACGTATGTACATGTCTAAAGTGTTGCCATTTCTCTGTGTGTGTGTGTGTGTTCAATTACAGTTTTCAATTAATGTAACAACTTCGCATGACATACGGATTAGTAGGTAGACAGAGAGACTTTTAGGGAATTAACGAAAAATTGCCAAATTTGTAGAGCTTATTCTATGCACAACATATTGGCAATTAAACACTGTATGCAAACAAACTGCCAGAAACCAAACCAAACCAAACCAACCGACCAATCAATGCACACCCCCAAACCAACACAAACACAACGTTGTCCCAGCTGGGCCAACTGACCAGCAGCTTTCTCAGATTTTGAATAATATTCAATTCAATATTTAAAACCGCTACATAAATTCAAACATTTGCATTGCGGCCGAGTTTGGTTTTGAAGTGTAAATAATGTGGGAGGCGCTGGCAAATGAACTTTGACAAATGTCATGATTGGAGTGGCAGGAGAGTGGGGTCTGCAATGGCTTAACTCTGCCATAGGTAATTTGATTATCATCTTACATACCTTACACGACATTATGCGGTTGAATTAAAATTTGAAATAGAAATGTTTAACAAGAAATCGGATTACTTAATTGTTTACAATTAACAAATTATCCACATTAGTTGCTGTCATTTCTTTGTTTTGCGTCACTAATTTAATATCAGTTGATAAACGATTTGATTCGATAAGATATTGATTAACAAAGTTATAAGGTGATTTTCACACTGATTTAGATTCTATAGAAGAATGGTTAAGCTGAACCTCTGTTGAACTGACCAGCAAACTCGTTTTACAACCAATTTCAAAATAAGCTAACGATAAGGTTAGATAACGACAATAAATTAATAAGAATGCTTTTATGAATGTATAAAACATATTTATGAACTTACTTTTGCCATTAAAAAATTTAAATATTTTAAATAGCTTAACATCTATCACATGAAAAACCTTTTTTTTTACTTTTTGATGTTTGGCATAAAGCCACAAGTGGGAAGATTACAATTTTTAAGTGACGCACGACTCAACACAACGTGTTCGCATTGCAACATACTACTACGTGCGTGTAAGTATTCAGATCATATATCACGAAAACGACAAAACATAACACAATATGATAAACGAGAAGGCAAAGCTAACTTCGACTGTGCCGAAGTTTTAATACACTTGAAAAACTTTACTCCAACTGATTTAACCGGTAAATTATCTAAAGGATATAGATTTCAAATATTTACATTTTTTAATCATTGATAATAAAAATTTGATACCATAAAAAAAACTTTTCTTAGTAAACCACATTTTCCGACCGATCGGTCCTATGGCAGCTATATGCTATAGTCATCCGATTTGGATAAAATTTTTTCAAAATTATGTGAAAGCATATAAAACTAATATATACCAAGATTGGGCACGCTACGATAGAAAAAAAAAAAGTTTTTCTCACTAGAACTAGTTTTTTGACCGACCCTTTATATGGCAGCTATATGCTATAGTGACCCGATTTCAATAAATTTTTTCAGAATTATGTGGAAGCATATAAAACTATAATATTCCAAGATTAGTGACGCTACGATGGAAAACAAAAAAGTTTTTTCAACTAGAACTAGTTCTTAGACCGATCGTTCCTATGGCAGCTATATGATATAGTTATCCGTATTTAAAGACTTTTTGCAAAGTTTGGTTAAGATAGCTTTAAAACTGAGGGAGGAGATAGCATAGAGACAGACAGACGGACGGACAGACGGAAATGAACTCAGCTCGTCATGCTGATCAAGAATATATATACTTTATGGGGTCGGAGATGCTTCCATCTATGCGTTACAAACATCGTGACAATTTTAATAAACCCTCTGCAAGGGTATAAAAACACTCATAAAACCCTGTTTAAAGGTAGAATTCATATTCGAACAAATTCTCTAAATAAAATGGAAATATTTTGACAGATTTCAAAAAATGATTCATGAAATTATTTGTGTTGCTTACGAGGCGTATGAGTGTTTTATATATAAAAAATTTTGAATTTGAAAACATTTACCGTGAGCCATACAGTTTTGATAAGCCGCTTATTTGATTGCCTAATAAACGAATACAAAAATGTATTGCATCTTTGTCAAGGAATTAGGTATTTTTAGTTTACCAAATCAAAAGCTGGCTAGTGCAAACTAAATTTAATTAAATTTTAAGGACTCTGTTAAAAATTGATCAATTTCATTATGTCGTTTTTGTCTCATTCAGAAAAACTTAAGTGCTGTTCGCCTTTATTGAGTAAAAACTTGCTTTCCAACTTGACTTGACTTTAAATGCTAATTATGGCAAGTTTTTGTGCACATTCAGAAAGTTTATCCAAGCTAGATATAAGAATATGCATATGCCAAATAAACAGACATTTACGTATGTATGTATGTATATAAGATAGGACGAAAAAATGCCAGTGTTTAATTCAAAAAACATATGAAAACTTTATCCTGCAGAGAAAAGCGAACATGATGGCTCTTAATAACTTTTTGCAAGCATTTTTGTTTGCTGTTTGTCGTTTTTGTAGGGCTTGTGCTTGTTAGCAGGCCAACAACAACAACAACGGAAAGACAGAGCCTGCCCTGGAAGCGGGCGTGGCAGAGCCTTTGGCAAACTCCAAGCACTTTGACACTGTCGGCTGATGCTGGTATTGGTGCTGATGCTGGTCCGGTTGGTCCGCCCCCATCTTGTGGCTGTGCAAATTAACTTGTTTCAATTAATAATCCCCCAGCAAATATGTCAACCACATGGGCCCCAACGGGCAACGAGGTCTGACGCTGCTGCTGCTGTTACTGCGGAAAGTCAAAAACTATGCAAACTTTTAGCTGACTTTGACATTTATGGTTTTTGCCCAGGGTTGTAAAGGGGCGGGGAACAAGCTTTTTGCCTCCCCTTTTGATTTTTCGATCGGACCACGGACCCAACCCCAACCCCAACTCTGATGACTGTTAAAAGTTTTTGGCAATACTTTGTCCAAACATACGTTTAGTTTTGGGCTTCATTTGGCTAATGAGTTGACCCGGGGAGGTAGCCCAAAGGCAAGTTTTAAAGCTGCCACGTGCAATTCTACATTTTCAGTTAGATTGGAAAAACATGGCCAAATGGGATTGAGCAGCACAAGCAACAAACTAAGTTGTCAAGTTCTGTAACGTGACCGTGCACAGTGGTAAAAATAAATATAATTTAAATTTAAACATAGGAACATTTTTTTTAATACATAATATTAATTAATAAAATAATGTGTAATCTTGAATCTTAAAGTAAAACGAACTTATCAAAACCAGCAAATTCTTCAGTCGAAAAGGGCGCATTCAGCAGCGCACCTTGATCACAAATCAATGGTTAGATTTTATGTTTTTGATGAGGATGATGAAGATGCCGATAAACTGTGGACATATACCAAAATTTAAGTTCATAGCAAGGCTGCAAACCAGCCCAGAACCGAACTACGCAGTTCCGGCACAGTGCGGGTTTTTTGGTCCTTCGAAACCATGAATGAATGAATGACCATGAATCGAACCTTTGATATTTATGATCTCCCAAACCGAACACCCTCTGTTTGAAAGAAGGTTCGGTTCACAAAATTTGATATTAATACTTGACATATATATTCGCCAGAAAAATAAATATTGATGGCACATTTGATACGACATTCTGAACTTTTTATACCCTTGCAGAGAGTACGGTGTTTGTAACGCATAGAAGGAAGCATCTCCGACTTCATAAAATATATATATTCTTGATCAGCACGACGAGCTGATTTGTTTTCCGTCTGTCTGTCTTACCGTCCGTCCATCCGTCCGTCTGTCAGTCTGTTTCTATGCTATCTCATCCCTCAGTTTTAAAGCTATCTTGACCAAACTTTGCAAAAAGTCTTGAAGTACACATAGGTTGCACATATGTCGGAATTGGAAATAACTATATCATATAGCTGCCATAGAAACGGTCGGTCTAAAAACTAGTTCTAGTGGGAAAAACTTTTTGATTTCCCTCTTATCTATACCAATCGTGGAATATATTAGTTTTATAGGCTTCCAACATGATTCTGGAAAAATTTCTCAAAATCGGTTGAGTATATCATATAGCTGCCATATAAACGGTCGGCAAAAAAATAGTTCTTGTGAGAAAAACTTTTTTGTTTTACATTATAGCGTCACCAATCGTGGTATATATTAGTTTTATAAGCTTTCACGTAAGTCTAGAAAAATTGATTAAAATCGGATGACTATATCCATATAGCTGCCATAGAAACGATCAGTCCAAGAACTAGTTCTAGTGAGAAAAACGTTTTTATTTTCCCTTGTAGCATCACCAATCGTAGTATATATTAGATTTATATGCTTCCACGTAATTCCGAAAAAATTGATCAAAATGGGATCACAAAAGCATATAGCTGCCATAGGAACGATCGGTCCAAAAACTAGTTCTAGTGAGAAAAACTTTTTTGTTTTACATTGTAGCGTCACCAATCGTGGTATATATTAGTTTTAAAAGCTTTCACATAACTTTGGAAAAATTGATCAAAATCGGATGACTATAGCATATAGCTTCCACAGGAACAACTGGTCTAAAAACTAGTTCTAGAGAGAAAAACTTTTTTGTTATCAATGGTAGCGTCTTAAAAAAAAGGCAAGGGTATTTAAAACATCGGATATTAGCCTTCTATTTATTTTGTTTTATTTTTTCCCCATGACAGAGTCCACTGTGTATGGGGTTGCCCTTGCTGTTGTTGTTGTTGTTATGGTTATGGCCACGCTGGTGCCATCTTTTTGGTTTAATCCAATTTATGTTGCTCACAAAACTTTTGTAAAACAACTTAAAAGTTTTGCGCTTAAATAGCATCAAGAAGTCAAATCGAAAAAAAAAAAAAACACACAAAAACAAAAGTATGAAAATGACTTGCCTCCTCTGACACCCTCTTCCACTGCCACTTCCCTTAAGTGTGTGAGTGCTAAAAATTAAATAAATTGCACATTTTGGACACATTTTGCTGCGTTGACTTATTCGCCAGCATTGACAGCATCCTTCTGCTCTTTCTGCTCCATCTCGTTAGCCTTTTCCCGTGACAACAACACGCAGCAGCTATAAAATAGTTTTTGACGCTGACGCATGCCGCATAGCAATTTCTCGGTCTGCCCCTTTTTTGCCGAAGATGAGAGAGAGACCCCTTTTGGGTCACTTTGCCCAAGCAAAACCTAATAAAGTTGTCAAAAAAAAAAGAGAAAAAATTGTTTAACCATAATGATATGCTTTTGGGAAAAAGGAAAAGTGTTGTAATCCTTTTTGTGGCATAACCCGTTTAATATGTATTGAAATTCACAAAGGAGACCCACATTAAGTGGCACTGGGGTTGGGCCTTTGTGATGAGTTTGTGATAAGTTGCAAGTTTAACAACGGTTGACGGCACAAATTGCCTCACGAAGGAAGCGCCAAATACATACAAAACGCAGCATTTGAAAAGGGGCGAAAGTCAGATATGCAAAAGTCAAATGGTTGCCATTGGAGCCGGTGGTCATGCAGGCAATCATGTTACAAATTTCCAACATGGCAGTTGGTCACCACCAAAGCAAACCAAGTCAAGTTATCAGGCGGCGGCCGGCGAGCAGCTGCAGTAGCAACAAATTGTATACATGTGTAGAGAGGATGGGGGTCAGTGTTTGGGGACTGTTTTTCTGGTACGTGCTGAAGAGCAGAGTTGTTTGTTTCTGGTTTTCCTTTTTTTTTTGCAACTGTTGGCAGCAATTGGAAAAATGTTGCACCAAGTGCACGCCACTCCCAGTCGCCCTACGATTAATCAAAAATTGTTTACTCTAAATGATGAATGTGCAACATGCTTTTGACTTTCAACTGAGCGTGGCATGCCATGGGGAGCAGGCGATTGTTGCAACTAGTCAAAAGCTAAGCAGAGTCGCATTTTTTTTTTTGGCATTGCCCAGCCCCGGCCCAGCTCATATTTACATGTGACATATAGAAAATGTAGCTGGTGCATTTCCGCTGGCACCTCTGTCAGGAGACCGATTTCTATGCCGGGCCTTATTTTTTCTTTTTTTCGACTGTTTGACCATTTGTTCATCCTGACTAGGGACTAGAGTTCTGACTACACGACGAACTTCCTTTTCATTTTTCCATGTCATGTGTCAGCAGCGTCTCGCCCAGCGGCAATCACAGACGCTGCACGCTGGTCGTTCCATGCAAATGCGAGTATAAATGGATAACTCCATCATCGCATTTGAGTGCCACTGGCAGCCCCAGTGCTGCAGTCGCCATTGCAACAATTCTGTGTCCTCGCCAGCCGCTGTCAGGCCTCTTTGCCCCTTTCCCACCCTTTCGGGCCTTGTCTGCTGAGTGCAATTTGGCCAACAGCTAAAATTATGCAAAACGGAAAAAATGGCATGCGAACTTGGCATAAATCAATAGAAAATTTATACGTTTCACCAAAGTGAACAGTTTTAGTGTGTCTGCTGCGACAGCAGCGAAGGTCTCGGATTTCGCGTGATGTTCTACCACAACGCAACGTTTTTTTTTCTTTCTTTTTCATTTTCGTTTGCGGCTTCCTCTCTGCTTGTTACATGACATTTCAAATGATTTTTCTTTTGTCAAGCCAAAATTGTGGCCATTCAAGTTGTTCGTGCCTTTAAATCACTGAATGAATATTTTTGTCTTGTCAGCGGAGAGCAGAGAAAAGGCAGCTGCTTTAGTCATTGATTTATGAAACTAAGTTACAGACCAGAATTTTTATTACTTGGTAAAACAAAGTTAAATTTTATTTTATCGAGCAAAAAATTAAAAATTTCCTTTAACACGAACCGAGGTTCCTTAAATAACATACAGTAAGTTTCACTCTGTTTTAACACATAGCTAAATACATAGATTCCAGATTTGGCGGAAAGCAGGTTTTCTATACAGATGTTTCAAGATCTTTCCATTAGGCAGACTTCGCCTTTTATTCTAAGGTCTTTTACATTTGCGTTTCCTTCAAAGTTTTCGCTAAATAAAGTCTTGCGAGTTCAAGATCTCTTCCATAATTTAAACGAGAAGGCAAAGCTAACTTCGTTTCTGCCAAAGTTTCAATCAATCAATTATTGACCATTCGAATCTAGTCCCGAATCTCCGCTCCTTGGAAAAAGGTTTTGTTCAAAAAATTTCCCTTAATCATTAATCATTGATAACATAAATTTCAGAGTCTAAACATTTTTATTGGGAAAGTATTTTATTGGTGCATGATACATGCATTTTTGGTTTATAAGATATAATCATCCAAGCGCGGCAGTTCAGATATATTAGCACCGTACAGTAAAATGTAGACTCAGTACAATTTAAGATTTAGCTCGAGTCTACTTACCGAAATCGATCGATCGAAATTTTTACACAACCGTTTTAGATATATTCTACGGGGATTGGTCGAAGGATTAAGATATCCGATAATTATTACAAATTTTTTAAACCATTTTTTCTTAAGAATTTTGCTTAAAAATTAATATTTTTTTGATCAAAATTTAAATTTTAACTAGTCCTTCAATCAATCCCAGCATTAATCTATACCATAAAAAATCAATCTGGATTTTTGATTTCTGATTTAGAGTGATCACCGCCTTTTTAAGGAGGACCTTCAGGAGATTTTCTACAGGAGCCGTATTCTCAATATTTTTACATGATCTAAGGGTCACTAGAAACTTAAAATAAGATACTATTTGAATAAATATTACTTTCAATTGTACAATTAAATTCTTTTTACAAAATTTTGTTTCAAAAAGTCTTTTTTGGGCCTTGCGTAAAGATTTCATGAAGATTAAAAGGCAGCTATATGAAATATTTCCCTTGATTACTTTTAGATTCGTCAAATTGTCTGACTTTATAGTGACCATACACGTTTCAGCATTTTCATAATTTTTAAAGCGCTTTTGATACCTAGATTTTAATTTCAACGAGATTTTCAAAGGCTTTAACAGCATCTTTATGGAATTCCTTTTCTCAGATTCATGTCTAGTCTGTCGGGAATTTTACTTAAAATTTCAGATTTCATTAATTACACTATGCAAGTCGAAAAAAAGACATGACCAACTTAACCGGTTTTCTCCTATTTCGGGCCATGGGAATCGAACTGCATCATTAGTTTTATGAGTTATAACAATGGCCTTATAAAAATTTTTTTTTTAAGTTTTTCATCAAGTTAAACTTTTTTCTAAATTGTAAAAAAATTATAGCTGATTCTTGTGAAATCTGAATAAATAGATTTAAATGTCTTTTAATTTACTACATTTACAGATTTTCGATATCATTGCGCTTTCAAAAGTTATGGTCCAAAAACTAAAATAATTGCAACCTTTTTTAGATAAAATTTTTTACAACAAATTATTTAAAATTTCCAAATATTATGTAAAATCACAATAAAATCATTTTTTAATGTCTTCCCTTTTGTTATCAAACAATAACTTGATTTCTTATTAAATATTTCATAATTTAATGTCATTTTGGTAATCAAAATTATGTAAAAAAAATTTAATTTTGTTAGATTTCAATCTATAACTTTTGAATGCGCAATGATATCGAAAATCTGTAAATGTATTAAATTAGAGGACATTTAAATCTATTTATTTAGATTTTACGAGAATAAAATATCATGTTTTTGGCATTTACAAACAAAAATGTAACTTCGTAAAAAACTTTAAAAAAAATTTGTATGTGAACCATCGAAACACAAAAAGTAAGAGCAGTTGATTCCTAAGGCAAATTAGAAAACTACCAGTTATTTTTATTTTTCATATTTTACTGTTTTTAGAATTTAAACTGTCATGTCAACGCCACAATCTGTTAACGCCAACGTTAACGTCATAGGTTCGTAGGAGAGCAAAAAAGGACTATCCTTGCTTGTTCATTTAATGGTCATATTCTTAACTGCACTTTTTTGTAAAAAAAAGTTTTGACAGTCTCAAGAAGGTTTAGAATTCTGCGTATGAGTAACGCAGTGTAGTCACCAATAAAATATATCCCTGGATTTACAATAATATATTTTTTCTTGTAAAAATTTTGATATGGTGCACGTGGCGTATGAGTAATTTTTTAACTTTATGGGAGCTGAGATTAAGTGTACAATAAAGTGGGCCTCATAAAGTCAAAATGGAAAAAGTAGGTTTAAAGATGCGCTCTCAAGCTTTACAACTAAGTTTCTCAATTTTCAAGACCACATACCCGTCTAGGCACCTCTTAAGCGGCAGCGAATGTTAACATAGCCATTTCTGTGGTACATGTTCTGGCATTTAGAATTCAATTCCGCAGAAGTGTGGCCTTGAGCATGAGTTGAGATACATGTTTAATCCAAAAGTTAAGAATAAATGTAAGCTTCAGGCTTAAAGCAAAGCTGGCACAGTAATTAACCGTATATTGATTTTCCCCCGAAGTAACTTGCCTCTTTAACCCCCCCTTCTGGCTAACATACGTTTGCGTAAACATATCTACGAGTGTGTAACACCTTTCACATGTAAATATGCGGAACTTAGCTAATTATTAACTGCATTAAATTCTGACAAATGACAAATTGCGCTCCCATTCAGCTCATTCAGCTCCTTGTCGCACATATGTGCGAAGTCGCGACGCTGCCTGGGGGAATGCTAAGTATTTTTGACACAAAATTAGTAACACACACACACAACACACACATAAACACCCCCTTGATGTGAAATTTTTGATATAAGTCCCGAAAAATTGCCAACACTTTGGGCCAGGTCATTTATCATTAAAAATAACCACATTGCGAATATACGAAATGCGTAATTATTGGGTTGTGGCGTTGTCGGCAGGCGGGATGATTGAATGTGTTTCATCAAATATGTAATATGAATTATAATTTTTTACATATTTGCGGCCCAAAAACCTCGCGTGCTTAAAGCAAATCCAACATTTTGTTGCCACATGGAGCAGCAGCAAAATGAGCTATAGAAAGCACGCCTGAAGTGCCGATTTTAGGTTTGACTTCTTCTTCTTCGCCGTGAAGAGGGAGTGGGGGAGGGGCGAGTGGGAATTGCTATCTACACACAATGTGCTCTAAAGTAGGGCTCCCACTTGCCGCAAACTGGGGCATAACGCACTCAACGCGGCATAAATTAAAATTTTTTTGTTATACCAATTCACACAGTTCGGATTGCGTGGCAACTGAAACACGCACAGGCGAGCGAGACACACCGAGCGAGTCAAATTTTACTGCCCCCATCGACTCACATTATAATTTGCTAGACCAACAATCCCGGCCACATTCTCGACTTGGCATTCATTTGCTAATCAAAACAAATGAAAACAACATGAATTATGGTTAAAAGGAAGCAAAAGGCTAATAAGGGTTAAAGCCGCAGAGTTCAGCAAATGAAATATCCAAAAAAGCCAGCCGCATATGTGTGACACATTTTAATGAAAATGTTTCAGAGTGTTTTTCCGTTTGAAACATTCTCGTACGTAATTCGGATTAGGCGAGGCTGAACTATTCAGTTTGACGCTTTCCAACTCGACGGTTTTTGATAAATAATGAAGTCATATGTCTAATGTTGAATTTTAGACTATCACGCAAGTGCCAGGCAAAGACCCCCGCCCATTGTCCTAGGCCGAACGCACATTGTATGAGACGCCCACATTTTCGCAACTTTTTATGTAATCGTAAAAATATTTTTATGATTTCATAATTTTACAGTGCCGGCTGGCAGTGCGTCGGTTCTTTATGACCGCCCCTCCCTTTGGCAAATTTGTGGCATTTTTATTGGTTGCCGTTGCCGCTCTGGCTTAATTTTGTAATTTTCTACTGCCGTGCAGCATCCCAGGTTAGTGCTACCGCTTTTACCGCTTATCTTGGCCTTGGCTCATATCGCAACATTTATTTGAAAATTTATGCAAAACCATATTTTGCAACTGTAAAAAGTTGCTATACAAACGGCAAGCCAAATGGAATCACAGCGGGCCGTCGCTCCGTTGTCTGCTTATGCTTCTGGGGGGGTACAAACATATGGGTACATATTCGCCTAAGACCGGGGCTACCTTTTGCTGCAAGGACAACCAACAGCCGCACAGCTTGAAAAATGTTTGTTGTCAACATTTTCAGTTTGCATCGTTAGCTTAAAAGCAAGCCACAGTGTCGGCACACGGTCGCACAATGGGCGAAAATCAATAAATGAGACAAAGTGTGTGAATTTGGCCTCAACACAACAAAAGACTTTCAGGTTGATCACCAACTAGAAAGCAGAGCAAGGTCATTGAGTAAGGCTAAAGTTGCTCTGTTAAATTGAATAAATAATAGCAATTTTACAGCATTTGTTATGTGAAATTTGTTGAAAAGCTTTTGAGAAATTATGTAAGAGAATAGAAGTAATTGCAAAATAGTTTTTGATAAGAAATGGGTTGGTTTTCATTTAGTTGGTTAGTGTAATGCAACACATTTTCATAGTGTATCATTAATACATCACATTGCTGGGCGTATGGTCACACTAATAAATTTTCGAAATTTTATGGTAAACCACTTTGGCAAGCTTTCAAAAATGTCTCATTTGAAATTTTGAAACTGCATTAAGAATGAGTTTTTTCGCCGATTCAAAACCTTAAAGTCTTCACTAGGGTTGCCGGATATTTGAAAAATATTTCTAACGATATTTTTTTAATATTGAAAAAATTTTATTTCGATATTGATATTTTGTCGAAAAAATGGATATTCTAGATATTTAAAAAAGTTTGATTTTTTGATGTATCGATTGAAAAATATCTCCATCGATATGTTTTCGATAATAAAAAATTATTAATTCGATATTGATATTTTGTTGGAAAAATAGATATTCTTGATATTTAAAAGAAATTTGATTTCTTGATATATCGATTGAAAAATATCTCGATCTAATATCGATATTAACTTTCGATATTAAAAAATTATTATTTCGATATTGATATTTTGTTGGAAAAATAGATATTCTGATATTTAAAAAAATTTGATTTTTTAATATAATGATTTAAAAATATCTCCATCGGTATGTTTTTGATATTAAAAAATTATTATTTCGATATTAATAATTTCTTGGAAAAATATATATTCTTGATATTTAAAAAAAATTTATTTTTTGAAATATCGATATTAAAAATATCCTTTATCGATATTTTACGATATTAAATTATTATTTCAATATTGATATTTGTTCGAAAAAAATATTCTAGATATTGATATAAATTTTTGATGTATCGATTGAAAAATATATCTATCGATATTAAAAAATTATTATTTCGATATTGATATTTTGTTGGAAAAAAAGATATTCGTGATATTTAAAAAAAATTTTATTTTTTGATATATCGATTGAAAAATATCTCTATCGATATTTTTCGATATTAAAAAATTATTATTTCGATATTGATATTTTGTAGGAAAAAAAGATATTACGGATACATTAAAAAAATATATTTTTTGATATATCGATTTAAAAATATCTCAATAGGTATTTTTCGATATTCAAAAATTATTATTTCGATATTAATATTTTGTTGGAAAAAATAATATTCTTGATATTAAAAAAATATAATTTTTGATCTAACGATATTATATGTATCCCTCCTCTTCACTTAACCAGATAACTACATGACCCGAAGTCTGGGCTGGTGATATCAGTTTATTTTGCGTTAGTTCAATTTGTTTTTGAACCCTAATAGTACCGCTACTATGATTCTTTTCCTTAAGTTCTTTTCGGTTTTATCAATATCGATTTTTAAATATTGAATATTGAAAGGTTACGTTTCTGGTTCTGAGTTGTAATCGGTTTAAGGTTTTTCTTACAGTTTGTTTGTTTTTACGGTGCGGTGTTAAGCACCAAATCCTTACTGTGAAAGCTGCTTCCGTTACTTAATAAAATCTTAAATATAACAATTTGCAATCTTGCCATACGGTATGAATTGGTAAACAAGTTAAGCGGATTTTGTAAATGAGATTCTCAGCTCTCCTCCATAGAGCTCGCAGCTGAACAATTGTAAACATAAATAAATAAAAATATACACAACTCCCCTTCAACTCACCTCTGCAAACGTTTGAACTGATTCGATTCTATTTATATTCCCGCCCAGCGTTGGGCCCAACCCACGCGGGCAAAGTTATCGCAAACTCTTGCAATTAAACTGTCAGACTTATGAATTCATTAAATATTTTAATTGTAGCTTTTGAATAATTAAAATTCCATTTATATAGCCACAGACACAAACACACACAAACACACACCTCAAGCCATAAATCTGCGATTAATTAAAAGCGTCAAATCAGTCGTGTCTAGAAAACGGCATCCTGGGCGTATACGTAATGGCAATTAAACTTAATTACAAAAACATAACCAAAATCTCAATTGCATAACGTTTTTTGGTTGATGTCTGTTTTCGCCTTTGTTTTAGACGCTCACTCACCTGGATCATCGTCGTCGTCCCAATCGATTTGACCGGAAGTTATATGGATGTGCATCGCGAATACAAGCAGCGTGAATAGCGCCAAATGGCGTTGCCAGCAGGAAGTTGTTACGTGCATGTTGGAAGTCCTTCTAGCTCCGTTCGCTGCAGATTTCATTGTGTTAGCTATAATAATTTATATGCAGCCAGTAAGCTTGTAAAAAAAATGTGTATTTACTGCTGCTGCTGCTGTAGTTTCCAAATTAAATTTTTCTTTCAAATTCACACAAAAACACACCGAAACACGTGAAAGCAAAAGCTGTTCCCCAGGCAGCGGCTCAAAGGTTGCCCGGGCCGTGGCTGCTGCTGTTGCTCCAGTTTTTGTTGCTATTAAACATTTCGCACAACACTCTAATGAAGCAACATGGGCAAATATTTCTTAAAACTCGCTGTAATGCCTTTTTTCATTCCCCCACGGCAGGCTCTTTGCTTGTTTATCTCCGTAGATGTTGCTTGGCACGAAACGCGGCTTTTTTGCTCGACTCGTACAACTACTAATTAAGTTGTTTCATGTACAGTTTTTGCGCGCGGGCATAACTTTTATGCTGCCGCCTCGAGGCATTGAGGTGTAAGCTGTTCACCGATTGTTGCATTGTTTAGTTGTGAAATCTGCGAAAGAAAGAGAATCAGAAGTGGAGAGTGGTAATTAAACATTTGTAAGCGGAAAATAAATCAGTTACAAACAGTTTCAATAGGAAATACTTGATCCAAGTACAAAAATTATAATACAAAGGTAAAAATTTGTTCAATTAGGCATCATTGATTTTGTTTTATTGTCTTTCATTGAATTTTAGATTGTTTTAGCGTAAGTGTATTCTAGAGTTTGAAATCTTTATTTTACACATGAAATTTTTTTTTAGATTTTTTTGTTTTGCATTTTTATTATAGCTTGGACATTCCCCTTTCATCCCCTTCAACACATTTTCCAAAATTCGGAATAGTTTAGAAGATATAGCCTTTTTACTGGAGCAATCTTCCTGATAAAGTGAGTATTTATTAGGTTGCCCAAAACTTAAAGTGCGTTTTCTAGCGTTTTTCAGTTCTACTAAAGCGATTTTGATCAGCCATATTGCAATCGACGCAGAAAATCAAAAGGAAAAACAATTTTTTACTATTTTTTTTACACTAAACTACAGGAAAAAAACTTGAAAAATCGAATAATTTTTTTTAAATTGCCGCCAAATTTAAAAAAAAATATTTAAAAATATGATTGAGGCACAGGCCAGAATTACATTAATTCTGATCATAACCTCATTTACAGTTTTCATTTCCAATTACCTGGAGTCGCGGAATCATGGCTACCACCCCCACACCTTTTATTTTTGGAGACCTTAATTGGCAGGTCGATAACTTGTTGAACAGCCCGCGAATTTCAACATATTTTTATTTAATTTTTTTATTTAATGAATAAATTACACAAATCAAAAAACCAAATTGAAGAAGCTCTTATGGTTTACTCTCCAAAAAAACACTCAAAAAACCATGTGCAAAGGTAGAAGACCCCCTTAAATATGAAAAATTCTTTATTCAAAAAGTTTTGAGCTTATATTAAAAATATTATAATTTTGTTAAATTTAATAACAAATTCTATACTTTTCCTGTATGGGGGGGCTTAACACAATCGTTTTCAGATGAATTAACCGAAAAGTTGTATACAATATTTTACTGATGAAAATTGCAAGCGGAAATTGGTTTCACTTTCCAAAGCTAACAAGGCTCTCACAATCTTAAGCTGATTGAACGCTTCTTTTTTCCCTCCACACACTTAACCCAGCCAACCCTTAACTTCATACTCAAGTGCTTGCTGCAAACTGTTGCCTACTTTTTGGGGCACTATCTGCAGCGCCTAATTTGGCATGGTTCGGCGGCTCCCTACTGACGCTGCCTGGCTTATTATGCGCACTTCAAACTTTAGACAACGTGCCGGCAGCGGCGGATCCGCCAACATTGTAGTTCATGTTGGCAAAGGCTGAGGCCTCACGCCCTGCCAGCCACTCACTCAAATTTCGAGTGCGCCAACGCGCTGGCTGCAGTAAATTTTGTATACATTTCGTTTAATTTGGCAGCGTCGTTGCCGAGGGCTCCGAAAACTTTAGCGACACAGTTTTTTTCATTTTTATTTTGTTGCAGAAAAAGTTGTCTGCCGAAATCAGCGCCACTTTTGCCACAAACATTAAGCGTTGCATGCAAAATTACCAGCTAGTGGTTTGTATTTCCACTCTGATTGTTGTTTAACATGGTTACATTGTCCTTGGAACTGAATCTGAATCCGAGTCCTGTTGCCAGTTGTTTTAGTTGTGTTTTGGTTTTGTTCCTGCAACGGTGCTGCGCATCTATGTGCCCGTGCATCATGTCATGCTCCAGTTGCAAAAACTTTTGCTGTATTTTTGAGCATTTTTTTTATCGCTTTATTTATATGCATATGGGACAAGTGGCATAAAAAAATCGCCACTGCACATGAATTTGCTGTATGCATAGCATAAACTTTTTGGCAATAAACATGACCCTTTTGTTTCAGCTCCTGTTATACAAACTAATTTGTGCTTAGACACTGCCGGCAAAAGTTGTGCAGCTAAACACTCACTTGAGGTGAGTTTTGGGCACGGCAAACGGCAAACATGTGCGGTTACTTCATCAACATTTTCCACCTGAGTTGGCCGGGGCTGGCAAAAAGAAGAAAAACGAAATACACTGCCACGGCAGGCACGCAGCAAAAATGTATGCAATGCCAGGCAGCGTCTGGCACCTGGCTAACATTTGCAAAGGGCCGAAATAAACTCAACTCAACTTAACTGCTGGAAATCAACTAGCTGCTGCTGCTGGCCGACGACCCAAAAGCAAACCAACCACCACCACACATGGCGCACAGACTAGAGTTTTTTTTTTGTTGCTCTCTTTCCTTTGGTCCAGTGCAAATACTTGGGAATCTACAAACATAAGTGTGTGGGTACGCTCAAGCATATATATTGGTCAAAGCTCGTTATTAAACCAAAACCGTTTATGGGTTGAGAAGCATTTATGTATTTACTCAGGCTGTGTAAGGCGAAATAGAAAATTAGACAGTTACCCACAATTCTGCTGATGTAAGAGAAAAAATTCATTTTTGACCGTACACTATAGAACCGGTTCGGTCCAGGTTCTTGTAGTGCCTGAACCGAGCCCCGTTGGAAATGATTCCCAAAATCCGCACAATTTTTTCTTTCTTAAAATAAAATTTCATGCACTTAGTTAATGCGATTCTTAAAAAAAATAAGTCTGTCGAAAAGTTCTAAGAATTTTTGTATGTACGGCCACACTACAAATTAGAGATGAGTCATATCGGCGTATCGGGAATTGAATAACTGTGATTGAACTGCATGAAATTTCACTGCAACTTTCAATATCCAGTAAGAGAATTATTGTATGTTTGTTAATCACAGTAACTTACGCTGATATGTCTCATTTCTAATTTATAGTGTGGCCGTGCATACTCAATATCTTAGAATTTCTCGAATATGAGTGCATTTCACTTTAAGTTTTTTAAACTCTTGCAGAGGGTATATTAAAATTGTCACGATGTTTGTAACGCATAGAAGGAAGCATCTCCGACCCCATAAAGCATATATATTCCTGATCAGCATGACGAGCTGAGTCGATATAGCCATGTCCGCCTGTTTCTATGCTATCTCCTCCCTCAGTTTTAAAGCTATCTTGACCAAACTTTGCAAAAAGTCTTTAAATACACATAGGCTGCACGTTTGTCGGAATCGGCCGGATCGGATGACTATATCATATAGCTGCCATAGGAACGTTCGGTCAAAAAACTAGTTCTAGTGAGAAAAACTTTTTGTTTTCCTTAGTAGTGTCACCAATTGTTGGTTTTATTAGTTTTATATGCTTCCACGTAATTCTGGGAAAATTTATTAAAATCGGTTGACTATATCATATAGCTGCCATAGAAACGGTGGGTCGAAAAACTAGTTCTAGTAAGAAAAACTTTTTTGTTTTCCATCGTAACGGCACTAATCGTGGTATATATTAGTTTTATATAATTCCACATAATTCTGGGAAAATTTATTAAAATCGGTTGACTATATCATATAGCTGCCATAGAAACGGTGGGTCAAAAAACTAGTTCTAGTGAGAAAAACTTTTTTGTTTTTCATCGTTACGTCACTAATTGAGGTATTTATTAGTTTTATATGCTTCCACATAATTCTGGTAAAATTGATCAAAATCGGATCACTATAGCATATAGCTGCCATTGGAACGATCTAAAAACTGGTTCTAGTGAGAAAAAATGAGAAAACCCTCTTATTTTTTTAAATAGAAAAATTTCAAGCACAAAACCAATGCGTTTCTTATAAATAAATAATTCTGTCGAAAAATTCTAAGAATTTTTTTATGTACGGCCACACTACAAATTATAAATGAGCCAATCAGCGTACCGGGGATTGAGTAACTGTGATTGACAAACTTGAAATCACACTGCCATTAAAAAATCCAGTCGCAGTGTGATATGATGATTGTCAGTCACAGTTACTTAATTTTTATCTAATTTGTAGTGTGACCGTACATAAATTTTTTTTTTTTAGAATTTTTCGAATATGATATTTACTTTAAGCTTATTACAACTTCTTTTTCAGTTATTCGTGAGAAAGTTCTAATTAAATATGCCTTGGCCCATCATCGATTTGTCAGTATTTCTTGGTTGCCAGCAATCGTAGTGGGCGTTCAGTTTCGTCTTACTATTTGGCCAAATGGTTCAAGTGTTTTGCCCAGCACATTCAATAAAAACACCTACACACGCACACGCACACATTTAAAGGCTGGTAGTTTCGTGTTGAGCAACTCTTACGTTACGCATACGCAGCGTGGGCCAACACTAATTCGTGAGAGAAAAGAAGCCATGATCTGGTCTGAAAACAACTTGTTGTGTTAGTTTATGTGTTCTGCTCTTGTTTGGAAGCCATTTGTTTAAGTGTTTAATATCTAGAGTTACAGTTCTCCATAAAATCAAATGGTTTATAAGGCTTTTGCATTTTATTTAACCCTAATTAAAGCCCAATTTTAATCAATATGGATACAGCGTTATATTTAGCCAGCAGTTAGCTGTTTAATCCTGCGTCTTTTTGGCTTTTGTATCAGCCAAAAATATGTGAACTTTACTTAACATTTTTAATATTTAGCTTGGCAAAAGTGTGCGACTGTGAAAGGTAACTATAGATACACTCTGATCCAGCTAGAGCCTGGCGCACAGACAAGCACAAGTAGCAAATTGGCGGTGACATTGACAGCGGGGATGTTAAGGGGCAAGCAGCTACAAAGTACACAAAAAGTTTTCTAATTATTTTGTCATTAAACGCACACAGAGACACAGGCACACAGATCCGTACATAAGCACACATACAACCATACTTGTTTACAAGCATACACATGTTTGCCAAGCCATAAAAAAGGGTTGGATATCCAAAATCCACATGGGGGAGTAAAGGAAGTTTGAGAAGTCGTCGGGTCCTTAGCTTCAACAACTTTTTGTCCTAATTGTTTCATTTCACGAAATGAAGGTAAGATATTTCGGCAGCTGTGCGTATATTGCCCTAGGTTGTTATACGCACACAAGTAAATACATATACACACACACACACACGCGCAAGCACGCTCAGTGGCTGCATTAAAACAAGACATCTACGGCAACCAGTACGCGCTGCATATAAAGCGATTAACACGGCGAACGTTCAAGAGGTGCGAGAGTTCTGCTTGGCGCCCACTTTAACTGCCGCCCAACTGTGGCTGTCTCTGCTTGTTAAACAACAATTTGTTGAATTATTATCACACACACACAAGCTAACCGGATCTCACCAACAAGAGGTGGCTATGTGCGGATGTTTGTGTATATTTTGCTCACTTTGACGGCAAGTCAAATATGCTTAATGGGTGAACTCGCTATATGTGTATATGAAGATACATATGTATGTATGTACAAAGATATGAACACATGTGTGGGCAATACCATTATGTGTTGGTTTTGAATTCCCCAGATTGCTCGAGACAAAATTGGATAGCCAGTGCAGTCCTAAAAGTTAGTGTTGATGCAAGCGGAATAATTCGGAGAATTATGCATCTTAAATTAAACCAAAAATTTCAATTAAATAATCCTTGCAATTTAGTTCATTTATATCTGCAATGAGCACGTACTGGCACTTTGCTCATCCGGAAATGTGCATGTTATTCGGCGCAAAAAGCAATAAAAAGCAAAAACAATTTTTTAAAGCCAACGCAAACTCTAGCTCAAATTTTTGTCATTTAAATTAACAATATCCCATAAAGATCATTGTTACACTAATTAATACACTGATTAATTTGGTTTATATAACTACAAAACTATAGCACCAAACTATGAAGCACATTAACGTACACTGTAAACAGAAGAGGTCCTAAAACAAATCCCTGTGGAACTTCACTTGTATAAGCCAAAAACTCGGACATGTTCAGGTATGAGTACATTAGTTTGATAGCCGCTTGGGAGCAGTTGTGTAGCTTACTTAAGTTAGTCAGAAGTAGATAGTGGTTCAACGTGTAGCCAATTAGTGCAAGTGAAGTTACATCGCTTTTGTCCAAGTATTTACGAATGTTTTCGATTATTTTAAAGAGCAAATAGCATTTTGTTAAGCAGTTTATTAGAGGCTAAGAAGCTGCTTATTTGTGTTGCAATTAGCTGTGTAATGACCTTGGGAGGTTTTAAGAAACACTTTAAACCATTTTATCAAAAAAACCATATGATTACAACATTTTGAACAGATTTGGATACCACAAAATATGCTCGTTGATCTTGAGCTTTGCTTAATGCAAAAAAACACACATATTTTTGTTCAAATGAAGAATACACCAAATGCTCCAGAGCTTCAACCAATAGAATGTTATTGGGCATTTGTCTATTGGAATTTAAAACAGGATGGTAGGGTTGCTAAAAATTTTCGTACTGCGTAATGACAAGTAGAAACGCTTAACCAAAAGTGTGTGCAATTTAATAAAAGCGTTGAAACAAGATCTATCTAAATTATGGGATTGATTTTTTTTAAAAATTTTTTGTAAATATTAAATTATTTTTTTTTTTTTTAAAAAAAAAAAAAAAAAAAAAATTTATTTTTGTGGCGAAGTTTTAATACACTTGAAAAATTTTACTCCAATTGATTTAACCGGGGTAATATAATAGGATATAGATAATCAGATATCTAAAATTTTTAAATCATTGATAATAAAAATTTGATACCATAAAAAATTCCTTTCTTAGTAAAACACATTTTCCGACAGATCGTCCCTCCTATGGCAGCTATATGCTATAGTCATCGGATTTTAAACGATATATTTTTTTCAAATAATGTGAAAGCATATAAAACTAAAAAAAACCAAATTGGGGACGCTACGATAGACAACAAAAAAGTTTTCTCACTAGAAGTAGTTTTTTGACCAACTGTTTCTATGGGAGCTATATAATATAGTCATCTGATTTTGATGATTAATTTTCCTGATAGTATGTAAAAACATATAAACTAACAATATACCAAGATTAGTGACACTACGATGGAAAACAAAAATAGTTGTAATTCTCAATACTAGAACTTGATTTTGACCAATCATTTATTTTGACAATTCATATTTAAAAATATTTGATATAGTCATTCGATCCGGCCGGTTCCGACATATTAGTTGCGTGCAGTAAAAAGAATACTATGTGCAAAATTTCATGCTCGATAACTACAAAACAGAGGGACTAGTTCGCGTAGAAACAGACAGACGGACGGACGGACAGACAAAGACGGACGGACAAAAAAATCGAAAATTTTTGAACAAAATATAATAGTATGGGGTCTGAAATGAAAAAATATATATGAAATCTATAAAACCTTTGGGCATAAAATTATGATTTTTCACATTTTAGCAAATGGAGAAAAATTGTGTACAAAGAAATTTTATAGGTTATAAGCAAAAGTATGCGTGCAGTTTCTTTTCGGATCATTCCTATACTTCCCCCCCTTACACCTATTGGAAGAGAAGGGCCTAATTGATTTTATGATCAAGTTATTTACTTCTCTTTGATTGGCTTTAAATATTGAATTCTCTTTCATTTGGCATATTTTTTTTTTTTCTTTTTTATTATATAAAAATAGAATTTCGGCATTGATCCAATCTTAAAGTCATGTAAGTAAAAGTAATCTATATTGAATGAGATGCTCAGTACGATCGAAAGAAATATGAAGTCAGGTCTATAAAAGGCTGCAACAGATATATACAGATTTAAGATTAATTATAAATGCAAAACTATTTTGTTGTTGGCCTAACTGATAATTGAGGCTAACTTAATCACCCCCACCGGTTTGGAAGGGGTTACTCTATTTGTTTAGACTATATAATCTTCTTTTCTTTCTTCTCTTTTTCTATTTTGTACTATAAATAAATTTTATAAGCTAACTGTGTCTAAAAGATGACGTTGCTATTGCAAATAATTACAAATAAAAAATAATAATCTCAAGAATAAAATAAAAATGGATTTCCGTTTGTCAAATCAAATTTTGTTTATAAAAACTGACAATTAAATTTTTTCCATTTTTCCAAATTTGTTGCATCAATTGAATTTCAGTTATATTTCAATTCATTTGTTTTGTGTGTTCCCAAGCCAATTTTCACTTATTAAAGCCTAGCTAAAATATATATATTTAATTTACGGTCCGTTAACGGAGCTTGTGTTTAATTTATGTCTGTATGTGCTTTAAGCCGTGGCTTAGCCTGCATGTGGGCCGTTATAGGCCACCCACACAATTCACTAAAACTGCGAGTTTGTAAGTGAAAAAGCTGTGCGATTACTCCGGAGAGCAACTTTCTGATTCAACTGCAACAACTGCTGTCAAAATGTCATAAATTGAAGCGATGGCGTTTGCTACCGTCAACAGAATGGGGAAAGAGCACACACAAAAATATCCAACTGAACCCAACTGAAGCCATTGTACAACAAACCCAGAAACTCACACAGAGCCAGGAAGAAAACAATCAAAGTGCTTACACAGACAAGCGGCCGCAAATACACACACACACACACACACACAGATACAAAAGTAGACAATTAAAATGCCCAGGAGTTTGCTGGCTTTTTGAGTGCATTTGCTGCGCTCGCAAATCTCTCTTGGGTTTGGGCCATGATTTTAGTTTCGTTGGTCCCCCCGTGGAATAGGTTTGAGCGTGGTCCGTTTGGTTTCGGGCGCAAAATTATTGTTAGTTCTCATTGTCGCGTTACGGTAGCTGCATTCAACTTTTGGCTATAATTTTGTTGATGTTGTTGTTGCAATAGCAAATATATCGAAACATTTGCCGTTGCTTTTCAAGTGGTTCGCTCACATTTGCACCGCAGCAACTTTACTCAATTACGTGGCCCCTTGCCCTCACCGCGCTACCGTCCCATTTCGATTCACGTCAACTACTTTGGCAGACTTTCTGAACGAGTTGAGCTCACCTCTCAGCTATGGAATCAACGACTTTAGTGCAAACTTTCAACAATTTGCGTTTTGGCCACGGCCTGGCAAGGCACAGCAGCAAATCGAAAGCGAAACTTTTTGTGACTAAAGGCCCGGCCAGGTGAGTTTTGCCATTGCCAGGGCAGCTGGCGGAGGGCAGACACCAGGCAAAGTTTACCAAAGCTCGAGCCCAAATACCCAGCGGGATGTTTGATAAAAGTGAGTCCCCGAGGCAGTGACGGCCACGCAACGTTAACATCTACATTAGTAACAACGTAGCTGGCTATAGCTAACTCTGATGTCTACATCGAACAGAACTACATACAGCCATTCAGTTGGAGCGGAATCGAGGTCATTGCTCGCAACTTTGATGAACTGTTGTAATAATAAAGCGTCCAAACTGTCGTCTGGAGTTATGGTAAATCAACGCCATCACCTGCCCCCCAGGCTCAAACTAGACCAGGCCAGGCCGACAACGTGTGCGATATTGGACAAACAGTTGAGCCAAAGTTTTAAAGTTTCCGACAGCCGAACGAAGGTGGTAACTAAATTATTTTGTTGTAGGCCTCAAGGGGTGAACGTGGAGGTCTGGTTCCTGAAATTACTTTGTTTAAATTCTTTGTGGAATACCAAAAATCTGTTTATTGTGTAGCTGCCGGGTAAGGAATTGGTGTTCAATTGGAGGCACAATTCAATCTTTAATAATAAAATGTTTTATAACAAACTTAAATGTTAAGAAGATTTAAGGAATATTCCCAAGTGTTCTACAAATTGCTTTCGACCCCAAAAACGAGCCTATTGACATACGATTTGGGTCGTTTTAAGGGTTTTTGGGTTAAGGGTTATTGATCAAAACCTTAAAAGTAACTAAACAAATCTAATCGACTTTATTTAAGAATTTAGTTGACTGAAAACAAGAAAATTTTGTATCCTATTTAGTGATCAACATAAAAACTTGTTAGACTTAAGCGAAGAATATTTCAAAATTTCTTTTTAAAACTAAATCGGAAAATAAACAACCAAAAATAACGTTGGGCACCTAAATTGAACGAAAGGGCGCTGCAACCACATCTACAACAACAACAATTTTTTTTGGGAAGATAAGCAAGACCAACAAAATTCTCACCTCGTTAAGTGCTGGCGCAAACCCTAACAATTTCGGCTCTCAAATTATGCACACAAAATCAGAAATCATTTAAAAATAATTTTCATCAACAAAAGCTTCTAACTCATAAATAAAGCAGAATATCATGGACGAGTACCTCGACGTATTAATGGAAGCGTTGAGCAGAGATACTTGATCACTGATCAGCTTAATAAAACTGTTCATAATATTTAGCATACTTTTGGGGAGTCTTGTTGAATTGACATTTGGAATAGCTCTATGTAAAATGCAAGAGGAAAGGTAGGCTACGTAAATTAGCAAGAAATATATCATTGATCAGGAAGCAAGTTCTTCTGCTGAACTCGGACAATGCTTTAAAGAAAAAGGACGTTAGAGTTTGTCAAACTTCTTAAAAAAAATCTTACGGAATAATTTTAGAATGGCGTAGTATTTACTGACAAATCAAAGTTCTACCGGTTTGTTTCAGATGAATCACCTGAAAATCGAAAAAAATGGGCGCGTTCAGCAGAGACAATTGATCACTGACCAGCTTAACAAACCTGATCTAATTATTTTGCATACTTTTGGGGTTTTTTGTTAAATTCACATTTCTTAAAGTCCCATGTAAATAACATATTAAATACAAGAGGGAAAAGTGGGCTACGTGAATTGACAAGAAATATATCATTGATCAGGGAGTAAATTCTTCTGCTGAACAAGGCCAATGCTTCTCTTAAGCAAGCTTAAAGGACAGAAAGGACAAATATAATTCAAGAGGAAGCTGCCAACTCAGTAACGTTGGTTTGTTACGACGCACAATGGCGCCATTTGAGTTTTTTCGTTGCAAAAATCCAAACTTTTAAACAAAATGGGATAATAATTTAAATGGCATATGATATATAATTGATCAACCTATAAAATGACTGTTTGAAAAGGGTCTAGTAAGCGAAGCACCCTATGGGCTTTCGAAGTCAAAATTTGTTTAAAAAATCAATTTTTTGGTAGCAAAAATAAAAAGTTTTTAACAATTTTTTTTTTAATGTTTTAATTTTTTAAAATTATTTCCAAAAACAAACAAGTTTTTTATACCCTTGCAGAGGGTATATTAAAATTGTCACGATGTTTGTAACGCATAGAAGGAAGCATTTTCGACCACATAAAGTATATATATTCTTGATCAGCATGACGAGCTGAGTTCATTTCCGTCTGTCCGTCCGTCCGTCCGTCCGTCCGTCCGTTTGTCCGTCTGTCCGTCTGTGTCTATGCTATCTCCTCCCTCAGTTTTAAAGCTATCTTGACCAAACTTTGCAAAAAGTCTTTAAATACAAATACGCTGCACATTTGTCGGAATCGGCCGGATCGGATGACTATATCATATAGCGGCCATAGGAATGATCGGTCCAAAAACTAGTTCTAGTGAGAAAAACTTTTTTGTTTTCCAACGTAGCGTCACCAATCGAGGTATATATTAGTTTTAAATGCTTCCACACAATTCTGAAAAAATTTATCAAAATCGGATAACTATAGCATATAGCTGCCATATAAACGGTCGGTACAAAAACTAGTTCTAGTGAGAAAAACTTTTTTGTTATCAATGGTAGCGCCTTTCAAAAAC
Source organism: Lordiphosa mommai (assembly GCA_018904225.1). Classification (NCBI taxonomy): domain Eukaryota; kingdom Metazoa; phylum Arthropoda; class Insecta; order Diptera; family Drosophilidae; genus Lordiphosa; species Lordiphosa mommai. The sequence goes on from JAEIFT010000211.1 coordinate 371,551, forward strand.
TGCAAGGGTATTTAAAACATCAGCGTAGCCGATGTTAGCCTTCTATTTTTTTTATTCAAATTTTTGTTTAATTTTTTATAAGATTTTTTCAAAATAATTTTTACTATTCATAAGACAAGGTATCTCTAATAGATTAAGCATTTGTAATATACACTTAATAAATACATCAATCGGTAGAAAAAAAAATAACGACGATTCGTTACCTAGTTTTCGAGATATTCTACCTGAAAATGACCCAATTACCTCAAAAGTGTGTTTTTTTTATACTCTGTACCGAAGGTACACAGAGTATATTGGGTTTGTGCAAATGTATGTAACAGCCAGAAGGAAGCATCTCCGACCCTATAAAGTATATATATTCTTGATCAGCATCAACAGCCGAGTCGATATAGCCATGTCCGTCTGTCTGTCTGTCTGTCTGTCCGTCTGTCCGTCTGTCCGTATGAACGAAGAGATCTCAGAGATGGTAAGAGATAGAGGTTTGAGGTGTATGGAACATATATTTCTTATACTTGCAGGCAGATCAAGTTTAGTTTTGATTTTTGCCACGCCCCCTGCCTCCCCCGCAAATTGAAAAAAACTTAATATCTTCCACAATTTTGGAGTTAGGTTGTTCAAACCTTCTAGACATATATTCTACTCATCATTTCTTATCAAGCCCCCATACATCGTTTTTCGATCAGATGAACAATAGTGGCGCTATATGTAAAAGAAAATTTAATGCAACGACAACAACAACACGCAGCCACTTACGAGAAAGAGAAAGCGAGAGGGCAATAGCTTACTGGTAATTTCCCAATTGGAATTGGCTTGACGGCATTAGCGCCGCTTTCAGTTTCCCCCCTCCCCTTCTTTTCCAATAGATATTTGTGTAAGGAGGCAAAGACCAAGTATGATAGGAGCGATGCAATTGAGATGGCCTGCGGTCAGAAATCACGCGTGATTCCCGCGTGACTAATATAAATATGTTTATGTTAATAGGAAATTATATACAAATTTTATAATTTTACGATTTATCTACTAGGGTAATTCTACTCATCATTACTTATCGAGCCCGTACATCGTTTTTCAACCAGATGAACGATAGTCGAAAGAGTTGCCACCCCCAGATTTTGAAAAACCCTCACACTTTAAAGTTATCAGTTACATACAAACAGGTACAGAGTATATTACAGTCGGGCTTGACCGACTTTCTTACTTATTTTAAACTAAAAATAGGTAAACTTTGACGGATTGTATCTTCGAAAATAAAAATTTTATTATGTGTTGCATAGTTGAAAACGTTGAATAGTTTCCTATAAGATGGGTTCATTTAAAATTTCGTAGGCGCTCATGAGAATATTGATTTTTGCAACCTACTTTTTTCTACGGGCGCCACTGTGCGACGCAAGTGAACAAAAAGGAGTTGTTCACTAAACAGAACAAAAAAACACGTTCCCCTTCAGATGTTCTTTTTTGTTCCATGACTCTTGATGCAACACTGTTCACTCTATGGTTCTGTCTTGCTCTGTGATCAAAACTTGGATGACTTTTATTATTGCTGTCATGGGACCAATCGGTCAGAAAATGGAACTTAGTGAGAACATCTCATACGAAAAAGTAAACAATTTCATTTTTAATGATTCTGGCATATATCAATTCACATTGTTCGAGCCATAAGACATGACAATCTAGTAGGCCTTCATGTTGTTTAATTTTCAATGTGAATAGCTTGTCATATGGCATTAACAACAAGAGAACATGAAGGCTTAGGCTGAGTTCACATTGCTTGACGCATTAGACATGAAAATCTAGTAAACCTTCAAGTTGTATTGTTTTGAATGACAAATGACAAGCTATTCACAATGAAAACAAGACAACATAAGGGCCTTTTCGGCACAGCCAAATAAAGTTTCCAGCCTTATGAGCAATTCTCAAGGTCCTGTGGATTTCAAAATATGTTCGACTAAATCGTTGTTTTAACTTTGTAGTTCAGCAACTATTAAAGTTTTTGTTAAGTGAATAAACATTTGGCAAATCCTGTGAATTTTTAAATAACAAAAGTTGCTAATTTCCCCAACTTTCAATTTTCTTTCATCACATCATATTTCATTTGCTTTTTACTCTTTGTCAAATAATAACATTTCTATTAGTTTGGAAAGTTTCATTTCAACTTTGTTTGCCAGTTGATGCTCAGCACAATGCTTGGCTTTTTGATGAATTTCCAGCCAATTTCCCTGAATTGTTGACACAAAAAGTCAGGCACTGGCAGTTGAGGGTAACAAGTAAATTGGCCACTTTTGACACTTGCTAAATTGGTTTTGGTGAAATTTGGCCCGCATTCTTAAAAACATTATTAATTGGGCATACGATTGCCCTAATCTGGCCATTCACACAAATCGCAAAGCAGTTCAATAAACCCATATTGTGTATAATAAAAGTTTGATAATCGCATGTAACTATCAAACATGCTGCTACCAAAACAACAAATGGCGCATAAACGCCTCAACACAACAGCCCGACGACGATGTGGGGCGGGGGCGCATAAATTTACACAATAATAAAAATAAAGGCGGGTTCCATTCAGTTCGCTTATCAAACGCTATCGATCTACCCAATTGAGTTATTACTGACAACTCAATGCGGAGTATCATCGTCATCATCATCATCAATGCTTGGTCGCACTCTAAGCCGGAAAATCAAAGGCAAACAATGTCTGAGCCTTGCGTGCTGGCGGCACATTGTTAAAAATCCAGCTGATTAGCACACACTTGAGTCGGTTGGGTCAACGGTTTTCTTTGTTAATTCACAATTTATAATTGCCATTAAAACTCTCAATTGCACCATTTTGATTTGTATCTGAAACTCCAAATGAACTCAACACCTACATATATCGAAAAAGGGCTGGAACCGTCTGCCGTCCTCCGTCTTCCGCTTCTGTTGGCTGTCAGTCATTTGTTTACATTTTATTGTTATTGTTGTCGTTGATGGGATTAATAAATTTTCCTTATCAAGATTTTTGCTGCTCAACGTTTTGTAGTTGGAGATTTGTACTGTGGGCCAGGGACCCACGGCCATGAGGGCTATTTGTCTATTGGCTCTGAAGCTGGTGCGCATTATTTTCTAGCTGGTTAAATTTATATACAAACATAATGCATGTTAACGAGCGTTTTGTAGTCCACTTTAGTGCTTTTATCATAATAAATTATCAACAATGTTTGGACTGTTGTGCATTAAATTAATGAATACATTTCGAGTTTGTTTGTCAATGAAAACAAAGGGAAAGCGTTGCCAGCAATAACAGGTTAAATCATTAAACAGTCTAAACATCAAATTTATGTCAAACAGATATTTTTGATTCTTGCACTGCGCATTTACACTTTTTCGAATCTGGCTAGCTGTAATAACTTAAGTCTGTTGTGTGCCCAGTCGTTAACAGCTAATGCAATCACGTCTGGAACCTGCCAGCCAACACCAAGCCGCTAATAGTTTTTAAGTATAATGCAATAAAGATGAAAATCCAAATCATGCTTCATCAACATCAACGTCAACATTATAATCAACCAACTGCACAGGGCAAGTCGTTGGCGGGGGAGGGGTGGGTAGCCGACGGGAATTGGTTCTTTTGCTCGTCAAGGGCTGTTGCGTAGTTCCTGCCAGCCTGCCTGCCTGCCTGCCTGGACATGCTGACAATTCAATGTCCTGCTCAATTTGTCCGCATGAAGTGGGCGGCCAGCCAGAGGCCTCAGCTTGGGCTTGGTAATGGCTGCTTGTGCTTATTTGTCAACAGTGAGTCGGCTCCTGAGTCACAGCTGCAGCTTAGTCGCTCAAGTGCACAGCAGGACGGAGGATGGAGCAGGGGGTAGGTAGACAGCCGCTTTGTCGTGCCAGTGCCATGTAAAAAGCGCAGCCAGCGGGCTCTGATGGCCCTGTCTGCCGGTGTCATCGTCCATGCCGACAAACAAAAGCGTCGACAACGAGCTCAAGGGAAGTGAGTGACTGTGACTGACCCGGAAACATTAAAGGGCTTCACTGGCTGCTTTGTGCGTGGTCCAGCCTTCCCTCTCTTTCCCGCAGCTGCATAAATATTTATAGTGGAAAATTAATCAAAATCATAAAAACACCGAAAGCAAGCAAATGAAATGAGCCAAATGCAAAACTAGTTAATTAGTTTTACTCACACACACACACAGACAGCGGTTGCATATGTATGTGTCATAACATAAAATTGCCTGGCAGCTGCCATGCAGCTACGAGTATTTAGCCAACTGCCCAACATTTCTGTGCTCTGACCATTGCAATGTATGTATATGTAGTCGGCCATTACTAAATTATTAACAAACTCAATTAAAACGAGCACTAATTTTGCCAACAGACGGACGGAGCATTTTTCAACTGCAACTGCAAATGTGAATGTGCACATAAATTGGCAAGACTTGGCATCTGTCTTTACTGCCAATTTATTACCTCAAATAAATTAACGAAATTAAATTTAAATTTTACACTATTGACCCCAAGAATATGTTAAACCAAATTAAATTATTTGTTATATTGCAGAAGAATTTCCAGACTGCACAAGTTGGGCAAATGTTTACACCGAAAATGCATATTTAAATAGTTTATGGCCAAGTTGAGAACTCATCTTGGTGGCAGTGTTGCCTGCCTTTAGTTGCTTTAGCTTGGGTTGACTTTGATAATCCTTCAAGTTTGTTGACAATGTGGCTGCGACTTTTGCTCTCAAAAATATTGCGCATACGACCCAAAGCCCCCCTGAGACGGCGGGCTCTGCAGACAGTGGGAAAGAAAATCTGCCACACTCAGAAAAAAATTATTTTCTACATATTCTACATTTTATCTTAGTTGCCTCAAAAGCACGTATCTGGCAATTATTTTCACATTTTTCGTATTGTTTCAGCACTCATGGTGTATAAGTCCATGTTCTTTTTCAACTGGCTTGAAAACATGAAAATCAATCAGTTCAATTGGAACAAAGCATAGAAGAATTCTCGAAAAGCTTCACGCCACGCTAGACCATTAAGCTGTGCCAGCTTCGGCTGACCCTATTAACCTCTTCCCTTTAAATAAAAACTTCATGAAGAACTTCTGAAAGGAAACTTCATTGTGTAAATTCGGACTAAGTAAATACGTAACGAGAGCGTAAGTTACTCATTCAAATTATTATTTAAAAATCTGTCCTTCTGTCCGTTTATCTGTACGAACACCTAGATCTCAGAGACTCTACTTCGGTGCATAACCAACTTTTTTTTAAAGACAATCATGAATAAGATAAACAAGAATCAAAAAAGCTAAATTTACCGTTAAGATTTAATTTTAGTTCTATGCTTGGTGCATAACTATAGCCGCATCGAGTGATTTCTTATTCTGTGATTGGTTAGCGATAATTTAGTTTGTTTCAATAAATTTATTAATTAAAATTTTAATTTTTCTGTGTAAATTTGCTTTCCAACAAGAAGATTGATTTTTTTGGGAGATTAGTAAAAAAATTGGACTCTCCGAGAAGCTGGTCCGAAATTTTTGAAAAAATCACGATGATTATGGACAGAAAAATACCGGAGGACCCAAACCAAAGTGGAGAAAGCGAGATCAGCGCTGATAAGTTTGTTGCAGAGCGCTAATTAGTTAGCGGCACAATGTGGCTTACAGGTGTCACGCTGGACGGTTCAAGAAATTCAAATAAAATGTTTCCCAAAAATTTAACACTGCTGGACCGCCATAATGCCGGCCGAGTTGAATTTGCCGAAAAAACATGTTAACTGATTAGACAATGGAAGTAATTTATTTTAAAGCAATTGAAATATTAATTTATATTTATAAAGTCATTTTTTGGATGACAAAAACTATTTTTGGACGGTACCTACTGGAAAAATCCCCTTTGTTTAACAAAGATACATTTCGGAGGTGGTTCTTTTTGATGGTTTGCGGTGCTCACAGCGCGTCTGGATGCTTGGGGCTGGCATTTCCAAGCACTCACATGAACTCTAGATCTAGATAATCTTATACCTTAGTTGCACAGGCGCAGAAGAAAAAGACTCAATTTTCAGCAAGATAACGCTTCATTGCAGGTCAGTTGTGAAAGGCGCGCATGGGTTCAAGCCAACAATGTGAATGTTCTCCTGACATGGAGAACTAATGGGCTTTATTAGCTCGAAAATTATTCCTCAAAAACAAAACATTTAAGAGGGTCTTCTACCTTTGAAAACATTTTTTTTTTTCGATTTTTTTTGTTTTGCATTTTTATTATAGTTTGAACATTCCCCTTTCACCCCCTTCAAACCATTTTAGTATTTTTTTACGATGTTTGAAACTTTAAGTGCGTTTTTCTCGAAACCGATTATGATCAGCCATGTTGCAATCGACGCAGAATTGATGTAATTCTGGCCAGTACCTCAATTAAGAGCAAAACCAGTTTTTTACTCGTTTTTTACACTAAACTACAGGAAAAAAAACTTGAACTTAAGTTTTTTTTTGTAATTCAGTGTATACAAAATATTTAAAAAATGTTTTTCCTTTTGATTGATTAAGGCATGGAAAAAGATTTCCTGGTGGATAGAATGCCGAATCGAATTTATCGAATTAATTAAACTTAAGCGAGGTCATACTCATTACTAGAATAAATTTTAAAAATTGGTTTCTTATCATTTGACTGACGTTTTTGAAGTGCGGCTATAGTTATGCACCAAACATAGAACGAAAATGCAAACATAACGGTACATTTTGTTTTGCTAGTTATTTTTTTTGTTTGTTGTTTATCTTATTCTTGATTCTCTTTTTATTTATAATCGCCAATTGACTCCCACACTAACTACTCGTAAGCTTAAAAGTTCAGTGCGGCTATAGTTATGCACCGTAGTTTATAAAATATATATTATATATTGTCTGCACGCAGATGAAGTTTGGTTCAAATATTCTCCTCTCCCCTCCTGCCCCTGCAACTGAAAATGTTGAAGAATTTCTACAATTTGCATTTATTTGTTTATGCTCAATATGTATAATCCGTGAAATTTTCAAAAAGATCAGATAATATATATAAGTAAAGTGAATGAATATTATTCTTATTAATGTTATTAACATTTTATATTAATATCAACATTTTGTGATTTAATATAAACATTTACCAAAAATTCTTTTCGCATTACTTCCATCCGTTTACTAACTGACCTTTCAAAGCAGTTTAATTTTGTACAACTATTCCTCAAAATTGATATGATTAAACAAAAAGCACAAATGTGTAAAATTCGATATATATTTTTTTTTTTTTTGAGTGCACAAGTCCTTTTGCTAGCACACACCGCAAAGAGCAGCACTTAATAATTACTTGAGCATTTTCTGATGTAGTCATAAGGCAGACAGTCTGAGAGTGTGTGTGGGTGAGAGTGTGGGTGTGTGTGTTTGTTGTAACATGTGTTTGCTTGCTTAGCACCCAAAAACTTGTTTGTCAATTTTATGCAGCAACGACATCTTGTCGCATGTGCTCCTGTGCTCTAATGAAGCAAACTTAATTTTATTTTTGCCCCAACTAAAAGCAAAGGCACTTTAAATTAAATTGCTCGCCAGGCTAATATTTCTGCAAATTGGCTCTGTTGCCATTTTGTTGTATAATTAGCATAAATATTTTACTTGGGCTTTATTTTTATGGCGCTCTCAGCGGTTTCACACTTCACCCTGCCGCCAGCTGCCGCCGCTGCTGCCGTTGGCAATGCTTTTAGCTCTTGGCTTATTTATTTTTAGTTAAGTCACATTTTATGTACACATGTAAGTCGCATGTGTATGAGGATGAAAACAAGGAAAAAACAGAGAAAAAAAAGCACAACACTGTGCCAGCTTTTTATGCTGTAAAGGCGGAAACTTCTTCTGCTTGTTGTGTTTTTGGGGGGCTGTGGTGGTCTCGAAATTTTTCGTTCTATTTAGTTTGGTTTGTAGCTGCTGAATAAAACATTTTCACGGTTTGTAGACCGAAAGTAACCCGCGAGCTACCTTCATATCAAAATGTATCCCACACAGACATACGTGTGCTTGATGTGTTTTTAAAGTGTGTGTTTATGCGCTGAACAATGGCCGTTTGTATGAGCGTGTGTGTGTGTGTGTGTGTGTGTGCAACCTGTCTCTGTGTTGGCTTGTTGTATGATATATGCATGTGCACGCCTTATACAGCCTTTTGCCTGCTGCCTGACTCCGAAATGTGTTGAAGTAAAAACCCTTTTCATTGTTGTTTACAGATCATTGACGTTGATTGTTTAAATGAAATGTTTGCTGTGCATTATTTGCGTTTACTTTTATTTGTTCTACAAAATTTAAGGCCAAGGGGGGAAAGGGCGGTGCCCGGTCTGTGAGTGTGTTTGCCCTACTTGTGTGCAGTTTGCGGTAACATAAAAATCACTAAATATAAACTGCGACGCTAATGTGAGAGTGGGAAATTATGTGCTGCCCCTGAAAGTAGGCAATGTTTTATTGATGGAGATCTAACCCTGGGAAAATGCTCATGTGGTGGGGCTGCGGCTTAAATAAGTTGTTGATGGAGAGCCAACTTGCCCACATGTGTTAATATTATTATTATTCTGCTCAGCTGGCACTATTTTCCATACTTTTTTTTGCTGTTAACTTGCTTTTTCCCTATTAACATTAGAAATGAGAGTTTTCTTCGCACCTTTAATTGCTTCTTTTTTTTTTTTTGTTGGTTTTGCAATTAGCTTGGACTTGGCCAACTGAACCATCATTCCAGTCATCCGTACACATGCATTACACAGCAAATAATAAATTATTTATGACTCGAACTTGCCGGTCTGACTGTTTCAGTAAATTTTCGTTATTGTGGCGACAGGCGAAAACGGCAAAAACTTTGCACTGTAAACACATTTGTTTTCATATATGCTTAATTTCCATCTGGCCTTTTCATCTCCATCTCTCTCTCCCTCACTCTGTAAATATCCGTGCACACATATATTTGCGGTAGCCGTAACTTTGTTGTTGTTTTTTTTTTTTTTTTGGTTCCTTTAGGTTGTTGTTTTCATTGACGTGTGCTCTTCCAGCATGGTTTTGGTTTCTTTAACTACAACAACAACAACAACAACAGCAAATACAAACAAAAGAATTCATTATATTACTGTTGTGCATTTAAATTTGATACAATACACGCCAGTTCTTCACACACACACTCGCACTTTCGGCTTTGACCTGGCCTCTTGCAGTTGATTTTCATCGTACTTTTCGTGAGTTGCTTTTTTTTTGTTTCCAAGTTTTGCATAAATTTTGGTCTCTTACATTCTGTTTGCTTTGACCTGGTTTTTTGTTAGACTTCTCTCGGCAGTTTGTGTATTTTCGTTTCCCATTTCTCTTGCTCTCCGCTTTGTGCGAGCATTTTTCGTTTCTCATTAAAATAGGTAAACAAAATCGCATAAAATTTGCTGATAGACAACAGATAACAGTTAAAACTTTGAGCAAACTGTGTGTGTGTGTGTGTGTGTGGGCAAGGGGATAACGGGATGGGCAGTTTGGTTAGTCAAATGAAGTGTAATGCTGATGAGACTCAAACGCTTAAATCGCTTTCAATGGACTTAGTTGTTGAGTGCCGCAATTATAAGTTGACTGAGATGCCGATAAGGGTTAAAAGTGGCCATTAAGGGCATTCTGTGGCATAGTATTGACAGAAGGCGAAATTAATATAAAAGCTATTGAAGTTAAAGATAAATCATGTTTAATTAAATCATGTTCTTCACCTAGGTATAAATATTCGAAAATCTTCGAAAAAGGGTAATTTTAAAAGTTGTGCCATGAATTAGCCATATTTCGGAAAAACCCTGAAAATACGTACCCTCTACTTTTCAACAAAGATTGCAAAAAAATTATTACAACCCAAAAAAAATCGATTAAAAAATTGTTCATGGAATCACCCATACACCCAGAGAAATAAATTGCCTGAAACCGTCAAAAATAACCAAAAATTTAGGCAATTTGTACTCAAAATTGCGCCAAAGACATCATATCCTAACTTTAAGGTTGCTGATGACCTTAGATTTTTAGGTCGTTTTCACCTTAATTTAAGGCCAAAAATTGCTAAAAATTAAAATAAATTTGATTCCACAAATATGTGGGGGAAGGGTGAGGCGCGCAGAAGACAAGATAGACCAATGCATGGAGGGGGGGAGGGGTGGGGGGTTATTTATTCGCCGATGGTATTATTTCCTCTGAAAAACATTTAATAAGAACTCGGGACCTCGGGGATTGGAACACAGAAATGGCCGCACCTCAGCTCACACGACCACGCACCTCATACAGCAAGATGCGCCAAATGACTTAAAAGAATGCAGCCGTATGTTATGCTCTAAATTTGTAATAGAAGTGGTGGTCTAGTGGGTAAGACTGTTGACTTTTTTGGTTTTTTTTAACATTTTTTTATTTTTTGCAAAGTCAAGAGTTCAAATAAACATCACGGATAAATTTGCATTCCCGATTGCGGCTTATTTTTCGAAGTAGTAGTGTAGCAATTGGCACATTCAAAGATTAACTGACATTACCAACGCTTAGAAAACGTGACCATAAAAATTGGTGACGTATTGCCATACAAAAACTGTCTGAAAATTTCCGTTTTAGGTTAAATTCTCATCGTTTAGGTAAATAATTGCTATGAATGTTGAGTTATTGGCAATTTATTGTTTTAGGAACTGCTCAGCCTTAAAATTAGGTTTTTCTTTTTTTTGAGTGTACATACCCTTAAAAATATATCAAAGGGATTTTCGGTGTGAACATTCTTACGAGCAATATCAGCATAAATTTCAACCCACTTAAAAAAATTTTTGTAGAAAAAATTTTTCCTCAAATATATTACTTTTCCAAATGGTCACTATACTGTATAATGTGCGCTGCTGTTGGCATACCTGCTGTTAATAAATTTAGACTTAATATTTTGCAGATAATTCAAAGAACTTCAGTAGCAATCAATATTGAAATGCGCGGTAAAAAACTCTATTAGGCTTGTTCCCGTTTCCGATTTCGATCAAATCATGCGGAATCGGAATTGTTAAATGTTTTCGCGTCTAAAAACACATTGATATTTTCGGTCTATAGCTTCATATTTTCATAAATCTTCATTCGATTCTCTTGATGAAATATAGTTTCAATCGAATTCATTAATTGTTTCTAAGAAATCACAACTCCTACCAATTCCGATCGATTGAATTCGGATTTAGATTTTATTGAATCTTTTTATTATGGATGGTCCTAAGAAACGCCGCAGGGTAAGGAAAAATCACAATTTAACAACCGAAATGCACCAATTACAAAACACTTATAAACTTAATATGCTTTAAGTTGAGTAAAAAAGTTACTCCACTCTCAGTACACAGAGAAAAAGATAAGGGTGTGCTCAAAACGTGTAAAAAAAGTTAGAAAAACATAAAGTTTTTTTCAGGGACGGAATATAAAAGTTATTTTCATAAAACTCTTATAGAAATTAAACAACAAAAATAATAAAATTATTCGATATTTACGAAAACGTTTGTTTTTCTTTTCGGCATCGATATAAACATTTAACTTTTTTTCCGGAAATAATAGTTTTTTTTACAAATATTTAAGAACTTAGTAAATAACTGTTATTGGAAGACTTTTATAAAACAACTCATTTAAAGCAGTTTTTTCAAGACATTTATAAAAAATGTCAATAAATAACAGTTAATAAAGACTTTTGTTTTAATAATCAGAACATAACAATAATTATTGTCTTTTATTTTATCAATCATAAAATAAAAGTTATCAAAAGTCTTTTATTATAAAATGCAATAAATAAAACTCATTCAAAAACTTCAATTTTTTATTACATTATAAAAGTCTTTGAATTTATTATAGCTTCAGCGGTTTGCTTTCTGCGTGAATGATCTGAATGATCGATTGGGTATACCTTATGACCCTTATAACTGCAAAAAAGAAGACTTTTATATTGTGTTTAAAAAAAATAAGTCTCTGAGTGCTGCCTTTGTTACGGAGTTTAATATTAATATTATTTCGAAAACTGTTATTTTCTGAGTAATATAATAAATGTCTTAAATAATAATAAAACAAAAGCTTTCAGAAACCGTTTTTTTTACGAATTTTTTATAAATGTTTTTCCACACTATTTACAGATAATAAAAGTCTTCAACAACTGTTATACTAGAAGTAAAAAAATTAATGTTTTGAATAAATGTTTTCTGCGGAGAATAAAAAATAACACTATAAAAAAACTTTTTTTTTAATATAAGTTGTAACTGTTCCCTGGTTTTTATGGACGCGACAAGGTGCTCTTAATATTTTAATATCAGATCTATATTTATTTTTGTAGTTGGCATTGATTTTCAAAACCTTTCAGCAAATAATTTCGATTCGCGATTGGTAATTTATGATTGCCAATTTTACCTGCTAAATGCAACGAATGCCAATTGCGATTGGTAAATTTGACAATCACGATTACTAAAAAGTAATCAAAAAATACTATGATTGATGAGAGCGAATAGCGATTGATGGGTCAGCCAACATCTGCTGCAAGCATTTGTTTTGTGTGACTAAGTAAATATTGAAATTTATTAGTCTGAGTGTTTTATGTGGATAGAAAGTACTAAAGCTACAGAATCCCTAATAACCTGTTATCAAAAACTTTTCAGCCATCGCGAATTTTAAATCAGTGATCGCAAATCGAAATTATCTGCTGAATGGGCCCTATATTCTCAAATTTTAAAAAGGTGAAGGGTGATATTTTGAGCTAAGTTTTTTAAAAATCGAATAAAGCACTCAATTTGCTTCATATATTCAAAATTTTTAGTGTAATCGATAAATTGGCCTTTGCCATTTTCTTTAAAAAAAAAACTTCATGAAATGTTGTCCGCAGATCCGTTTCAAATGGTCCATTCGGAAGCTCCAATTTTGACGAATTGACATTTCACTTTTCACAGAGCACGAATTTTGATAATAAATTTCAACAATTTGCAATCGTTGCTCGTTTGTAAGTCTTTTCATGATAAAATGGCAGAATACACTGAAAACGTTTCACTTTGACAGATGACGTTTGGACGCCATTACCAACCAGTTCTGCCAACCTTAAAAACTTAACTCTAAAAGTCACCCTTTATTTCAAATCGCTTTACTTTTGTCATTTAATCTAATAACTAAGCATATTTTTGTATCACCTTGCATATGAAGTCAAACAGTTTTAGTTAGAAGTGCAATATGATTAAATGAAATGGCTGTTAGGCTAATACGAAATTCACTAGAAATTTCTTTCAAGGGCTTATTGAATGATTAACAAAATTGGGTGTTTTTTATGAGAGTTTGATAATTTAAGATCACGTTCTTTCCAAGGATAATATGGATGGTAGCTAAGGTCGTGGTCGGATTGATCTAATACTTTCCCTATATTTTCAAATGGTAATTGGGACCATTGTGCACTGATTCAGTTTAAAAAATGGTTTTTGAAGCAAAACGAGCCGCGTGTTTGGTTCGGTTTAGTGGTTCAAGTTTTAATTATTTTCACTCCCGATACCGCTTTTCGACTTAACAAATCTTAATTAAATTATATTGAAATACTACTAAGTAACACACGATAAATTCGCGCAAAAGGGTCGATATGATTAGCTGAAGTCAAATTTCATTTAGAGAATATACCAAACATTATCTTCACCCAAATCTAAGGCTTTACTGTGTTTCACTTCAATTTTCTTTCAAATGTATGACGAAGACTTTACGACCTGTACATTAATTTAGCTACCATTTCACTTCACTTCATTCCACTTTGGTAGCCCAAAAGCTTTTCAGCTGCGTCTCCTAAATCAGCCTTAGTAAGTATCATAAAACTTCTTTTGGTCCGTTTTGCTTCTTCTCGGGGTCAACACAAATCAGCATAAGCTACAACTACATATCGGACAATAGCATTTTTATGTGTTAAATCTTTATGACAAAAGGTCAGCAGCAACTGGCAAATGCAAACTAGGACAAAAAAAAGTTGCACACAAACTTTCCCGATTGCCTGTAATAAATTCGGATAACTCTGGAAAGTCAAAGCCGGGCCAGAAACAATTTTTGTTTTAAGAAACACAACCCACACATCCAGGCAATCCTCAATCTTTTTATGCAGCTGCTCCTGTTCTGTTGGTTATGATTGTGATACACTTTTGCAAAAATGTTTAGCTACGTAAACATGGAGACAGACAGCGTGGGATTTGTGCGTTGACTGTTCCTCGCACACACATGTGAGTTTGTGTGTCCTTTAAATTTTATTTTATTTCATCTCATGGCCAGAGTCCTGTCCAGTTGTTGCAGCATCTGTTGCTCCTGTTTGTGATCTGGCTGCTCTGTTTGTTGACTTGTCTACGTATTTACTTAAAAAAAAATTGCTTTAAATGTAATTTTTAGATTTTCAGATGCGCCTACCAACTTGGCACTAGAATATGCATCGTCCTGAATGCTGCACTTCAGTCTGGAGTGTTACTTTTGGCCATGTACAAGTAGTACACGGGACGTTGCATGCTGTACACACACTCCAGAGCGTTTTTTCTTTCCAACCACCTACCTCCCAGCTACCTCTCGTCGTCGACGTGCCTGCTCATGAGTGGCGGTCCAGTTGGCATGCATAAATATTCAAAAACGTGCAGCTGGCGCTGTAGTAGGTGAGTGCAGATCTTTTTCTAACTGTCTGTGCATTCAGTGTGTGGCCAAAGTGCTTACTCCAGGCTCTTATAAATAAGCCCACTTGCTGGCTGTCTGCCTGAAAGAGTTTAGGCCTGGGATTTTTGGCAAATGCCGAGGGCGGGTTTGTTGCTGTAAGGAGCTTTTATGCATGGACTAGCTGATGCCTGGCTTGTCCACATGTAAATTCTATAAAATGATTTTAAATTAAATGCGGGAAAAATGTTTATACATTTTGCCATCACTCTTCCAGCTTCGCTCTCAACTTACCAAAGGGATTTTTTTTTTTAAATACTAATGGCAGACATGCATTTTTAATCAATTAAAGTGGCTTAACATGCAGTTTTGTTCTGGATAAACAAAAAATGGCTAGTGAAAATGCAGTTTTTTTAATCATTTAAATATAACAATCACTAAAAGCTGATCTCAAAACTTTTAGCAAAATAAATAATAATATTTACTAACGAATTTGGTGTTAGCAATTACTTAATGCTTTTTTCTTCTACCCGGCAAAGTATAAAGGATCGAAAGTTAATGAAGATTAGATTATATGTCTAAAAGGTCCGAACAATTTATCTTAAATCTTCTATCTCGAACCATCTCTGAGATCTGTGCGCTTATACGGACAGACGAACATGACGATTTCTACTCGACTGTTGGTGCTGATCACACTAAAGTTTTGTATTTCGCGAACAACTTTTGTGGGAATTGGCTCGTCTTGGAACACCCACAAGATCGATTGCTGTTTTGTTACAACGCGAACAAAACTTTTTAACGGCAAGATGCAAGATTTTATGCAACTAATGGTTAGGTACAAATACCTAGCTACTCTCTAAAACTGGTTATTTTTTAGTTTACGTGACAGATAAGTGCTATATAGGAGATAAGAAATCGGCCCCTAGAAAATAAATCTAAAATAATAAAAAATTGTAAACATGGAAAATTAAACTCGTCAAAAAATTCCAATATTAAATAACCCAATTTTTTTTTAGGTATTTTTGGACGCAGAATTTTATGAAAATTAAATTCATTTTGCGCTATTTCAACTATACAGAAGTAACTATATGTGCAATCAAATTATAATGTATGAAAAACTGTGGGGACATTTTATATTTTTCATTTAAAGGATAGCAAACGTATATCGGATTAATAGTTCAGATGTTATGACAGCTTATCTAAACATATCTTTTTAGAAATACCAAAATCATATACCAATATTTGGAAAACGACACCATAAAAAAATAGTGTACATTTTTGAACTGAGCTTTTCAAATTACTTCAAAAAAGTTATCAAATCGAAATATGCGGACACTTCCTTAAAATTGGTCGACCAGTTTTATTGTTAAATTAAGAAAACTCCGAGAGCAATTTCACTTTGGAAAATGGTCATAAATTTCCCTTTGTTAACAATTTTCGGGAGTACGGATATTTCGATTTATTTATTGTTTAAAAAAATTAAATTAAGAAACTCAAAAACCAATTTCCCTTTTGAAAATTGTAATTTATTTCCCTTGTTAACGAATTTCGCGCGTACTTAAAAATATTTCGATTTAATTATTGATTGAAAAATTGTTGACAACTATTTTAAATTTACTAAAAATTATCAGAGACAACGAATACTAAGATTTTATGAATTGGGTATTTCGTTTATATGCTGCAACGTGAAATTCCGCAATCTTCTAAATAATTTATATGCAGTCAGGTCTTCCCAATCAACCTTTCAAATTGCAGGACGATCCAGTTGATTAGAAGTTATCTTATGTAGACCATTAATCTCGTGACCGCTGTCGGCTGGTTCCGACAGATATGCAGCCTATATAGGAAAGAAGACCATATGCCAGATCGCTTTAAAACCGAAGGAACGGACAGCATAGTAAACGCAGACGGACAGACTGGCATGGCTGTATCAACTTAACTCGCCGTGCTCATCAAGAATTTATATATTTTATGGGGTCGAAGAAGCTTCCATCCTTATGTTACAAACATCTAGACAATTGTATTCTAACAAGGATATTAAATCTAAAAAAAATTAAAATTTTTTTTTCACAAATGCCCAAATACTACATGGGTGAAACCCTCAGAACGCTAAGCTGAACACAGCATATTCGTTTATCATTTGCAAAACATTTGCATTTTAATGCATTGCCACTTTGTAAACAAACTGGTAAAAAAAATTTTTTTTTCTAGTTCGAGCAAATTAATCAAATTGAAAACGTTAAAAAATTAACCTCTTAAAATGATTGAAGCGAATGGTCAGGTATTACAGTAATTTGTACTCGAAATAAATGTAGAAAAATGGACAAGCTTTAAACATATGTGAAAAAGTTTTTTTTTCAAATACAAAAGGAACTTTAATTTAAAGACCTGAACTCAGATGAGATAAATATTAAGTTAAGCACAATACTTCATATAAATATGAAAGCTATACAAAAGCATTAAGTATTCAGAGCTTTTCAAAAGTGTTTCTATTAATAAGAGGTATTGTGCCAAAATAAATTATTAGCTCATCTGTGTAAATATACTTCTCACTTCTAATCCCTAATGCTGAATGCTGAAAATATTTTTTTAAATAAACTAAATGATATTCTGCAACTTCTTCTTAAGCATTTCGATTATCTACGTTAATCAGATCATAAAACATGGACCTTGCTTCAGCTGACTGATCAGGTAAAAAAGAAAAAAAAAGTTGGCTTATATTGGAATGAAGTGTCAAAATTAAAAAATGGTTTACATGTCCATCCATTTCAGGGATTAGTTACTCTTGTAAGAACCATAATGACACATAGCTCTGCTTCTGCTGAACTCGAGTTTTGTCTTATAAGTTAAATTAAAACAAGCCATAGAAATAAACTTGAATTTTTTTCTGCGCTCACTAAGATGAACATTTGAATGCAAAAATGGAAAATCACAGAGGTTAATAAAATGTCAAACAGAACAAAAGAAAAAAAAAGTAATGAGAAAACTAATAACTTCTAAAATAATAAAGATTTTGGATAGCTGTTTTTTTATTTGAATGGTAATTAATAAAGGAATTATTAAAAAAAAAAATAATTTGGGGTTAAATTTTTTATTAAATAATTTTATATAAAAAATAAATTTTTTTCATATTAACGTAATAAAAATAATATACAAATAATAAAATCACCACTATTAGACTCACCTCCACTCATTTTGTTCTTTTTAAAAATAGTAACTTTGGAGATCTTAAGTTCTTAATTCGGTGTTGCGTGTGTTTTGTATGCTTAGTCGTAATTGCGAATCTTTTCTCGCCAGCGTTCTTCCGACTCTGCCCATTGTAACGGCACGGATTTTGTCGCTCTGATTAAAATTTTTAGGTATAAACCACGGGTATTCTTGCACAACCTATAACACGTCCCTGATGCCAAACGTGGATTACGCCTAATAAGGCCTTCATTTCCGCCTGTATTGTTAGACAATTGAGCGTTTTCAAAAAACCGCCTGGCTGTGTTGCTTATTTGTATGCGGACCGGCATCGATTCTATATTTATATTCTATTTCTTTCTTTATTGAGATCTCTTTTTTTGTCTGAACCACACCAAACTCCCCGACAGTACTTATTGTTTGCCATATCTTGCAGCTGTTTCTCGTATTTTTCAATTGAACACGATTTCGGACTACACATTTTATACTGATTTTTGGGCATATTATTCTCCACGATTTATCACTTTAAAAAATAAAACCTAAAATCGAATACTACTATATTTTATATTTCAAAACTCAGTCGACGCTGATACGAAATAAGAAAAGGAGCATGTATTAAAGAAATAGTGAATAGTAAAATAGCCATGCCCGTCTACGGACTCGATGCCATCTCTCCTCCCTCAGTTTAAAATATATTTGAATATATATCGCTCACTTAATTGACCCACGGCATTACCCAAAAAACACACTGTTTGAGTTAATGATGCAGAAATATTCGTCCAATCATAAACCAACTTGTGTCAAATTTTCATACAAAAATCTTTTATACTCTTCGCTTAAGAGCGACTTTTCTCAGTTGAGCCGTCGCACTTAAGGCACCCAAATGAATTTGTTTTAGCAAAAAAATTCTCAATTTATAATATATATTTTTTTATTTATAAACATTTTACTTAATGGATTTGAAGTTATAAGATTCTGCAAGGTAGAAACACAATGAAAACTTAGAAGGCAATTTTCTAAAAATCGTTTTTTTTTTAATCATGAACTCAGAAAAGAGAACAGATAACTTTTAGCTTTAATCCTGTACAAACGGTGTCAATTGTACGCAAAGAACGAAAATACTTAATACAAGTAAAACATACTTGGTTAAAGTAAGATTTTTTCAATCCCGAAATACTTAATTTTAGACCGTTTAGGAATACATTAAGTATATGTTGTGATTTTCCAAGGGCTTTTAAACCTTATTGTTAGAACGAAATGGTCTAGAACCAATCCCGATTTGTTCTTATTAGATTGATTCGTACTAAGTTAAGGTACACCCAAGAACGAATCATACTTAATATTTGAAGTACAAAACGGTATAAATTCTATCCCGTTCTTCAAGAACGATCGAGTACAAAAAATTCTTGATTTGAGTTAAATAAGAACAAAATTCTTAAATCTTCGAACTTGATTTAAGAATTTTGTTCTTATTTAATTCAAATCAAGAATTTTTTGTTATTTAAGGAACATTTTGGGTAAATTTTAAACTTAAGACTGATTCGTACTTAGTTTAATTTCAACCAAGTATGAATTATACTTGAAATTTTAAGTACAAAACGGTGTAAATTCTGTCCCGTTTGTTCTAGAACGCTGGCAGCCGTTTTTTTTTTTTTTTTTTGAGTGTGCCGTTGTTGAATTAAGTGAGCTATATGTATGTATCCGACCGCTAGTTCAATGGTCTGAAACTTTTAAATTACTTAGAAAACTCCTAAAGCACCGTAACGGAGCAATAGAGCAATTGTGATTTTGTAGATGGAAGACTGAAATTCTGGTTATGACCTACTCTTGTTTTTAAGCAGGATTATAAAGAAAATAGCTGGGAAAAAATGGATTACTATACATCGTCGCTTATGCTATTTTGCATATTTAATTAAGTAATGTACGATCGAAATCCAGGCAGAACTATTACAAAAAAATACCACAAAACTTAATGTTCACCGTACTGATCAATATTTTTATAAGTAAAATCCGAAAAAGATGCATATATGTATTTGTATTAAAGATGGGAATTGAAATGGGTCCTCAGGCAGTTCGGTAAATTTTAAAATCTATGGGTCGTCATAAGTTGAATTTTTAATTACGAAATTAAAAAAATCTCGTGTGATTTCCTTCTAAAAATAAATCTTTTAAAGTTAGGAATATTCGTCCTGCACCTATCTCTAAAATGTATCTGGTAAACAAAATATATCGGCCCTGTTCCAAATTCTATTTCGAGATCAAATAAATTATTCGTATATAGAATGTGATAAAGAAGTCTACGGCTAGTAGATTAGGTTTGAAAAAACTCGGAATTCTTCTAGCAGTTAAAACCGATTTCTCAATGCCAAGTGGATTCATTTCGAGAAAAAAACTACGTGATCTAGTAACCACAGATTTTCTTGTCACCTACATATAAATTAATAAAATTACAATTCAGGTCCGTATATGTTTTCGGCTTCTGTAAGAACTTTTAATCTGATAATATCGGCTAACGGATTCGGTTTCGATTACGGTTTTAACCTTTGAAAATAAATACGTCAGATCGAAGAAATATATTATTTAGCTGCCATTGAAACGAACTGTCGAAAATCACACTTATGTATTTTAATCATCCAAACGTAAGCGATTCTAACTAAAACAGTTTCAGACCCTGAGACCTCAAAGCGGTTTTATCTCAACTAAGTCTAGCCCTAAAATAATTAATATTTTGAAATAATCACAATTCAATGCCGATTAACTCTTACAACAAGAATTTGCCTGAACAATTTTCATTGTAGAAATCTAAGAAATTCTTAGGACAACACCAAAACATTCTTGAAACAAAATAAGGGCACATAGAAATATACAAAATGTTCTTGGCTCAATCTCATAAAATACTTAAGCTTTTTTAAATATGTTCTTAAAACGAGGTTTCAAAACTGAAAAGATCCAAAGGACATAAATTAACTAAGGAGCAGAAATCTGACATCACAAAACTGGTAGAACCAGTTGATTATTTTAAAGAGATAGATAAGTGTGTATAATATCTGCAGGTTTTTATTCAAGAAATTTTAAAACTTTTTTTTACGAATAATTCCATAATTCAAGAATTTTCTTTATACAACATTTTGAATCAAATATTGTGCATTAAGCAGTACTTGCTCCTCACTTCAATGCCTTGAATATCTAACAACTCTGTTTGGCACACTTTAGCCGGGGAATTTGAATGGCAAAATAACTTTTGACACACAACTGACAGGCAAAGTGTACAGCAAAATAACCCAAGACTTTTGAGTATTTTTTGATTTGAAACTGCTTAAGGTGGCAGACACATGTGGGGTTAAGCTAAAATGGCCAACAGATTGCTCCATAAATGCAGTTCTAGGAATAACGAAAAAAAATAAGCCCATGAATATATTTATGCAACTTACATGCGAAGTTCATTAAAATGTGATTACACTGCAAGTGGCTCGATAAACATTGAAGATTACCAGAGAGTTTACGTGGCGTATGATTAATTAAAATCGCCTGCAAATTGGCGGATTTGTCATATGCAGCAGAGAAAATATTTAATTAAATCGCGGGACGTGTTACAAACAGCCACAACAATCAACGGGCGAAAATGCTTATGAAGTTCACAAACAACAATGTGTAAAAACGGCAGGTTGAACACGCGCGCGCGTTATACTTTAAAATTTTAATAAAGTCATCCACACGCACGACCGAGGTGAAGGCGCTGGCCGACTTAACCGGGCGGGCGGCTTTCTTGCCTTTGTTTCTTGCACATCAATTTTTAATATCTATTTAACATTTCAATCAGCGTCAAAGCTGCGAATGCCTGCACTCGTTATGTTTCGCATGCGAAACTCAATTAATATTTAATTTTTCATTTATTGTATTTTTGTGTGTGTTTTGCTTGCAATTTCCATGACGCATCGCGGAATGGTAATAAAATTAAACGGCCTCAAACAGCCCACGCACACGCACACTTTCGCAGAGCCACAGGCAACGACGCGACAGGATAACCACCAACAGTGTCAGTCAGTGGGTGCTTTGTGGATTTAAGGCGTTGGTAGCGCGTATCCTTGAGTACACCGTAGCGTCACGTTCCGACACGAATACGAAACTGAGCAGCGGTAATGGCAAAAACTGGCACGAGTACCAAAATGTCCTTGTCCGTCGTCGTCGTCGTGGTGGGGATATTTGCGCTCGTTTAGCTCGTGGCCGCTTCGTCTGTGTGTGCTCGTCGTGCATCGTTTTCACTCAATTACGAATGAAAGTAAAATTGTGCACGAGCGCCGAGACTCGGCACGACTGAGTTTGTTTTGGTTTAAATTGCATTGACTTGATGATGCTTGAGGCAACGAGAAGTGGGCCTATCGTAAGTACTTTTATTTTAGCCTTTGGCTTTATGTTGAGAGTTTGGCTGAAGTATGCTTTCTTGGCTCAAGTGAAGGGAAATGTAAATAGTAAAAGGACTTTCCTATGGGCAAGTAGGTCTTCCCTGAATTGATAGTTTACTTATCAAACATACAGAAAAGTGGTCATTATTTGGCTAAGAAGTTACCTCAAAGACTTCGTTGTGACACACTAAGCCAAATATTTAAGGCAAAGAGAAAATTTCCCTTAACTTTCTTGCACTCTTCTTATGCCCTGCGTCGGCGCCTGGCCACACTTCCAGTCAGCACTTGAGGAAATATAAGAGATTTCTAAGGTACTTTTTCGCTTTATTCAGCAGCAATAAATATCATTTGAAAATGAAATAATAATAAAATAATTTATGAACTACCATCATCAGTTGGCCTGAAAATGCTGAAAATTGTTATTTGTTTAATAGTTGATTTATATAAATTAATTAAGCTTACCAACAAAAATACTTAATTCAAAAATTTTTCTTCATTTTCATGATCTTCCATATCTGCAAAGAGAACCAAGTTGTTATATATAAATGTACTAAAAAGCTTCGCAAATGCTTACCCGATCATGCTGATTAGCCAATGGTGCACGTACCACCGGCTTAACAATCTTCTTGGAGTCCTTGACTACCTTGATGCCTTTGTTGGTAATGTTTTCTGCTTTCTCGGGCATTTTGTTAAGTTTTTGAATTTGATGATTTGATTCAATAATAATTTTTTGTCAATCATTTACTTTCCAAGTGGTTTTTTTTTTAACATATTCTGAATTTTGGTTGACGCCTTCTAGATGCCAACAATTTGTGGAAAACAATTACTCACCGTATAGGTCAGAAGATCCTGTAAAAAGACAGTCGAGTGAATATCAGTGAGAGTGCCCAGTCCAGTGTGTGTTTTCCAAGCGAGTGCGAACTACCAACGCGTGTGATGGAATCAGAGAGCTAAATCAACGGAACGAGAACCAAAGAGCGTCGAGGAAGATTGGCCAGAGTGAGTGCTGGTTAAGATTTGAAAGCTCCCAGGCTGTGCAAAACCAAGATGTGTCGACGAAAACTGTGCGATTTGGCCAGTAGAGTCAGAAAAAACCAAGGGCCAGCGGGCAGAAGCCAGAAATACCAGACTATTGCTAAGCGTACAGCGAACCGTGGTGCCGGCGTTGTCGGGTTTCAGCAAGAAAACGTGCAAGCGTCTCAAGTAATAGTTTAAGCCCACAATCCGCACTAAAACTAAGCCGTATAAGTAAAAAATAGCCATCTGTGAGAAAATCGATTTAAGGGTAATAAACAGGCAAGAAAACAAAACAAATATAAACTACGTTTATGCTATTAAAAAATCCTGCGTTTCACTCCTCAAAGTATGCAATTTTTATTTTCTGTAAGAATTATTTATTTGTCCGGATTAATTTATAGTCGGCATCATACCACACCAGTTAAAGGTATACAAAAATAATTAGTTTTAAGCTGGGATTAATCCCGAAACGAATATCGGTTTCGGTACCGGTACCGGTGCGTACCGAATTGAGAATATCGGTTAAAGGTTCTATTTCGGTTTTTATTTTATTTAGGTTTTTGGTTCCGATACGGTACTCAGATTTTTATTTCGGTGTAACGGTACGTACAATTAAAATTTTTTTTGATATTAAAAATTTATAATTATTTCAAGATATCCAAAAAATTAGGGGATGCAATAGAACTAAAAAATTGCGTTCTAAGAATACGCCACATAAAAAACGATTTTTTTAATATACCGATTTCCAGCCCTTTTTATTTTTTGACGAACAATTTTGCTTCTGTCTTTTTATTTACGTTTTCACAAAAGTGTTGCCTACTTTGTAGGGCCCGCATAGCGCATACGCCATACGCCACATATTTTCAAATACATTGCCTACTTTGTGGGGCACGAATTGCGTATACGCCACATTTTCACGAATGGGTTGCTAACTTTGTAAGTAATTTTTATTTATCACCAACTCCTTCTTATTGCAATCTTCAAATGTCTACCAATCGGATCAGGCAACTCAGAATTTAAGTCCAAAATATAAAAAAAAACTCTCACATTTCAGAAACACCGACATTTGGATTATATGTTTTTAGAAAGAACTGATTCCAAAAGCTCTAGCTATTTTCGAAACACATCGAATATAGAAAACTTGCATAATGTCTAGAGAGACTACTGTTCCACTACCCGAGTCTATACCATGCTTAACTAAACAGCACATCTTAGATTTCAGTTTTTAATCGTGTTGACATTATTATATGTATGCGGAATCGAGCCCACAACCACCCGCATAGTATTGTCTCATTTCTACTAAGTTCCACATATCGGACATCTTGCGAGTCGGTGTCAATTGGTTTAAATGCTGATTAAATTAAAAGATAAATATAACACAATACTTGACAAGTTTCTTTGAGATTACTTTTTTTTATGTGCTACGATGATATAGGAACATTTTGCTTTAAGAAGTTGGATGTTAGATGTTGCTCAGTGTGATTATCTTAAAGTACCATTACAGTGACGAAATGCAGCGTAGATCGGATACGGACCTGAAAAGTTGCAAAGTATTGTAAGGATATTTCAGAATATTTTATTAGATCACAACATGCCCAAATTGTGTTTTTTCCCAAAATGCGGGGGTGGCAACCACTTAACTCATCGGGGGAAACTATGTATGGCGGATCGATAAGTAGTGATGATTAAAATACATGTCTAAAAAGTTTATTAATACATTTTCGAAATTGTGGGAGATATAAGGCTTTTTTAAAATTGCGGTAACTTTCACTACGTTCATTTCAGGAAATGATATATGGCGGATCGATAGGTAATGATGATTGAAATATATGTCTAGAAGGTTCGAACAATCTATGATCAAAATTGTGGGAGATATGAGGTATTTTCCAAATTGCGTGGGTGGCAACTCTTCTATCGTCCATCTGATCAGAAAGATGTAACGGATCGATAGGTAAGATTAATATGTCTGAAGGATTTCTAGTATTTTCAATTGTGAGATATGAGGTATTTTTCAAATTGCGGGGGCGGTAACTCTACTATGGTTCATCGATCGAAAAACGTGCGACGATAGCGATGATTAAGATATGTCTAGAAGGTTCGAACAATCTATTCTTTAGATTGAGGTTTTTTTCATATTGCGGGGCGGAGGCGTGCAACCGACGCAGACAATACAAGTCACACTGAAAAATGAGCTCTAGCCTATAGTCCCTGAGATCTAGGTGTCAACAGACGGACGACACGACAAACAACAACGACATCTATACACTCGCTATGAGCATCAATAAACTTTATGGGGTCGGAAGTTTCCCCCTGTTACATACATTTCACGAACTTATATGAGGGTATAAAAGGTAAGGAGATGATGGCTGAGTAAAATTTTGCGAACTACGTGAGAAGCACGTTATCATACGGAAAAGTGATCATTACTGAAGTCCCCCCCAGGGACCTTACCTGATGAAGGCTGTAATACAACTTCTTACTCTTTCTTCTGTCGGTAAGCCCAACTGGACCCTGCCAAGTTGTAATTAATGTTTTAAATAAAAGACTGAAAAACTTTCATTTGAGTATATTGAAAAAAACAATTAAGTTCGTTTATTTCGCTTAAAATCACAAAAATAATTGTCTTTTGGCGGATTGAAGAACATTCATCATCAAATATTGTTTCACCCAACAGAATATTGTAAAAAAAACATATTTTATTGTTTAAAATTGTTTCAGAATTACAATAAATAAAGGAACATATTATGATATATTTCGCTAGTAAGGACTTTCCCCTATCAGGATGATTTTAGACTTTTCCCTTACGCCCTTGCAAACAGCAAACCGCACCGAACCCCAGAACCGGTTCTGTTCGGCTAGTGTCGAACCCCATGAAAATAATCACGAGAACCCGAACCCGAACCTAACCCAGATTTCAAATTATGGGGTTCGGTTCTAAAAAAATTGCAGAATTCTTTTGCACTTTGATGATAAAATGTATTTCATAATTATGAACAAAATGTATCCATCAATGCCCAAGTATGGACGGCGGTCATTCAATTTGCATCCGAAACTGTATTCTGGGTATTATTTGTTCGTACGGAGTTGCAACGGCACGGTGAATACAAAGGAAAAGTTGTACATCATCTGAATTTCTTAATTTTTTACCAAGTCACAATTTAAATACTTTTAGCATTTCACTCCCACACTATGCCAGTCAAAGCCTGTGGCGGTCCCATTCTTGCAAAAATAGCTCGCTAATTCCGGAATATATGAACGTGTTCGGCCACAGTTAGGGGGAGACATACCCTATGTTAAGTCACGTCACTGCAGTCATCAAATCACATGACATATAAATAGCACAGTGATTTGGTGACTACAAGTCACTGTGACTTAATCAGAGAAATGACTTTCTGGAGTGCAAGTTGGCAGTATCGCTGAACTCTTCAAACATACATACAATGTCTGATTGTCTTGTCCAATCTAGACAGATCATTTTGTGCTTGAATGCCAAAAAACTGCAGCATTTTATAAGGCTTCTCTTCTTAAACTCTATTAAATTATTTATTATGTACATAAAAATATAAAATGCAATCTTGAACCCGAACCCGAACCGGAACCTCGGTTCTCAATTTAAAGGGAACCGGTTGTGGAACCGAACCCCTAGCGTAAGGGTTCGAACCCCGAACCGAACCCCTGTCGAAATTGGTGGGGTTTGCAATCGAAGTAAATGTTTTACTCCACCAACTCAGAGTTTGGCTTGTGACTCAACGAGCAATAAAATTTCAACCTTTTCAGTCTGAGCAAAGCTTTTCCTTCTACTTAGTTTTTTAAAGGCGATTGTCATATGTATATTAATATTTAGTAAGGGACTTGTGGACATACCCTCGTCGATTCATTATAATTGTGTGGCATCAAGCAGGTAAGAATGTCTGGCCAACAGTCTGAGCTTTGCCCGCCGGCCTTATGACGAATGCTCCTCCTCTCCGTCACTCAGCCAGCCAGCCAGCCAGTCAGTCAGTCAGGCGGCAGTCGTCATGGGAACACACACACAGTATCACTCGCTCTCACGCTATTCTGGCACATACTCGTAGACATAAATATACGGCATAAGAATATATGCTCATACATCATAAATGTCAGCGCCTGAAATTGCGCATAAAGCCATATAAATGAGTCTACTTTAAGGCGCACTATATTTATGTATTTTTCGCGAAAATTGTCGCACTTGCATGAAATATATCTTAGGCCATAGATGGCTTGACATTTTCCTTTTATTTCATTTTTTTTTTTGTAAATTAATTTGCATAAATTATGGCATATGAGGGGAGCGTTTTGAAGCATAGGCCAAACGCTTGCTATTTATCAGGGAATGCCACAAATTCCCTCAAAATGTTGGGCTCACAGCGACAATCGCTCATTCATTTAGTTAGTCCGTCAGGCAGTCAGTCGCCCATTCCATTTGTAATTTGCATTTTCGCACGGGTATTGTCCACGAAGCAGGAGCAGCAACAAATCCCCAACCCTCCCCCCCGAGGGCAACAGCAACAATGTTGATTGTCTGCTAAAGAGCATAAAGTCGTAATGGACTGAAGGCAAATAAACATAAAATGCCATAGAATTTGTGGGCACACAAAAGGAGGCAAACTGTAAGAATAGCGCAAAATATATAAAAAAAAAGAAGAGAAATAAGACTCGTAGAATGGAAAATGCACGCGTACGCTCAAATGTTACGGCAAATCACTTTATTTCAGTTTATTTCACTTGTTTTCAATTTTCTCGAACACTTTACGTTTGTCACTGGATGATGCTGATGATGATGGAAGAGGGGGATCACGTAGAGCGGTCAGGCCAATCAGCGACAACAGCTTGATTGGTTCATCTTTCCTGTCACAAAATCGAACGAATAATTGAGTTATAAAATATTTGGCACACCCTTTTCACTTTGACAATTAACCAAACTATAAAATGTTCAAAATTTGAACACCTGATAGAAAAGCTCTCCCACACGCCAGACACACGCACATTTAAGCCAATTAGCATTTATGTGTGACGCCGGCAATAGCAAAATGCGTTACATTTTCATCAAACGCACGACACTTTGTTTTAATTTGAGCAACCGCACGCACACACTCAGCTCTCACATACAGTGACAACTTTGGTTTGGTTTCGTCATGGATTGCTGGCCACATTCTTCGCTCTAGAAACTCCAGCGTTTGTTTGTGTCGCCCATTGAATCCCAAAGGTCCTCGCACAGGATATAACATTGTTTTGGGCAATTCGCTTTTACTGTGATTAATTTAAATGTGGTTGCTCCCAGCCCCCGCGTGCTCCCCTCCATGGCCGTGACGAGTGTACGCAGGCGGATCACGTGTGTGGCTTTCATAAATATTATTCAAAACCCCTCGGCCGCCATTTTAAATCGAATTGCTCATGGGCTCATGATGAATACAATTAGTCCACGAAGACAACGCCTAGAGTTGTCGTGCTAATGAGGAATACCCTGATTGTGTGGTTGGGGATTAAACCAAAAGCAGGAAGCAAACGAAAAAGGGAGCATTAAATGTATGGAATTTATTTGAGCAGAATGTTCTTTAATGCGGGAAATAAAACAAATATTTTATAATCATTGAATCAACTGAAACTGAAACCATATACCGAAAAGCATCGATTATAGCTTAGAAGCAGAAAACGATATTTTCAAATGAGAACCGATATTTTGGGAGCCGAAAAGAACCTTAATATTGCAAAGGATCAGTAATGTTTATTTTATACACTTGCAAACTCATAGAAATATTTAAACTTATATATTCTTGATCAGGATGACGTGGTAAGTCGATTGATCTTTGTCTGTCTGTTTCTCACCAACTAGTCAGTCAGTTTTGAAGCTATCGAGCTGATATTATGCACAGAGTCTTCATTTCACTGCACGCAACTAATATGTCGGTACCGCCCGAATCAGATGACATTATCTTATAGCTGCCATAGAAACGATCGGTTGTAAAATAGGTAATAGTGAAAAAACTTTTTTGTTTTCAATGATAGCTTCAGAAAGCTCAGCATTATAAATATAAGCTGTCAAACAAAATGTGGTTAAGATCGGATGACTATATCTTATAGCTGCCATAGAAACGATCGTTCGTAAAATAGGTGTTAGTGAGAAAAACTTTTTTGTTTTCAATGATAGCGTTCTTTAACTCAGCAATTATGAATGCCTTATATTTCTTAAAATTGGTTGAAGATCGGATGACTATATCTTATAGCTACCATAGGAAAGATCGGTCGTAAAATGGGTCTTAGTGAGAAAAACTTTTTTGTTTTCAATGATAGTGTTCTTTAACTCAGAAATTATGCATTATGTCACACAGTTATAAAAAATTTGGTTAGGATCGGATGACTATATCTTGTAGCTGCCATAGGAAAGATCGTTCTCTAAGTAAGAAAACTATTTTTGATATAAATTATAGCGTTTGTAAACTTAATTAAAATGCTTCCAAACAGATTTGGAAAACTTGGTCGGAATCAGAAAACTATATCAAATAGCCGATCGCACCGATCAAGGACCGATCGGTCGGAAAATAAGGCTTATTTAAAAAACTTGTTTGTTTTTAATGATAGCGTGCTCAAATTTTAAGTCAACAATTAGATTCTTAATGATTTTGAGTTTTCAAATACATATCTGACATCTATATCCCATATACAGGGTGTATCTTATGGTGGTATCCGAAGATTTTTTTAAATAATTTGACAACCAATAAATGCTTTTTTTATTGAACTTTTTTAAGATGGCATCGGCCAAGTGACCACCTCCAGATGCCATTTTTCGGCATTTTCCATCACTTTTTTGAGTGTTTCGGGTTGAATGGCAGCGATTTCTCGGCGTATATTGGTTTTAAGTTGTTGGAGAGTGGCTGGTTTATGCGCGGTCAAATCTGACAAACGAGCCGGCCAGTCGAAATCGCCATATTTCGATATCAATTCATGGTTAGACGGGCTGTATGGCATGTTGCGCCATCTTGTTGGAACTTTTTTATAGAAAGGTACGCAAATCGACCCTCAACAACCGCCACATGTCCATGGGGGACATGCCAAACTGCTGAGCACGATGTCGGACCGAAACTTGTTGGCGTGCCGCGACGTCGGCGGCTACAGCTGCTATTGCCTCCAAACTCCGTCTGGTACGAGGTTAATTCCGTCGTGTAGCGGTTGCCAAAGATCCTGTATCATTGAATTTTTCCACCAAAGCACGAATAGTCCTCAGAGTACATACACAATACATAAAGGAAGCTTTGGATATCCATCCCGCTGTTTCGGAAGGTTTCCACCTTCTTTAGCAGTGGTTTTCTGCCTGACGAACTGCAGATAAGCAACTGCCTTCTCAAGACAGGAATGCCATAAATAGTTGGGGTTAGAGACCTCGAAAAAAATATTCATAAATAAAATTTATTGAGTAATTAAAAAATCAAAATGGTAATAATTCATATAATTTGCTCGATCTCCATTTCAAACTGTTTTTTTTTACAAAATTCAATAATTGGCTAAAATGGTAAATTTTGTTTTTTTTTTAAATTTAAATGAAATTTGTGCAATTAATGAAATGTAATTGGTCCTTGGTATTAAATCTTCTCACCTCAGGTGTAAATCAATTCAGTTTTGGTTACATTCAAGCACCTAGAACCAGATAGCGCTAGCTAACGTCAATGTGTGCGTGCAGCCACATATACGATCATGCATCATAATCCAACACCCGACTCACACAGAGACACCCAAAGGGAGTACAGCACACGCACACAGATATACATCAGTTGCTTTGTAATTAATTACTTCACACATTGACGCCGGACAGCGTCGGTTGTGCTCCATATACATACATACAAACCGAGAGTACGAGACACCGACACCAACACAAATGTAAACTTTACTCTCCGCTCCCCGTTGATGTTGTGATTGTTGCTGCTGCTCATGCTAACTAATATTGTTACCCAGCTTTTTGGATAGTTAGCTGCATGTTTGGTTAGCTGGTGGTAACGCTCGTTGTTGTTGCTGCTGTTGCTCCTGCTGCTGTTCATATCGTAAATTATGTGCCATTTATGCGGCATGGGCTTGAAATGGAAATTTGTCCCATTTGTTGCTCAAGCGACACAGTCGAGACACTTGAGTATTCATAGGGGAAGGATTGCTCCTTAGGGCAAAGTTGTTTGGCATTGATTTATGTGACCAAGTAAATTTGGCTAAATATTAAATTAAAACGTTAAACACAAAACGGTTTTTGGGATGCAACAAGAACAGCCTGGTACACTGACCTTTGACTTCCAGGCACAAGGCAGGCAAAACTTACTGCTCTCAAATAAATGATGCCTTCAATTAGACCAACAAAAGTTTCGCTAACAACCCGTCAGTCAGCTGCAATTATACCCGTAGCAAATTTAGTTAGCGCCTCGACACTGCACTGTAATGCATATGCCACGCTGTCCAAGGAGGATTGGCAACGTAAAATACGTACAAGAAAATATATAAAATTTTCCTTCAGCTGCCAGGTGGTGGGCGGTTTGTTTGTTTGTTGCCCGCCTGCAACTCGCTGTTATTTTTAATGAGGCAGCCGGGTACGTTGCACAGTGGGTCTTAGAGAGATTGGGTCGGTTTTAATACTGATTTAATTTTCTATATTGGAAACTCATTCTTTAAATGAACAAAACAAATTCGTAACTTTAAAGTATTTCCAATTAAATTCTTTTTTTTTATAAGCAGACTTGCCAATTTTTTCATTTTTGGCCGACCCACTTGAATTCTAAGCCACAGTGCGGCATGGGTTGTAAAGGAGGGGGGGGGGGGGGACCACAAGCAAAAGAAAAAGCGAGCTTGATTAGGGGCGCAGTAGGGCGCAGGAGCAGCGTGGCATAGACATCTTGACTTAATTATGAGTTAAAATTAGTTGTGCCTTCAAATGAAGTTTGGGCAATGTAAACTTCAAAATGCAAAATTACGTATACGCCACGTAAGCCAAGTTGGACATTTAAAACGCCAGCCGAGATTTCTAATTAAACTTTTAGGCAAAAATAGTTGCATATTTGATTATGCTGCTGACCAATAAGCGCAATCATGCAGCATCAACAACTTAAATAACAACAACAACAACTGCAGCAGCAACAACATCACCACTCTCAACTGCAATTAACTGGCGCATAATTGTATGGGCCAAAGTGTTGGCTGACCAGCAAAACAAACTGTTGGCTGAAACTCAAAAGCGGCAACAATTTATGCGCACAAAACACCAACAAAACATTTGGCGAAGTGCGCAGCCAACAACAACAAAAAAAAAAAACAATGTCAATATAAATATAAAAACAACATCCACATCAAAATCTCGCATCGCAGCATGGAAATTTGCCAGCCGCTTTCTGCTCTGTGGCTTCCACATTGCAACCAAAGCGCATTTGCAAAATTTTCACCTTTTTCATGGAATGCTTTCATGTAGAGCTGCATGCAAACATTTTTAAACAAATTGCTAACTAATATTCAGACTAATACCAAATGCCACACTATGGCTTTGGTTAGCTATTCTACACACATAAACCATACATTTTTCCAACTCTTGTTGGAAAGTTAACTATTTATGTGTTAAGCATATTTGCAGTTTTGTTGTTATATTTTGAATTTTAACAGCTTATTTTCAACACCCTTGCAGAGGATTTACGATTGGTACAGAAAAGTGTCGAGTTGTTAATCGGAGAGTGAACAAAAATGAGTTTCTTACTAAACTGAACAACTGAGCAACTTGAGTAGTTTAAATTTTATAATTTAATAGACTCATGTACTCAAAATAAAATAAACGACATAATCCTCAAATCCTAATATTAATTTATGTTTTCGTAATGTGTGTATAGGCTAATAATTGTGCTGATGTTTTTCATTCGAAAAATTGAACGAGAAGGCAAAGCTAACTTCGTCTGCGCCGAAGTTTTAATACACTTGAAAAACTTTACTCCAACTGATTTAACTGGAAAAATATATATAGGATAAAGATATCAGATATTCAAAATTTTTAAATCATTGATAATAAAAATTTGATACCATAAAAAAAAACTTTTCTTAGTAAAACACATTTTCCGACCGATCGGACCTATGGTAGCTATATGCTATAGTCATCCGATTTGGATAATTTTTTTCAAAATTATGTGAAAGCATATAAAACTAATATATACCAAGATTGGGGACGCTACGAAAGAAAACAAACAAGTTTTTCTCACTAGAAGTAGTTTTTTGACCGACCGTTTATATGGCAGCTATATGCTATAGTCATCCGATTTTGATAAATTTTTTCAGAAATGTGTGGAAACATATAAAACAAATATATACTACGATTGGAAACGCTACGATGGAAATCAAAAAAGTTTTTCTCAAAAAGACTTATTTTTCGACCGATCGGTCCTATGGCAGCTATATGCTATAGTGATCCGATTTTAATACATTTTTCCAGAATTATGTGGAAGCATATAAAACTAACATATACCAAGATTAGTAACGCTACGATGGAAAACAAAAAAGTTTTTCTCACTAGAACTAGTTCTTAGACCGATTGTTCCTATGGCAGCTATATGATATAGTCATCCGATCCGGCCGGTTCCGACATATTAGTTGCGTGCAGTAAAAAGAAGACTCTGTGCAAAATTTCAGCTCGATAGCTTTAAAACTGAGAGACTAGTTCGCGTAGAAACAGACAGACGGACAGACGGACGGACGGACAAGCGGAAATGAACTCGGCTCGTCGTCCTGATCAAGAATATATATAGTTTATGGGGTCGGAAATGAATATTTCTATGCGTTACAAACTTCTGGGCAAAATTAATATACAATTTTCATGTGTATAAAAACGAGAAGGCTAAGTTAACTTTGACTGTGCCGAAGTTTTAATACACTTGAAAAACTTTACTCCAATTGATTTAACCGGTAAAATATATATAGGATATAGATATCAGATATTTAAAAAATTTTTAAATCATTGATCGGTCCAATGGCAGCTATATGCTATGGTCATCCGATTTTGATAATTTTTTTCAAAATTTTATGAAAGATTAAATAATTAAATTAAAATTCTATAGACAATTTTTGAAATAAACAGGAGAAATAAAGAAACAGTGAAAAGAGTGCCCACACAGAAGTACACCACCTGACTTCCCGGTTCGTCACCAGATATCAGATCTTTCCCCACATATGGGACGTCAATTCACCACTGTTATCCTTATAAATATTCGGCCAAGATAAACCTTCTATAGTTCATTACGACTTTAATATATTCAGCCAGATTTGGCCACCCTACACCTCAGTTTAGGACCTTTATCACCTCCAACTCGGACAGCTCTGCTTAATTAAGATGTCGGTATCTGAATTTCCGATATATCGGACACCTTCCTATGAGGTGTAACACCGATACGACTTCTTCCATGTTGCAAACCGGTTCATAAACTTGTGACAATGCATAGCCTTTGACTCTTTGTTAGTGACATTTGTTAATGATTTGACGATATCAAATTGTCTGACAGATATTTCTCAACGATATTTAGGTCATAGAACTACGAAGGCTACTCCATTAAATTTACATTTGGTTCCTTATTCAACTTTTTTACCACTCAATAGGAATGAAGAGAAATAATTGCCTGAAACCGTCAAAAATAATCTTAAAATTAGGCAATTTGTTCTCAAAATTACGCCAAAGACATCATAATCCTAACTTGCTGATGATTTTAGATTTTTAGGTCGTTTTCACCTTAATTTAAGGCCAAAAGTTATAAATACTTTTTTAATTTACCTTCCTCGTCTGGGAATCAAACTCGGGACCACGGGGATTGGAACACAGGAATGGCTGCACCTCAGCTCACACGACCATGCACCTCATACGGCAACAGGCGCTAAATGATTTAAAACAATGCAGCCGTATGTTATGCTCTGAGTGTGTAATAGAAGTGGTGGTCTAGTGGGTAAGACTGTTGACTTAGAATGCCGAGGTCGTGGGTTCAATTCCTTTTGGAACCTGATAATTTTTTTTGGTTTTTTTTTAACATTTTTTATTTTTTGCAAAGTCAAGAGTTCAAATAAACATCACGGATAAATTTGCATTCCCGATTGCGGCTTATTTTTCGAAGTAGTAGTGTAGCAATTGGCACATTCAAAGATTAACTGACATTACCAACGCTTAGAAAACGTGACCATAAAAATTGGTGACGTATTGCCATAAAAAAACTGTCTGAAAATTTCCGTTTTAGGTTAAATTCTCATCGTTTAGGTAATTATTTGCTATGAATGTTGTGTTATTGGCAATTTATTGTTTTAGGAACTGCTCAGCCTTAATATTAGGTTTTTCTGTTTTTTGAGTGTAATACTTATAATACTTCCATGTGAACCTTATTTTTGTATATATATTTTTTTGTCTTTTAACAAAAATTCATATATTAATTTAATTTTTTGATATTCCCAGGGTTTTAACAATTTTTTCAACCAACCGATATTTTCATGAAATATTTTTTTTTCTGGGTTAAACATGTTTTAGAAAAAAATCTCACGATGGGACAATTAATTAATGCGCGAGGAAATACTTTTTGAACCTTTTGTTTTATTTCGGATGAAAGACATGAAAATAGTAAAATAACAATTTGAGTCGTTTAATAGAACTTCGAACCGCGGATAGAGATTTTTTTAAAACAAAAAAAAAATTGGGTGGCTGAGTTCACATGGAATGACCTATATTCGTATAAACAACGATCTTAGTTGATATCGCCATGTCCGTTAGCGGTTTTCATAATATCTTATTCTTCTGTTTTAATGACATTTAGTTAAATTTTTTCATTTTGCCTTTTTTTCTATACTGTCGAAAATGCGC
The DNA here is from genome assembly GCA_018904225.1 of Lordiphosa mommai. Classification (NCBI taxonomy): domain Eukaryota; kingdom Metazoa; phylum Arthropoda; class Insecta; order Diptera; family Drosophilidae; genus Lordiphosa; species Lordiphosa mommai. The sequence continues at coordinate 407,632 of JAEIFT010000211.1, forward strand.
GCTCTAGTAATCGATTACAAATCGATGGCAGTTACATTCAAATTCAAATAATTTACAGTTTACAAAAGATAACACCCTGATCCTATCGAACTGCCAAAAAATGTCAAATACTTGAATTTATTAACAACTCTTGCAATTAAAGCAAAAGCTCTTTAAAGATGAACATAAATTTGTGCCCAGCTGTCTTCAAATGTTCCACTAGAAATATTTTCACACAAAAATTGCCAGACAAGTACAAGTGGCAAGCAGGAGAAAAAAAAAATATTATGTAATTTTACATTCAAGTGAGCGGAAAATATAAATAAGCAGCAGGTGCTCATTTCCTGTTCCGCAGCAAACATGGTACAGTCAGCATGCATACAAGCACTCACACAGTTGCCCAGCCATATCCTGGAGTGTGTGAAGGGGGACGCATGCATGTGAACTATGGCCAACGCACACGATGCCAGCTGGTAGTCAGGAGCCACTCTGATGAGAGTGTTGCTATGTGTGTGTGTGTGTTGTGCGTTGGCAGCTGCAGCAACAGCAGAGCAAGCGAGTTCATTTATATAAATGCCAACCAGCCCCCCGCCCCGCCCTTCTCGTAATGAGCCTGGACAAAAACTAAACAAACTTCAAAGTGAACAAATGGCAATTACTTGGCTAGGTGTCAAATGTGTGCGTATAAATGACGACAGGTGAGTGCGAGTACCTGTACTTGGTCAAAGTCTATAATTAACAAATGATTAATTATGCATGACTTTGGCGCGTTCGCTTGTTATCAACACGCCCACCGACAGGGCGAGAGACGAGGCACACGTGCCTCTACTACTTCCGCTTCCTTCCTTCCCACTGCCCCCACACCCCGGGTCTTTGTGTGTGTGTGTTTTACCTTTGTAGTTGACCAAAAAGAAAAACTTTTGACCATTTGCCTTTGATTCATTACCATTTTTGGCAATCTGACTTCAACTTAAATGTCTGGTCAACAGTACTTTATATAAACCAAACGAACCACACTTACATTTGTATCTTGTTTACCATTTAAATGGTTGGCTTATTTACATAGAACATGGAAGACGGCTGCATAATTTGCATACAATGGTGAAAATAAACTGTAAAACAGAAAAACAATGTACAAATGTTTTGAACTTCTAAATATATGCCATCAATTACTGAATCAGTATGCCAAGCAAAGCAAACCGCTGGCTAAAAATAGTGAAAAGCAAATAAAACAGACGCTTTCACGATACAAAAGAAATTACTGTAATTTTTTGATGGAGATATTTTTTGAGATACACGTTGTTTAATTGCAGCGATCGGCTCGGAGGTTTCTATCAACATCGTGTCCGTCACGAATAATCAAGCTGCTTAAATTGTCTCAAAACGCCGTGTCGTTTGTTGTCAGATGAATTGCCCTCTAGTTACTCGGATGCTGCTTGCATATGTATGCTCATTTACAAGTATACACAATAGTGCATTGTTATAAGCCCAAGCATAAGTAAAAATGCAAACAAAAGACAATGTGTATACGGGAATAAATATTATCAAAACTTGCATAAACGGTCAGTTTCTTAAGTCTTTATTCTGTGTGTGTGTGTTTGTGTGTTGTTATTGTTGTTTCTAGTTTATTGCTGCTAACCCTTTACCCCTTTGTTAGTTCTACTAGGCAAGCAAATGCCTGTCGTTTAAAATTTGAGTGTTGCTTTAAAGTGCAACGTTGCGTATGCGTAATTATTAAATGCAGTATAAACCCATTTGGCATGGCATTGAATGGGACTGTTAATTCAAAAAAGCAAGTAAACATAATTGCTGTCAGTCATTTAACAGAGCAAAAGTGTCAGGGATATACAAAATTTACTTGTTAAAAAAATTAAATTAGGGCAGCGAAAAATTTAACAGCAAAAAGCCAAAAGGGGATGCAAATCGAATGAAAAGGTCAGCAAACAAATTGAGAGCTAAAAATTACTAATACCAAAAGGCTGTTGGGTAAAGTGTATTGATCTGAAAGGATATTTTGGTGAGATTTATGTTGCGATTATCCTAGCAAAATATCGTGATACCATTTCACACCCTTTAAAAACTGATTTCTGAAGCGAAACTTAATACCGAACCTAACCTTATAAGCTGGAATATTTCGAACCGGTTAACAGCCTTAGGACATAGCCCATGACTCTTTCCTGATCGACATGAACATACTTTTAAAATTTCATATAGATTGGATTAGTGGATAAGGGAACAAAAAAAAATTATATATTAACATAAACAAAAACGAAAAAAAGATGTCGCAAAGAAAACATAGACAATTTTCTTTGAGTTTTAGTCCCTCAGCCGATCGTCCGTTAAATAGCTTCGCTCTAAAAATAAACTTGATACATTTGCGCCTGTAGCTCTTACCATCTCTGAGGTCAGTTTGTTCATACCGACGGACAGACGAACATTATTAATTTATTGATTGTTTATTGTTTAACAAAGTACAGTCTTACTTTACAGAGAATAATTAAAAATTAAGAGGCTTATTCCTTAAATCTAACAAAGGAAAAGGGAGTGCGAGCGAAGCTCTTTACGAAGAAAAATCTGAATCAAAATAAGAATTCTTGCATAAGAATATAAAGCTATTTTAATATTATTATTTTATATAAAATAGTGTTGGAAAATAGTGTACCAGTCCCTGATCTCAGATCCCTGATCCTAGATCCGAGATCCCAGTTCCATCCCAGATTGCTTATCCCAAATCCCTGATGCCAGACACCTGATCCCAGATCTGAGATTCCACATCCGAGATACATTCCAGATCGCAGATCCCTGATCCCGAATCCAAGATCCCAGATTTCTGATCCCAGATACCTGATTCCAGATCCCAGATCGCTGATCCGACATCCCAGATCAGAGATCCCTGATTCCACATCCCTGATTCCAGTTCCCTGTATGTGTATGTGTGTGCAAGGTGCTTTTTCAATGCAAACGAGTATCAGCACAAATCAAAACAAATCACCGAAATAATCGTTGAGTTAAAAAATCGAATTGTAACTTACTCTATGCTTTCCATTAAGAAGCTTAGAAGGAAATCCAAGCAAATAAAGTTTGTGTTTAAGAAGCTCATGATTAACGGTATCGAAGGCCTAGCTAAAGACTGTATATATCATCCGTTTGCTGCTTATTAACAACCCCCATATTGACTAGAGTTGTAAGCTCCACCAAGTTAGTAAATATTTACTTAAAGCTTTTTCATAAACCAATGCTGAGATGGGGAAATGATAGAGCAACAGAAATGCTGTGGTTAAGAAGTAATATCGATTTAAACAGCTTAGGAATTGCAGATAGCTGGGAGATACCCCTGTAGTTTGAAACCACTGACTTGGGTCCTTTTTTGTGGATAGGGATAATGAATGACTCCTTTCAAGTTCTAGAGAGCGGTTAAAAAGTTTTTCCAGAGAGAGAGTCAGCACAATGTTTAAGCACGCAGGATGACTCAAACGATCTAAGACATGATATCAGAGACTCTTACTTTGTTTGTGCAAAAATAAAAATAACATGATTTTTGCCCTTCAAAGTATGCTATGTTTATGAATATAAATAATTAAGGAGAATATTTACTTTTTAGTAGCCTTAACACTTATTATTTTTGTCTACCTTTGACTAGTCCGACAATTTAAGTGAATGCACAATGTGGATTATGTATGATGCTGCCATAACTGACTTTAAATTATCTCGTTAAAAACAAGTAAGAAAGTCGGTCAAGCCCGACTGTAATATACTCTGTACCTGTTTGTATATAACTAATAACTTTAAAGTGTGGGGTCACACACATTTGATTTGCCTATAACTCGAATATCGTTCATCTGATCTGGAAACGGTGTGTGGTGGATCGATAAGTAATGATGAGTAAAATATATTTCTAAAGAGTTCAAACAACCTAACTCCAAAATTGCGTGATATTTGAGGTGTTTTTGCAAACTGCGGGGTGGCAACTCTACTATCGTTCATCTGAAAACAATGTATGGGGGCTCGATAAGCAATGATGAGTAGAATATATGTCTAGATGGTTCGAATAACCTAACTCCAAAATTGTGAAAGATATGAGGTTTTTTTTCAATTTGCGGGGTAGGCAGGGGGCGTGGCAAAAATCAAAACTAAACTTGAACTGCCTGCAAGTATAAGAAATATATGTTCCATACACTTCAACCCTCTATCTCTTACCATCTCTGAGATCTTTTCGTTCATACGGACAGACGGACAGACAGACGGACAGACAGACGGACAGACAGACAGACGGACATGGCTATATCGACTCGGCTGTTGATGCTGATCAAGAATATATATACTTTATAGGGTCGGAGATGCTTCCTTCTGGCTGTTACATACATTTGCACAAACCCAATATACTCTTCGTACCTTCGGTACAGAGTATAAAAAGATAATTGAAGAAAATAAAGTTTGCCTACTTTGAGGGGCTAAAAGCATGATTTTTTTATACGCATAAACGTAGCAACAAAATCTAAGACAGTAGAAAAAATACTTTGTATTCAATTTGAAATAAAAGAGCTGTTATCCACCTCTTTATCATGAGAAGTGTCAGGGAAGGTCCAGTAAAAATATTAATTGGGGCTTCATTGATGGAAGGAAAATTGGCCTTCCGAAAGCAGAAAGTATTAGTACGTTGCAAATTGGGTAAAGGGATCCTCCATTAAATCAAAAAATTTAAATGCATAAAGTTCGTTGGAACTATCGCAAGATAATCAAACTCATTATAAAAATCCTTAAATTGCGTAACACACCAAGTTGTTTATAGAGCCAGCAATCAAATTATTGACTTAAAATCATGCGATATTTTCCATTATTATTAATTTGATCTGCAACTTGTCTGGGATTTCTGACCCTTTTCAATGATTTTACAGGCTACCACTTGGACCAATTTTTTTGTACAATTTTTTTTTTTAAACATTTTTTGGCCTCCATTGAACAAGGCATGCAAATCCGATAACAGCCTCGTTGAACAAAACCCAAAGAAAAAAAAAGTCAAAATATAATAAAATCGACGCCATGCGGCGCAACATTGCCAACTGTACAGCAGCAACAGTATTGACAGCAGAAGTAAGGGTTGATTGCTCCTGGCCCTATGACCAATCCCCCATCCCCCCTTTCCCCGCGGATGGCCCTTTGACGCTACATCGTTGGCTGGAATTCAGTTACTTCGTTGGTGTCGCTGGCGCTGCATTTCTGCTCTGCACACTAATTTGATTTTTTATACAAATCGACGGACGGAAGCTCTCTTATTTCGTTATCGACTTTTGTTTGTTAACGCTTAGCTTGGCGATTTTCGCGCTACAGCACTTACATTGAAAACAATTTTTGATAGTTTCTGTAAAAATTTGCATTCAATGTCGATTTATGCAAATCGCATTTGCCCGACTCCCGAGCCGGGGGGCGTGGCCGCGCGAGTTGGACAAGACAAAACAGTGGCCAATTGTCGAGCTATATGCTAATTAGATGGCCGCTGCAACTAACCTAAATTCTTGAAAAAACAGCATAGGAAAAATTTAATTCCATTTGAATTACTTTTACCGGTTGGGGAAGGGGTGGGGGGGGGCGTAAATATGAATGGGTCGACCGGTCAGCAAGCAGGCCAAGAAAGAGAGTGCTCTGGACGTGGCCAACAAAATGAACAATAGAGCGTAAAATAAGTGCAAAAGCAGCAGGCAGTAAGAAAAAAAAATAAAGGAAAACTTTGCAAGCGCGCAGAAAAATCAACGAAATGAAAAATGAACAAAGTGCCCTAATGGCAAAGCGGGTGGCCACGCAAACAACGAGGGGGGGTTGGGTACAATGAACAGCGTGTACTCATTTCAAAAGAAGCAAGCAGCGAAGGAGCAGCGAAAAAAAAGTCAGCTCCAATTGAACAGTTAAACTTCCATTAATTGTGCGCGGGGTACGGAGCACGTGGCCAGACTCTGAACGGCAATCGCAGTCGCTGTGCCAACTGTGTCAGTTTCAAAAAATTACAAATGCATGAAATGCCCGCGCAAACAGGTCAGCCTGCAAATTTGCGGTGAATTGCGTAAGGAATTGTGTAAGCGAAGCTGCCTCCACAGTCGCCATTCAATTAGATGATTATATCATTACGTACCAAAAAAAAAAAAAAACATGCGCCCAGGAAATTAACCAACATTTGGGCAGCTAATTGGCGGGCTGAATGGCTGGCCCAGCTGCTCGTGTGGAAATCCATTCAATAGCCACGCCGGGCATCCTCCAGCTTCAATGAAGCGCAAGGCGTAAAGTGTCATTGGCCACACTTCATTGAGGACTGTCAAAAATTTTCAATTTAGCAAATTAGCAGCCCCGTTGGACAGACCGACAGATGCGCATACAAAGGCATGGGACCCCTTAGGTCCCAATAAAATTTAGTATCAAGTTAAAAGTAATGATGACAAGCCGGATGAAATTAAACAACTGAAAATCGCCAGCTGCCAATAATGGCAAGGACAGAGCGCACAAAAGATGGCCTAAGACGGGGCCACTAATCCGCAAACAATTACAACAAAAAGCATACAAATTGTTGCCTACATTTAAGCGCATCTTAAAGTAAACTTTTTGCTCAAAGCCATACACATAAAAAACAAGCAAACAAAATGAAACGCTAAAACCAATACGCATAAATAATATATATATAAAAAAGAAGAAGAAAAAAAAATACGACATAAACCATAAAAAAAGCGAGAGCAAGTGCAAACATAAATCATTGGCTGCAAAATGAAAAGCTTTGCGCAACAAGTCGTCGAAACAATAAAAACCCAACATGGTTGGCGGAGGGGCGGGGTAACAGTTCAAAAGGTGCCAGCGAGCGGTTGACCGACAGAAAAGAAATATATGTTAAAATTTCACAAAATATTAGAATTAATGGCTTTGAAATGTGAGAGCGGTAGAGCGGGAGGGCAGGGGCCAAATGGATGGAAAATTTATTCAGAATATGACACGAAATATATATTAAATTGATTCTTATAGCTTAGATTTGCATTTTGTTTGTTAAGAGATCTTTTGTAGTCACTTGACTCAGGCAACTAACCTGGATTTTTAAGTCAACTATGCATGGAGGAAAAAAACTGTTTAGAAAATTAAAACGAAATTTACTTTAAAATATTTTGCATACAAATGTTCTAAAAGTGCTTGAAATAAGCACAATTGAACTCAACTCAACCTTTCTTCTTCTTCTTCTTTGGTCGGTCTTGGCTGCTGCAAGTAGATCCTGCCAGTCGCTTCTCTCTCGTGCTCTCTGGCTCCCGTTGATCACACCAAGCCAGTAGAGGTCTTTCCCAACTTGGTCTTTCCATCTAAGTCTCTCAACTCAACCACCTTAGAGAAACATACACAGGATCTTAAACATGTGGCAACAAGCGTGTGCGATGGTGCAGTCCAATGAGGCGCCATTCCATTCGTGTTCAATTTCCAGAGTTTACTATAAACATTTTAATTGTTCGTTGTTATTCAGAAAAATACCAAAACTTGTAATGGATATTTAAAATGTTTGCAATGTCCGATCCTATGCAAAAAAGGGGGGAACAGCATATCATAGCTACTAAATATCATTCCTGTAGAAACTGAGTTATATTTTGCCAAGGCATTTGGTATAACATGAATTTATTGAATGCCTCTCGAGATACTTTACTTCATATTAGAGCGAGACGTACGTTGTCAAAAAATAACCTAACAAACAATAATGAAAGCCCTAAGCTGACTGATTTATGGGTGAAAAGGTGTCAACTGAGGAAACATGCAGTCAATCAGTACTGTTCCGAATTCTGAGTCGATTCATGATGTAAATATAAAAGTTGACGCAGTGCACAGCTTTGATATTCTCAGTGGGTCTGGTTCAATGATTCAAGGTTGCTTGCCAATATATCGAACCGATATGCTTGCCTTAGTTTTTCTATTATTGCAAATAATTTTTTATCGATAACTTTCAAAAATGTATTTTTTGACTGTGGCCCTAGTCTTTGTGTGTTTGCCGCCCTCAGGTTCGATAAATTATCGCGCATGCGATAATGCACTTACAGTTGCGCGACCTTGTATTATTGTATCATGGAGTCGATTTTCTTGTAAACTTTTCGATATCGTGTGAAAATTAAATATAGGTATATAAAAGAAGAAGAGTAAGTCTACGCTTACTAGATTAAGTTTGAAAAAGCTCGGAATGGTTCTAGAACTTGAAACCGATTGCTTATGCCAAATGGTTTCATTTTGAGAATAATAACTATTATATATTTATAAAACTCAAATTTAAATTTGAAACGTTTGCACGAAAATCGAATCGGACTTCGGAACACAGACGTATATTTCCTAGCCTGTGGTGCTTCATCTTTTAAAAGGTTGGTTTTTCTTTAAAATATTCTTTTTTTTAGATATCACGCGTGACTAGTGTTATTCTGTCATAATATTTGTGTTAAGGATTGTTTGACAAAAAATCAAGGAAAGACTCACAGCCCAACAATGACTGTGTTCAGCAGAAGAACTTGCTTCCTGATCAATGATACATTTCTTGGTAATTTACGTAGCCTACTTTTCCTCTAGCATTTAATATGATAATTACATGGAGCTTCTCCAAATGTCGATTTAACAAAAAAAAAAAAAAAAACTATGCTTAATAATAAGAGCACTTTTGTTAAGCTGATCATTGATGAAGTGTCTCTGCTGAACGCTCCCACAAATTATTCAGCTGTATTTCAAAAATCAGCGTTTTGTGAATTATGTTTTTTGTACACTTCGAACTACATATGGTATGCCTCATTGACCTTCCGTCTCGGTGTACGTCATGATGATACGCGACCAAAAGGACCACATCCAGCACGTAGTGAGGAAAATATTGCAATTTCTTTATTTCTTTAAAAATGCGTGCGGACAGAACGTAACCGTCAACCATGATAAATGACTTTTTGTGGCCTGAAATTGAAGCCCTTGATGTCGGCGACTTTTGGTTTCAGCAAGACGGTGCTACGGCACACACAGCGCGCGAAACAATGGCTTTATTGAGAAATCATTTCGGTGAGCAGCTTATTTCGCGTTTCGGACCTGTCAACTAGCCTCCTTGATCATGTGATATCACTCCCCTGGACTTTTTTTAAGTCAAAAGACTTAGGGCCGTTTTCGTATCTTGCCTTAAGCATTGAACATTTAAACTTGCCGCTAAGAGAAATTTCGTTGACATAGGTAAACTTTAGCTTGTTCCTAGGTGCTAACTTAGAGGGCAGATCAACTTACCTTCAAGTTGTTGACACCAAATTAACTTTTTATATTTTTAAAAATAAAGAAAAAACATGTTATTTTAAGATCCAAAGTGGAGTTAAACCCACCTCTCCCGCACTAAAGGCATATATGCTATCCATTACACCACAACCGACCAATTAATCTGGCAATCAAAATCCCACTTTTTGTATATCACCTTACACTATCAACATTTCCGACATTTTCTGCTCGAGCTGGCAACTCGCTTCAAAGCTCTAGCGAGGAGTTGCAGCGTTTCCACAAAAGCTCTGTATTATGCTAACATCAAGATATGAGAGCGATATGTCTTAAATCCTGCATTTATCACAATGTCGCCTTCCGCTGAAGTAGACTGTAAGAGCAAGATATGAAAACGGCCCTTAGTTGATAAGCCAGCTACGATTAAAGACTTGGAAGCCAACATTACTCGAGTAATTCGCATGATACCCGTAGTAATGCTGGAAAGTAAAATCCAAATTGGACCATCCGGTGGAGTCACGGTCAACATTTATATGAAATTATTTTTTAAAAAGTAAATGCCAGAGATAGTTCTTTCAGCCCATAATAAGGATTCCACCAACTATTTGTAATTTAAAAGAAAAACTTCTTAATGGATCACACTTTAAATAGTAATGAACAATCTGTACAATATTGCAAGTTGCTTCACCTCCCCCTAAATATGATTCTAGCTTTGGATTAACAACAACTAACATCAATTTATGCACTAAAATGCATAGAACCGGAAGGTTCTGGTATAGACAACCTGGTCATTTTGGTTCATCAAATTCTTTATAAAATAAAAAAATAGAAGGCTAACATCGGCTACGCCGATGTTTTAAATACCCTTGCAGTTTTTGAAAGTCACTACCATTGATAACAAAAAAGTTTTTCCCACTACAACTAGTTTTTTGACCGACCGTTTATATGGCAGCTATATGCTATAGTCATCCGATTTTGATAAATTTTTCCAGAATTGTGTGAAGGGGTATAAAACTAATATATACTAAGTTTGGTGACGATTCAATAGAAAACAAAAAAGTTTTTCTCTTAGAACTAGTTTTTGGGTCGACCGTTTATATGGCAGCTATATGCTATAGTCATCCGATTTTGATAAATTTTTCCAGAATTGTGTGAAGGGGTATAAAACTAATATATACCAATTTGGTTGGTGACGCTTCGATGGAAAACAAAAAGTTTTGTTTTGCCAGGCAGCTATGCTATAGTCATGATTTTAATAAATTTTTCATTGTGTGAAGGGATAAAACTAAATATACCAAGTTTGGTGACGATTCAATAGAAAACAAAAAAGTTTTCTTACTAGAACTAGTTTTTTTTACTGACCGTTTATATGGCAGCTATATGCTATAGTCATCCGATTTTGATAAATTTTTCCAGAATTGTGTGAAGGGGTATAAAGCTAATATATACTAAGTTTGGTGACGATTCAATAGAAAACAAAAAAGTTTTTCTCACTAGAACTAGTTTATGGACCGATCGTTCCTATGGCAGCTATATGATATAGTCATCCGATCCGGCCGATTCCGACAAATGTGCAGCCTATGTGTATTTAAAGAGTTTTTGCAAAGTTTGGTCAAGATAGCTCTAAAACTGAGGGAGGAGATAGCATAGAAACAGACGGACGGACAGACGGACATGGCTATATAGACTCAGCTCGTCATGCTGATCAAGAATATATATAGTTTATGGGGTCGGAGATGCTTCCTTCTATGCGTTACAAACATCGTGACAATTTTAATATACCCTCTGCAAGGGTATAATTAATCGACTTGTTTTACGTATTTAACTTTAATTCAAAGTACGTTTAATGGTAAACGTATCAATTCACTCCTAGCATCATCATCATCATCATCATTATCATCCTTCTTTCACATCCATTCATAAATTTTTTTGTGCTTACCCCAAACTCTGAACTTTATGCACAATTTGTGGCCGGGGCGTTGGTAATGTGAGCCCCGAAATGATTTATGCCCAAACAGTAACAACAAATGCGCACGGGGCAGTTTAAAACATTTTTATTTTTTTGGCATTGCAGTGCGAAATGTTTTTTGCCACATTGGCTCGTTTCTCATTTCGAAGCCCCCACCTCCCTCCCCCTTTGAGTTAAAGTTCTCAGACTAATGACTCGCTGGCAGGCAGCACTCCCCATCCCACTGTTTGCCAACAGACCAGCTTAAATATTAAATTTTTGTAAACAAAACTCGCACAAAGTGAAAGTAAAAAGCGCAAAACTGCCGCTGCTCAAATGTATGTAAATGTTGCAATGTTACACGCTTGTCGACGTCAACAAGCTTGAAAACTTTACGCATAATTGTTATTTATACCCATGCGTACAGGGCCGCACACACACACAAACACACACACATGCGCATAATTTATGTCAAAAGGCAAAAAGGCCTGTTTGTATTGCCGACTTTTTTGTGCCAAGAGGCCGACAAAGAGCAATTACACTTGCATGAAACCCACTTACATTTATTGTTCAATAAAAAGAATTAAGCTAGAAATGTATTATATATAAAAGTCGCGTATGGTCATCATCATACTCAGAAAGCAGGCCAGGTTGAAAGATTAAGGTAAAAAGTAGTGCTGTGGAAAAAGAATACAGTTATATCAGGTTATCCCAAAATGAAATACAGGGTCGAACAATAAGAATGTCTAAACTTTGACATTAATCGGCGGCAATAGTTGCTTTTCAATATTTTAAGTATTTTATCGTTATCGTTTTCCAATGTGTTTTTGGGTTTTAAAGCAAACCGACGGACGGACGGGGTAACTAACATAACGATTCAGCTCGTCATGCTGATCTAAAATATTTTCGCTTTATGGGGTTGGAGTTGCTTCATTCTGACTGTTACTTACATTTGGACAAACCCATTATACTCATTGTACCTTTGGTATAAAGTATAAAAATATAAATTGTTGAAGTGCGGCTAAAGATATGCACCAAGCATAAACCAAAAATTTAAATATAACGGTTAATTTTGCACTGTTTATCTTATTTTGCTTCCCTTTTTATCTCCATTCACCCATTGTTGCTCTTCTCTCTCTGAGTACTCGTTGACTAATAAAATAGGGTGCGGCTATAAATATGCACCAGAGTTTACATAGGTTATTATTATTGGGCGCAGAATGACGACCAAATTTGGCGTAAAAAGCTCTTTCAGTTTAACATAAGTTCTGAACACAATAAAATACCATAAATATAAATAAACAACGATGCTTGATAGACCCCGTAATATAGCTTTACCTTTGGATCCGCCTTTTTCCAGCATTGATGAAACCACCAGGCCTTGTGACACAATGTATCGCCCTCTGGATGCACACAGTCTTTGGACATTTCCATTAAATTGTTGCGCATAGATAACGGCACAGTATAGAATAATTTTTCCAAATGCACATCCCCCTTATCGTCCACCACATCGATCTCGTGAAAGAAACAATTCATATAGCACTTGAGCTTCTCATCCTCGTGTATTTCGCCATCGCTGAACTCCTTGATGGCCTCTAGATGTCGATGCATGAAATTGCAATCATAAGTGCCATTTCGAACTCAGGACTTACCCTCGGTTACTCCCGTTTTTTCCACGCAGGAGTCGTGAAAGGGTTTGGCCATTTTGCGTATAACTGGCGGTGGATACTGCAATTAAAAAATCGTTGTTTAAGTAGGCGTGGCAACGCCGCCAGCACTTCATTAACCCACGTTTTCGTCACGCTGCGCCGCTGCCGGTGGCAACAGCGCTTCGCTGAGCAGCGACAGGGCGATTAAGAGGCAGGCTGCTGCAGTGACAGGACGAATGCTGCACGAACGTGGCTGGCGACCAAAGCCATTCAAAGCCATTTTTTACGTGGAACGTCTGCAAAACAGCAGAAATTGTACGTTCTTAGAGTTTGGCCTTGTTTTTGCGAATTGTGAAAAAGCGAAACAAAAGCGACGAGGCATAACAGAAAACACAGGATGGTTGAGAAGTGGAGGATGCTGACGACTATGTGCCACGCATGACAGCTGGACAATGACAATGGGTGTGTGAGTTTGTGGTGGTTTTTGTAATTTTTATTTCAGGAAGCCACAAGGAAACCAACAAAAAATCATTTGTTTCTTGCTAGCTCAGCGCACGCTAAATTAATTCCAACCGCGCAGGCCGAACAAAAACCATGCCGACCGAACGGCGGAAACGGAAGTGTACCCGAGACGTCAGCGAAGTCGTCAGCGAGTGCGTCCTTCCCGCAGTCTACAATTGTCGTGTTAATTTTGACAAGCACATGCCCACGTGCCGCCATTGCCCAGACAAAAGCCACATGAAACGGAAAAGTATTCGTAAAGAGCACGACTATCTGCATATCGTGCAGTCGGCGATTATATTCAATTCTTTAAAAGACTCAGGCTCAAAAAATTTTCAATTTGTAATTTTTTTTTATATAAGTAAAATGTGAAATTTAGTTTAAATAATTTAATAAATATGTAAGAAAAATCGGCTACGCCGATGTTTTAAATACCCCTTCCAGTTTTTGAAAGGCGCTACCATTGATAACAAAAAAGTTTTTCTCTTAGAACTAGTTTTTTGTTTATGCTATAGTCATCCGATTATTTTTTTCAGAATTGTGCGGAAGCTTAAAACTAATATATACCACGATTGGTGATGCTACGATGGAAAACAAAAAAGTTTTTCTCACTAGAACTAGTTATTGGACCGATCGTTCCTATGGCAGCTATATGATATTGTCATCCGATCCGGCCGGTTCCAACATATTAGTTGCGTGCAGTAAAAAGAAGACTCTGTGCAAAATTTCAGGGACAGACAGACGGACAGACGGACGGACGGACAGACGGAATTGAACTCGGTTCGTCGTCCTGATCAAGAATATATATAGTTTATGTGGTCGGAAATGAATATTTCAATGCGTTACAAACTTCTGGGCAAAATTAATATACACTTTTCAAGTGTATAAAGTTGCTGCACGCAACTAATATGTCGTAACCAGCCGGATCGGATGACTATATCATATAGCTGCCATAGGAACGATCGGTCGGAAAATAAGTGTTAGTTAGAAAAACTTTTTTATTTTCCATCGTAGCGTCACTAATCTTAGTAAATATTAGTTTTACATGCTTCCACATAATACTGAACAAATTTATCGAAATCGGATGACTATATCATATAGCTGCCATAGGAACGATTGGTCAAAAAACTAGCTCTAGTATGAAAAACTTTTTTGTTTTTCATCGTAACGTCACCAATCGTGGTATATATTAGTTTTATATGCTTCCATACAATTCAGGAAAAAATTATTAAAATCGAATGACTATAGCGTATAGCGGTCGGTCAAAAAACAAGTTCAAGTAAGGAAAATTTTTTTGTTTTCCATCGTATCGTCACCAATCTTGGTAGATATTAGTTTTATATGATTTTACAAATTTTTTAAAAAATTTATCAAAATCGGATGACTATAGCATATAAGCTGCCATAGGACCGATCGGTCGGAAAATGTGATTTACTGAGAAAAGTGTTTTTATAGTATCAAATTTTTATTATCAATGATTTAAAATTTTTTAATATCTGATATCTATATCCTATATATATTTTACAGGTTTAAGCAGTTGGAATAAAGTTTTTCAAGTGTATTAAAACTTCGGCACAGTCGAAGTTAGCTTTGCCTTCTCGTTTTTATACTGTTTGTTTAAGAAAACAAAAGTCAATGTATAAAGAGAGACATTTAAGAAATTTTAACAAAATAAAAGTGTAATAGACATATTAAAATGGAAAATTTGAATATCTCGAAGTGGAATATCAATAAATGTAAAATTGTTTTATATTAGTTAAACTTGAAAATAAAAAAAAAACACCAAATATTTTTAATAAACTTAAAAATTTTTGTTGCCTATATTACTATGCTTGTTGTGCGTCTATTTGGTGAGATAATGCCAAATGCCAGAGTGCTAAGCTTACCCTTGAAACCCATCCCATTTTCCGACCTTGGGGGTGGATTTTACTTTAGCTGTGAAAATTACTTTATGAGATTGCCCTAAACCGAAGGCACGAAGAGCCAGAAGACAACGAACAGTATATATATTATTGATTAGCATTAAAATATGCTCACTTATCTGTTAACTGTCCATAATGCTTATATGCTTTTCAAACATTTCGATGGCACAGTATAAATATGAAATGTTCTATTCGTTCGTTTCTTTGAAACTAAACACCGAAATACACAAAACAAAGACTTCAACTTGTGCACAACTGTCACTTTTGTTTCATCAAATGTCAACGCAACAACCGAAACAAAGCCACAAAATGGCATTGCCTCCCCGCTTCATCCAAGCACAGACACACACACACACACACAGAGAAACTCTCCCCATACAAAGGACGTCTGAAATTACAGCAACAACACATGTATACTCCGTATGTCCATGCAATACAGTTGGTTGAGGCATGAACGATGGATGGTTTTTTAATTGCCATTTCAATTTTCATTTTGGTACGCGGCACTCTTCTTGCTTCTGGTATATTTTTTACCCCACTCCTTTTCGGTAGTTATCAAAAATTCGATTCAGCCCACGCCACACAAGAATTGTTTGACAACCGCAGTCACAATTGCATTTGCTTTATTGCTATAGCAGGCATTTGGCTTTTATATAGAATTGGTTGTCACTTGCCGTTGAATGGGGCAAAGAGTTTAACTTACTGCAGTGAGTTATTAAGGCAATTGATGCCACACATCAGTGTACTAATAAATAGAGTGCTGATGCAGGCCACACCTATTGGCATGTTGATAATTAGTATGTAAAAGTTGGAGGACTTTTTGGTATAAAAAGTATACCTAAGGTAAAATATGCAATAAGTCGTTTTTATGCATTTTGTATTTGTACATATAACTATAATAAGTAAATCAAAAGCATTGTCTTCAATTGATTGCGCATTCCGCAATTCAACTTTCAGTCAATTGAATTATTCTCCACTTTTCTGTTCGCGCCTTGTTGACGGCAAATGTCATAAGGAATCCGCAATTGAATTCAATTTGACATACATTTTCGGGTGTTATTAGATTTTTATGACATGTTCCTCCGCCCAGTTGTGACGCCCATAAAGTATTCATGACAACCAACAAAAGCAACTCAATCGCCACACTCCGCTCAAATGGTACCACCCCATATTCTATATACGTATACCAATCAACGTTTAATTTATATGCTTTCAGTTTTTGTTTTTGTGATTTTTTTTTCCATTTGGCATTTCGTTATCAAATGCTGCTCTGGCCGACGCTGTCATTTATTCATTTTGTTCGTGTGGCGTGTGGCAAATGCGTTTTGCAATTCGATTGCAATGGCAATTGCGAGCGGAATCTGTAATTAATATGTGTTTGAAAGGCTGCCCCCCTAATGACAGTGATCACAGCAAACGGCAATCAAAATGTCGAGGAAAATTGAGCTGTCGGAGTAATAAAAAGGCACCTAACCAACTTTTAATCACATTACTTAGCAAGTTGAAGTGTTCTCCAAATGTTCAAATTGTGTACGCTGCTCTGTGTGCTGCTAGCTGGCAGGATTGCTGCCCAGGAACCAAGACGTGATGCTGAGGTGAGTGTAAAGGAAAAAGAAATGGATAACACAGAGCCAGCTTTAATAAGTCCTTTTTAGTATCCACCGCCAGCTGTTCTAAAAATGGCCAAACATTTCCATGATATTTGCGTTGAAAAAACCGGTGTCAGCGATGGTAAGTTCTTGTATACCAATAATTCGACTTATGTCAGATCTCATTCCTCAGAGGCCATTAAGGAGTTCAGCGATGGTCAAATTCATGAGGACGAGAAACTCAAGTGCTATATGAATTGTCTATTTCATGAGTTCGATGTTGTTGATGATAATGGCGATGTACATTTGGAGACACTATTTAATACGGTGCCGGGAAAGCTACGTGATTTGTTGATGAACATGTCCAAAGATTGTGTGCATCCCGAGGGCGATACATTGTGCCACAAGGCCTGGTGGTTTCATCAATGCTGGAAGAAGGCAGATCCGGTGCATTATTTCTTGGTCTAGAAATTTCTATAAATCTAAGTAGGTGTGTGTGTTTGAATGGTTAAAGGTTCGATTAAACAAATATTTTATATGTTTATGGAAAGGAATATATTGATTTTATTGTGTGAGACAGTGGTACGCTCGTTAAGCAAGTGCGCCTCACTATTAATCGCTGGTGCATATAGAATCAAAAATAAGATAATCAAGAAACAAAAAACAACACTAGCTATGCAAGTTTAACCGTTATATAGTGAAATTTTCGTTTTATGCTTGGTGCCGCACCAGAATGAGTGCGCTGCTAATTCAAAATAATATTTTGGTGTCTTATAGTCCATTCATATTTAGGCAGGCATGTCAAATTTCAGCGCGATGCGGCCCATCGTTTTGTTTTGACAGCTGATTGTTGTTGACGTGTTTGTAATCATGTTGAGTACGAAAAAAACGATTTTCGTTATTTTTATACTCTGTACCAAAGGTACAAAGAGTATATTGGGTTTGTGCAAATGTATGTAACAGCCAGAAGGAGGCCTATAAAGTATATATATTCTTGATCAGCATCAACAGCCGAGTCGATATAGCCATGTCCGTCTGTCCGTCTGTCTGTCCGTCTGTCCGTATGAACGAAGAGATCTCAGAGATGGTAAGAGATAGAGGTTTGAGGTGTATGGAACATATATTTCTTATACTTGCAGGCAGATCAAATTTAGTTTTAATTTTTGCCACGCCCCCTGCCTCCCCCGCAAATTAATAAAAACGAAATAACTCCCACAATTTTCAAGATAGATAGTTCAAACATTCTAGACATATATTCTACTACTTATTTTGAATCGACCTGCCATACATCGTTTTTCGATCAGATGAACGATATTAGAGCTATACGTAAAAGAAAATAAAAACCAACAACAACACCGTAGCCATTGGTAGAACTTACGAGAAAGAGAGAGCGAGAAGGCAATAGCTAACTGGTAATTTCCCAATTGGATCTTGCTATGAGAGGAGCGATGTAAGAGAGATGGCCTGCCAAACAGGTACAGAGTATATTACAGTCGGGCTTGACCGACTTTCTTACTTGTTTGAGATTCAAAACGGTTAAGAAGACAAAAGAAGAGATAAATAAATATTTTGGGGCTAATGCTCCTTCAGATTACACCGAGAAATATTGGTTTGAAGAGTTTCATGGTAGCCGAAACTCCGCAGCGGCAGACTCTCCGATGCGGTTACACCGGAAAAAGTAAAAAACGAGAAGGCAAAGCTAACTTCGACTGTGCCGAAGTTTAAATACACTTGAAAAAGTTTACTCCAACTGATTTAACCGGTAAAATATATATAGAATATTGATATCAAATATTTTTAACTTTTTAACTTTTACTTTAATAATAAAAATTTGATACCATAAAAAAAACTTTTCTTAGTAAAACACATTTTCCGACCGATCGGTTCTATGGCAGCTATATGCTATAGTCATCCGATTTTGATAAATTTTTTCGAACTTATGTAAAAAAATATAAAACTGATATATACCAAGATTGAGACGGACGGATAGAAAACAAAAAAGTTTTTCTCACTGAAGTAGTTTTTCGCCGTTTATATGGCGCTATGCTATAGTCACCCGATTTTGATCAATTTTTTCAAAAATTATGAAAGCAAATAAAACTAATATATACCAAGATTGGAGACGCTACGATGGAAAACAAAAAAGTTTTTCTCACTAGAAGTAGTTTTTTGACCGACCGTTTATATGGCAGCTATATGCTATAGTCAACCGATTTTGATAAATTTTTTCCGAATTGTGTGGAAACATATAAAACTAATATATACTACTATTGGTGACGCTACGATGGAAAATAAAAAAGTTTTTCTCACTAAGACTTATTTTTCGACCGATCGTTCCTATGGCAGCTATAAGATACAGTCATCCGATCCGGCCGGTTCCGACATATTAGTTGCGTGCAGTAAAAAGAAGACTCTGTGCAAAATTTCAGCTCGATAGCTTTAAAACTGAGGGACTAGTTCGCGTAGAAACAGACAGACAGACGGACAGACAGACAGACAGACAGACAGACGGACAGACGGACGGACGGACAAGCGGAAATGAACTCAGCTCGTCGTCCTGATCAAGAATATATATAGTTTATGGGGTCGGAAATGAATATTTCTATGCGTTACAAACTTCTGGGCAAAATTAATATACACTTTTCAAGTGTATAAAAAAGTAGTGTGTATCGTGGAACACACGGTACGATCGAAGCTCTTTACGAAGAAAAATCAGAATCAAAATAAGAATTCTTGCATAAGAAAATGAAGTTATTTTATTATTATTATTTTATTTAAAAAAGTGTTGGAAAATAGTGTCCCAGATTCCTGATCCCACATCCCTGATCCCAGATCCCTTATCCGAGATCCCAGATCCGAGATACATCCCAGATCCCAGATACATCCCAGATCCCAAATCCCTGACCCCAGATTCCTGATCCCAGATCCCTGATCCCAGATCCCAGATCAGATCCGAGATACATCCCAGATACATCTCAGATCCCTGAGCGCAGATCCCTGATCCATCCCAGATCCCTGATCCCAGTTCCATCCCAGATCCATCCCTGATCACAAATCCGAGATTAATCCCAGATCCCTGATGGTTGCGCTCGCCTGTGCTTATCTAATGCAAATGAATATCAGCACAAATAAAAACAAAACACCGAAACATAGAAAATCTCTCGCAAAAAGCTGTCGCAAAGAAATCAAAGTCTAAATTTTAAATTTATCCGGCCGCTGGGTGACGCGTATGCCGACTCCGCAACAAAAACACGAAAGCGGGCGCACTCCAAAAGTGTGTTTGGCCATGCTCCAATTGCTTCCCCATTCACCTTAATCGCCCAATTTGGCTCCCACGGACTTTAATCTCTTCCCAAACCTCTTAAGATGGCTCATCCTTAAAAAATTCAGCTCGCGGGAAGACATCATCGAACTTTCGGAAGTTACTTTTTCAACGGTATCAAAATGTTTGTAAAATCGCTGGAATAAGTTTATCGATCCAAAAGGGGACTACATTGAATAAAGTAAAAAAAATTGTTTAAAACATTTTTTTCATTCCCAAGTAGGTAACTTATAAATTGCAGTTCGACTATTTTCCGGGACTTAGGCATTCACTCTCATTGTTGTCTGGACAAAATTATTTTTGTAGGCCTATCCTTCTTTCTGTACATTTGCACAACTTCATAATACAGGGTATAAAAAGGATTTATTTCGACAACACAATGCAATGGTCGAAAAAGTTAGTTATGATTATAAAATCTGATAACTTTTTATGAAAACTATTTAAACTAAGCAATATTCTTATATTCTGAGACTCTCAATGTTTCAACTGAATATGATCAAAATCGTAGAATTAGATCAGTTCGATGATTCAATTTTAACTCATCGCTATGTTATTTGCCATCAATTCAAAGCCACTCGCTCGATTCGCTCCGACAACTGGCATTCAACTGCAACCGGCCACAAAATGGGGGTAGTATGGCTTATAATTATGGGAAAACTCTCTGTTGCAACTGGCTGGCCGCCACATATTAATTTTATTATGACGCCATTAATGCTTGTCGATGCATAAAATTATAGATGCGCTTTTTAGATAGCGCTAATTAAATAATTAAATATGCTTTGGGTCATTGCCAGTCAGGCGATTTATGTGTGCAATCGATCAGGCGCGACAATTATGCAATTCATCCCGGCCTGAAGGCAACAGCTGCGCCAAATGCTAAACACTCGGAATTCTATTTTGCAAAATAAATGAATAAAAATAAACCATAAATCCACACTTAATCCAAACTAAATCCCAACCAATGCTGGTGCAGCTCCTTGCCCTCGCTGGTGCATCTTAGCTAGTCAGCGTTTAAATGAGAAAATAATGCTGCAAAGTAATTCATTAGCATGGAACGTGGACAAGAGCTAAGCAAATCATACCTTGGGATCTGCCTGCTTCCAGCAGCGATGTAACCAAAAGGCGCGTTCGCATTTCGTATCGCCCTTTGGATACAAGCAGCGTTTACCCATGTTTACCGCAATGTCGTGCATCGAGTCGGGCAAACGATCCAACAGCTTCTCCAGATGCACTTCCCCATCTTCGTGCAGCACATCTGTCTCGTCAAAGACACAGTACATATAGCATTTCAGGTTCTCATCCTCGTGCACCTCACCATCGCTGAACTCCTTAATTGCCTCTGAATAAAATAAAGAAATGTAGTGACAGATGACGTTGGTTTTTAGTTGCATGAGGGGTAAGAGATAAGAGGGTTGCTTTTTATATTTCTAGCTCTATAATTAGATTAATTGAAGTTCCAAAATATGCTCTTCTAATATGAGAGAGAAGTTTTGCCATTCAGTTGGTGGTACCTTTAAAACGGGCATTTTGAAGGCTTCAACTGCGTTTATGTTAGTTTTTTTTTAGTTCCACAAAAAGTTCTGGCACACAAATAATTGTATTTCATTCAGAATTGACCAAAATTAAATTTTCTAATTATTTGGTAGCTACTTAGCATTTTGAGAAGAAACAGTCCGCGAACAAATTTTCTTTGAATTTGACTCTTGTAGAAAAACTCAAATTATCGATTGATTTTTGTTTCGTTCCATGATTATTCTTGGGAAACTTATGCCAAAACAAATAGTTCTAGCGCCAGTTCCAGTTCGTTTCTCAATTTAATTCGGATATCCGTTCCGATACGGCATCTGAATTTTTATTGCGGTATTCTGGTAACTACCGATACAAGTATATATTTTGTCAATGCTCGACAAATTGAATTGTTAAAGGAACTAAAAATTATTCGATGAAACGGAACAGCATTAATCAGAAACATAAAAATATTTTTATCAAAATTGTAGACACTATTTTATTTTACTTTTTTTTACAAAATTCTATTAATATAAAAAAAATTGGCCAGACTGCCAAAACTACAACGCGAAGGAAAAACTAACTTTGCCTGTATCGGTTCTATGTTCAGCTATAGGATATAGTTTTCCAATTCCAACCAAATTTGCGAAATCAATTTAAAATCATTTAATTTTCGTTATTTCTGAGTTTTAGAACGCTATCAAAAAACAAAAGCATTTTTCTCACTAAGGTGCGTTTTCTCATGTTCCTGTTTTTGCAAATTTGCTTTTCTGATGCACACGGAAAAACACCTAATTGGATTTTAAAGCAATCAACTTCATCTAAATGGATTTGAAATCCATGTACATTGCTTTGCTTGGTAGGTATTTTTATGCTTGCGCATATATGGTCACACCGAAAAAAGTAAAAAATCAGATGCTGACTGCAATGGATCGAGTGGCGGGGAGTTAAGGTGAATGGGACCTTAGGTGCGGCCTAAACCCGCGGACTTTTCAGATTCAATTGGGACACACTCGGTGCATGTGTATATAGTAGAAGTTGCTGCTGCTCGCCAGGCAAAGCATTGTAATACCCCTTTTCTTTGCCAATTCTGACTTGAACTTTCGTTTCATTGAGAAAAACCTGTCGCGGAGCTGTTTTCATTAGCGTTAAATGTCTTTTTTAAACTGAATATTTTGACCAATTTGATCTACGTCTCTGCCTTCAGTTACCAGGTCAGGTTGTCTGACTATTTGTTCTCTAACACATTCTTATTCTCCTCAACGAGATCTCCTTTAGCTCTGAAGGTGTGACCGTACCACAATTGCACGCAAAACCGAATCTTAAAATCCATTTACATGAGAAAACTAATTGGAAAATATTCGCCTAGAAGCAAAATCTAGATGGATTTCGAAATCCACCTGGATTTGCAAAAACAGGATCATGAGAAATCTTTCCTATATAAATATGTCCGTGTGGATCTAATTCGATTTATGTGTTCGTATTCTTTACTCGTCATCAGTTGGTTTGGCCTATACACTCAGAGAAAAATCGAGCAGATCGTGCTTGATATCGAGCAGATTTCGTGTCAGAAGTTCGGCAAGACAGAATTTTCTTGGATCAAGAAGAAAATACTGAAATCAAGCATGAATTTTCAAGCTCTATTTTTTTGTCTCACCTCCCTTGCCACCAAACACACAAAGTTTTCTCGATTTCAAGAAGATTTCTTCTTGAAAATTCAAGACGAAAAAAAACTAAATTGAAGCAGATTTGTACTTGTAGCGCTGGGATAAAATAAAATTGAAATTGAAATTGAAATTTCAGTCTTGCCGAATCGTGCTAGATTTCTCTGGGTGTAGTTGTAGATTTTGATCTTGTCGTTGAATTCTGTAGGTATTCAAATTATGCAATATTTGTTGCTTTTAGATATTTGATATGATATTCATCCTTCTAGTAAGGTTTTCTTTGTCCGAATTTAATATGAAAATTATTTTATATTCCTTGAAAAATTTGAGTTTAGCTGCTTATGTAACTGCGCAATCCATTGCACTCCTCCGTTTTCTTTTTACCTTGGATTTTTTGATGAACAATAAATATGTAAAATTAATAGGTAAACCATAACTTTTCCATGAAACTGGTCCAACTTAAATTGGACAGAACACAAACTATAAAAGGCAACCCCCTCAATTGCGCATTAGGGTAGGGCCAATACGAAGATTAGAGCACTGTGTCATTTTGCTTACCTTCGGTGACACTTGTTTTCTTTATACAACTGTCATGGATGGGTGCCAGTTCCTTAAGCATCTCTGGCGGTGGATACTAATAGCCATACAAGTTGAGACTTTGACTTATGTAATATTTTAATGCGATCAAACTTACAGTTTCATCTCGACGCAATTCGGCAAAACATCCACATAAAAGCAACAAAATGCCAAAAATATTAACAGACCAATGCATTCTCTGTATCGAGAGCTTACACGTGACCACAGTGAATGAAGCAGAAAAGAAGCAAAAGCAGCGATAAGCAGGATATACTCGATTGTACGATTTATGAAAGACCAAATACAACTGCGTGGCAGCTTAACGAGTTGACTTTTTATAAGTAAGCTGTAGCAAATCAAATGCTGTACAGGACTGTCACTTTAGGCTACAATTTGTCAATCAAATCAAGGCGCTAAAATGCATGACCCAAAAAAAAAACAATAACAACAATATGATGGCCGCTTGGCAACAAGTTAATAAACAATAACAGCACGCACAAAGCCATTAAAATTAATGTTAGCCCCTAAGCCAACATGCCCCGCCCCTGCACTGAGTCTGAGCACCATCATTTGTCGCACACGAAACGCGTTAATTACGGCCATTGCAGTTTTTGCTCTCACATTTTGCCCATCCCACAGCATTCATTAATTATTATGCAAGCTAAGCGTCGGGCAAAAGTTTTTGGACAGGGCCTCACATACTTTGACATGCAAGCGCAAAGTGTCAAATTAATTTTTAATAGCTGCTGGTGGCACCGCCATCCCCCTCCCCCCCTCACCAACCACTCACTTGAGTGTTGCCAAATAATAGATTTAAATGGGAACGAGGCGAGGGCAAAATGCGTGCATTGTAATTAAAGTTTGGGAGTTTGAGGCTGGGTCAGTCAGCAGCTGCCCGAAATTGAATGCAAATTGCCGCACAAAAGGCCACCCAAGTTGAACTCATTGAAGGAAAGGTGGTATTGTTGTGTTGAGTGCCATCGCCCGTTTTTGGCCATAATTACGCACTTTAGTAATGTATTGACATCTGACACTTGCAAATTAAACGCTTGCAGGCAACAACAGTAGCAGCAACACAATTTATTGACACCTTATTTAAGCTGACCCACCCCCTAAAATGGGGACAACTCGTTTGCGGTTTGCACATGCAATTTACATGCGTAATTTTTTTGGGCTGCCCAACATGAAAAGTTGCCGACCACAGGAGTGCATCAGCAGCAATAGCGAAAATGACAGCTGGACGACAACTTTGTTAAACGAACTGCACTTGCCAGTTTAAAAATACACACACAGAGAGAGAAAGCATTGGGTATCAAAAGACTTTAATGGTTTATGAAAAGACTCTGAATTTTATGCAAACTTTTGTTTTTGGTCCAATGAAATGTGAAACCTGGGTGTCTAGGCTTATAATCACTGTAGAAATTGATTAGTAACTTCATATAAACAATGCTCACTTTTATGCAAAAATATGCAGAAAATACTCGTATGTCAAATATGCAAGAAAAACGAGAAGGCAAAGCTAACTTCGACTGTGCCGAAGTTTTAAGACACTTGAAAAACTTTACTTCAAGTGATTTACCTGGAAAAATATATATAGGATATAGATATCAGATATTTAAAATTATTAAATCATTGATAATAAAAATTGAATACCATAAAAAAACTTTTCTTAGTAAAACACATTTTCCGACCGATCGGTCCTATGGCAGCTATATGCTATAGTCATCCGATTTTGATATTTTTTTTTCAAAATTATGTGAAAGCATCTCAAACTAATATATACCAAGATTGGGGACGCTAGGATAAAAAACAAAAAAGTTTTTCTCACTAGAAGTACTTTTTTGACCGACCGTTTATATGGCAGCTATATGCTATAGTCATCCGATTTTGATAAAAATTTTTCAGAATTGTGTGGAAACATATAAAACAAATATTTACTACGATTGGAGACGCTACGATGGAAATCAAAAAAGTTTTTCCCACAAAAACTTATTTTTCGACCGATCGTTCCTATGGCAGCTATATGCTATAGTGATCCGATTTTGATACATTTTTCCAGAATTATGTGGAAGCATATAAAAACAAACATGTACCAAGATAAGTGACGCTACGATGGAAAACAAAAAAAGTTTTTCTAACTAAAAACTAGGTCTTAGATCGATCGTTCCTATGGCAGCTATATGCTATAGTCATCCGATTTTGATACATTTTTCGAGAATTATGTGAAAGCATATAAAACTAATATATACTACGATTAGAGACGCTACGATGGAAATCAAAAAAGTTTTTCTCACAAAGACTTATTTTTCGACCGATCGTTCCTATGGTAGCTATAAGATATAGTCACCCGATCTGGCCGGTTTCGACATATTATTTGCGTGCAGTAAAAAGAAGACTCTGTGCAAGATTTCAGCTCGATAGCTTTAAAACTGAGAGACTAGTTCGCGTAGAAACAGACAGACAGACAGACAGACGGACAGACAGACGGACGGACAGACGGACGGACAAGCGGAAATGAACTCAGCTCGTCGTCCTGATCAAGAATATATATTGTTTATGGGGTCGGAAATGAATATTTCTATGCGTTACAAACTTTTGGGCAAAATTAATATACACTTTTCAAGTGTATAATAAATGTCAAATGTAGGAAATTGTAATTTTTTTATATGCTACATATATTACACATCAAATTCGTAAACGCGTTCGAGGCAAATAAGAATAAATTAATCTTCTTATTAAATCATTCCACTTCTCATACAATTTACCTGGGCCAGGTATCCTTTAGTGGACAAAGCTATTGGGAAAAAGAACATAAAAACAACATAAAATGTTAATTTTCTATGTTAACACTAATATTTATTTAACATTTTGTGATTTAATAAAATACCGTTAATTGATCTGAATCCTGAGTGAAGGATATATCGAAATATAATACCCGTTCTACCTCAGCATTTGACGAGGTTAATGATAAAACCGTAAAAATATCAACATTATCATTTTTAGCTATATTCTCAGATTTCAGAGAATTTATATGAAATGTTAAGTCTCCAGGAAGTTCAGTTGAATTTTATATCCTTGGAAACTTTTGTTAACTCATTGCAAATTCTCTAAAAATTGTTTAAATCATAGTTAACCAAACCATTTAAAATCTTAGGCTTGTGACATTTCTCCTGACTGACAGCAATTAGAAAATTAAGCTTCAGCACGATCCATTGAATCAAGATTCTGGTAACTGTTTCTTCAATTGGCATTCTACTGGTGTCACAATATCTTGAGTTTTTTAGTGGAAAATGAAAGTAAATAAGTCGCCTACATACAATTCATAAATATCAATTTGGACAATTATGTAAGAGTAAAAATAACAACAGCTCAATACAAACACGATTTAAGTTTCGGACACCTAAAGATGACTATAAATATTAATATAAACGCATACAGACATGCAGTTTTCATAATTTATACCTTGTCATTGATTATAAGCTGATATATTTTGCTGTACTCATTAGGTCTTCTTTTTATGCAGTCCTTAAGTTTTGGAATCTTCTTCCCAGCATAGCGAATTTTTTGCTTATATACTCTAGATATTTTTTTTAAGATTTTAAACCTATAATTCAGAAATTATAAATTCCAATTCTAAATAGCTAAAAATGGTAAAACAAATTTTCAAAATGGCTAAGTTGGCAACACTGGTTACATGGGTTTAAGGAAGGGTTGCCGGAAATAATATCGATTTATCGAATATCGATGTTTTTGCTGAAAAACGATATATCATTATCGGATATTTTATTATCGCGATATATCGCATATCGAATATTTTTATGGAAAGCACGGTTGACACTTGAAAAAATTAAAATAATTAAAAAAATCTCAATTCTACATAACGTCAAACAAGTTAAAATACCAGAAAACAACTGAAGTAAATACATTTTTGCAACAAAACATTACCAAATTTTTTTTCAATGCTAAAGAAAAATTTTTTTTTTCCAAAAAATAATAAAAGCATTTTTTTGTTATTTAGTTACCCATAATTCTAATTTTCTAGCCATATCAAAATTCATTCAAATTGTTCAGAGTAAATCTATTCCACTCTTCCAAAAAAATTCTTTAAATGGCATAAGGATACGAAGAAGTATTTGTAACAATTAAATTCCCACACTTTCAAATTTAAAATAGTGTCATTTAATGTACAATAGAAATTCTGGAAACGACTATTCGAGGAGATTTGTCGCATATGACCCAGATTCAAGTATTCCTGGAGAACTAAGTCGAACTGGGCCTTCAACTGCGCATCCCTTTTTAAACGACATTCGTTTATCATAAATTGCCAAAGTGCGATAGATATGGAGTGCCCTAGGCCAAAATATTCTGGATTGCGGAATGGTAGAGTCACCAAAAATCTACCCGGATCATTCCTTCTGATTGTCTGCATAAAAAGCTCTTCACATAAAGCAACTGATTCATTCAACGGTTTTTCCGGTAGATCCCATGATTCCAGTATTCATGATTTGAGAACAATCGTGCTTGATAAACTTTTGTCAACGAATGTTCATAATTTTGGCACTTTTAGAAGGGATTTTTTCTCGGTGTATCTTCTAGAGATTTATTCCGATTGACTTGAAACTTTGGAAAATACTCTTGGCTTATGTACCTAAACCCTAACATTATAATTCTATAAAGGAACTTACTACTCAGTTAGTAAAAAGTTAAAAAACCACATTGTCAAAATTGGAATTTTGAATTGATATTGGGGAAGCTTTGCGCTTTCTTCACATGTACTTCAACAATTTTAAGATACGGCATTTTCATTTATTGTAAATTTCAACACCAATTACGAAAAAATGCAAAGAAATTGCAATCTGCCATCCGATAGTGGCTCTATATGAATAATACAACCCTTTTCATTTTTCGACTCAAGTAATTCCACATTCCTAATCTGATTAAACAAATTATTATTTTCTATTCCATTTCATTTACAAAGAAACTAAAATTAATTGCTTATTTAAATTTCTTCAAGTGCATAATTTGTCCATTCCACACATTTGTTGGCAACCGTTTCTGTGTGTGTGAGTGTGTAGAGGAACCTTTTGTGGCTGTGTTGGTTGACATAATCGATTTACCGATGCTTAGGTTTTTGTCTCATCAACTGCCCTCAGCTCGGAGAGGCACCAGCACCAGTGAATTATAATTAATGATTGCGGCTTCAGTGGCGGCTTAGCATTAGAAATTTATAGCGGGCCACTTGGAAATTGCTGGGGCACAATAAATTTAAATTAGCACTACGCAAATAAATACACAGCAATAAATTACCGGCAAGGTCAGCCGGCAAAAGGGCCGAGCGTTTAATTTGCTGGCAGCATTTAATATTTTATTGTTCATTAAGATTATTTATGAGCAGGGCAATTCTAACTTACTTAGTGCTTATGTCGGCTCTCAAAGCCTGTCAAAGCGCAACGCAACTTGCATCATTAACATATTCACAGTCTATTAATTTCGAGAGAACGCCTTGTAGTCGCCATTGCACTCCAGTCTCAAGTCGTCGTCAGCTTCAGCGTCGTTTTGCTGGTTCACTCTCTGGGCACATAATTAGAAAGTTTTGCACTTAAATGCAAGTTGAGCATGCGGGGCACTCGAATGAAAGCATTAAGCCAAAGTGCAAGGCAAGCCCACATTTGCAAAATGTGCTCTAATAGCCGTATATGAACTGGAACTGTGTGCTATGGTCTGTTTTTCCAAGAATATATAGAGAAGTAACATTACATATGAATGCTATGCTAATGGCAGAGACAAATCGAATCGATTCTTTAAGGTTTTTGCCAAGTACACAGAAGTAAGGACAGTTTCCAATCATCATGCTGTTGTTTATAACAGACGAACAGCTAAAGACTGAACTTATTCCTTTTTGGGATTTTTAGTAAGTTTAAAGAATTTTAAAGAGATTAAAACAAATGATAGTCGGATGGTGCAAGGTCGGGGATATATGATAGATGTGCCATCACCTCCCGATTAGGCCGAGGTCATGACCGAAAAGGCTTATTCAAGATTTTGTCCAAATTGGATAGCTGACGACTTTACACATCCAAATTGACTGTTTCAATCCGTGGCAGCACAAGTGGCAACACCCTCATAGTTCCACCAAACAGACAGCATTATCTTTCTATGGTGAATATCGGGGTTTGATGTGGTTTGAGCCGGTTTAGCTCTCTCTTTTGTCCATGATCGCTTTCGCTTGACGTTACTGTAAACAAGCCATTTTGTATACCCAGCTAAAAAATTTCATTCCAGTTATTTTTGAGCAATAAATCGCAGATATATATTCGCTTAGTATGGTGAAATTCCTTTTTAAGCATGTTGTACCCAAATATCGATCTTGTTTACGTATCCAAGTGTTTTTAGGTGGGTTTCCACTGTTGTATTTGATACATTTAGCTTTTCGGCAAGCTTTCGTGACGAATAAAAGCTGTTTTCATTAATAATTGCCTTGATTTGATTGCCATCAATTTTCCAAAGGGAACTCAGTGCGTGGTGCGTTCTTCACCTCAAAATTTCCGCATCGGAATTCATTCATTTTATTCAAACAAGTAAGTCGGGATTTACACGATGAAGTAAACATCTTGAAAAAGCTCTTGCTTGTAGGAAAGAGGCGTAGGGAGGGCCAGCCACCCCACCACACCTCTTTCCTAAAAGCAAGAGCTGTTTGAGAAACTTCATGAAGTTTGCTTCATCGTGTAAATGCGGTCTAAGAAAGTCGGTCA
Organism: Lordiphosa mommai; assembly: GCA_018904225.1. Lineage (NCBI taxonomy): Eukaryota > Metazoa > Arthropoda > Insecta > Diptera > Drosophilidae > Lordiphosa > Lordiphosa mommai. The sequence continues at coordinate 438,271 of JAEIFT010000211.1, forward strand.
AACCCGACGGGTTAAAAAACTCCTTACCTGCCAAAGTTTGTATATAACTAATAAATTCGTTGGCTGTGAAAGTGCTGCCCATCACGTTTGCGGCCGGTGTTGCCCATAATTTTTTTGTTTTGTTTCTAACTCGAAAATCCTTCATCTGATTAAGAACCGGTGTATGGAGGATAAATCAGTAATGATGAGTATGTTATATGTCCAAAAGGTCCGAATAATCTATATTTAAAAATGTGGGCGATATGAGGTTTTCTACATTTTCCGGAAGAGGCAGGGGGTTTGGCAAAAATTAAAATTTTACTTGATCTGCCTGCAAGTATAGGAAGTTTATGTTTCGAATTCTTACCATCTCTGAGATCTGTTTGTTCATATGAACTGACGGACATCTTCTGGCTGTTACAGAGTATAAAAATCCGACATTACTTGTCTTCCCACCCTCCATTCAATTGCCTAAATGACGCTTTATTTGACCCCCAAAATATATTTGATTTCAATGTCAGGATATATGTATACCTTTGCTACTATTTTCGTATTCCATTTATAGCCCTTGTAATTAACTTGAGTGTTTTGGTTTGAAAGAAAATCAAATTCTAAATATTATAAAATTAATTTCTGTTAAATAACTGTTTCTTTTCAAAGTTGTGGACTCTCTCTCTCTTTATCTTCATTTCTCTTTTCCTGTTTAGGGTAACGGCTGGATGGCCTATTATTAATAGGCAATTTGTTAATTAAAATCATTTGGCTGCCAATTGTTATGCCCAGCATCCTAAACGGACGACTTTGATGTGACCTTAAGTGGGCATAATTTCAAGCATAATGCATATTAAAAGTACTGTGTATATATATTTAATTACAATTTCGGAGCTTTCAACTTGAATGGCTGCCCATCTCAATGAAAAGGCGTTTAATAAAATGAACAAAATTTCATTGCCTACTTTTTTGGGCTATGGTATAGAAATTTCTTTAAATGCTTAGAGAGAGAGAAAGCGAAATGTTCTCAACCGTTTTCGTCTTATTTATTTATTTTTGCAATTTTTTTTTTACTAGTGACTGCACAAAACTTTTAATTAAACAATTTCTGGCCCAGCAACTTGTAAAAAAAATGGGACATACAACAAGCGGCACATTAGTTAGTCGAGCATTTAAATGTAATTAAATTTCTGACTTGCTGCTGTTGCCATGCACATAAATATATAAGACTAGCGAGCGCATAACTATGACAACAGATGAGCGAGCTTAAAGCCTCTTTGCGAGTTGACAGAAAGTTTTAATAAGGCACAGCAAAAAAAAAAAAAAAACAGAAGAACAAAAAATTAAACTGAGCAAATAGAAAACGCACTAAGTGCACAGGGGGCGGTGGGTTGGGCATTCATTAGAAAACTGCTGGGCAGCCAGCTATAATTAAAGTTTACTTTTGCGCTGTCCGCTGCAGCATCAGTGGGGCAACTTTTCGGGGCCAGCTGCAGCGCTCAGATAAAAACTTCCCAGGTACATATTACGCACACCAACAACACAATTGTTTTGCGCTGCTGGGCCCATTAAATTGCCGTCGTTTGCATTTATTTGGTTTCATTTTTACTTGTTTTTTTTTTTGACATTTTAGCATAGAAATTCGACAGCAGGGCAAAAATTTCCATAGCTTCGGACGGAGCGCGTGGGCAAACCCTTTTGATGTACCAACCGCGCTTTTGACTTGCGAAATCACCACCACAAAATGCAAAAAAGGCCAACCGCTGGCAAGATGCTCTCGCTTACAACTAAACAAAAGGCAAACGTAGCCGTTTGCTCGGCTTTTTGTTTGTGGCCGTGTCATTTTTACGGACTAAATTAAAATATCTGGCTGGGGGTGCAAAAAAAAAGATGGTGGTCTAATTTACATTTGTAAAGCGAAATGCCAGCAGCCCTTTTTACGTTGTGGGTGGGTAGGTCAGCCAAATCTTAATCACTGTCAAGTTCAAACGCCTCGAGCTCATGAATATCAATGACACAGCCGGTTGTGAAAGGAGTATCAAATTCAAAAGTGGCCAAGTGTTAAATGAATTTGTTTTCTTTGTTGTATTAAAGCATTCATTGCCATTTGACATTTTATTTAATAATACAAAAAAATAAAAAAGAGCAATTGAGTTTACTTTGCCGGCCAGCGCACACAGATTGAATTCGTTTGAATATTTTTACTCTTAATTAATTTTTAATGACATGCCATTTCATGTATTTATGAGCAATTTAATGCTCAATGCATAACGAATAAGGGTTTCGAGAGTTGGGTGAGCTGCATCAAGTAACCAATTTGCAGTTAGTTCAAAATTAAAAATAATTTCAATTTGCAAACATTACATACATTCGAGTATGTACCTCTACTCGAGTGCCACACAATTGTTATTGAATGAAAGGAAGAGAAGTAATTGGGTATCGAAATATTTCTTTAAAGCAAGCGAAGCCATTCGGCTCACATTTTGGCAATGAAAACTGACGACAATATTTTCACTTAAAACTCTTTTCCATTTCTTTTAGGAATAATGCATCCAAATAAATGAATAGTGTGACCAAGCATATGACACATAGACCGAAGGAACGGCCACACTGTTTTTCCCAAAGTTTCCCAAAAAGTTTCAAAGGTTCAAACCCCCGGAGTGAACCCTTTCAGATTTTTAGGATTTTTACAGCCCTGCTATAATTACTATTTGGGCCATTTTTCGTAATTATGATTCAAATTGTTCGCATATAAATATCTGAGTTCGAATGACTGATTCATAATTCACAAAGAAAACACTACAAAAATCCCAATTACCTAGTTTAAAAATACAGAAAGATGTTTTTTCCACGCCGATGCACTCAAACGCCATTTGTGCAATTTGAATCAAAATCTCGTTCTACTTCTGTAATTTTATATTCAAGAAATCAATTATTTTCCACCAAATTATTTCATTGACGGCAACACCAATTGATGAGAAAACAATTTCAGGAACACAATCAACTAAAAAAAAGTCGAGCTTTTCGATTGAATTTGGCAATTGGTCTGGTAACAAAAGCAATACAATCACTCAAAAGACCCTTCACTCTTTGAATGCAGACAAAGGCCTAGAAAAATATTTCGATTTTTTTTTGTACAGAAGCCGTTTAGAGTGTAGCAAAATTCAGTTAGCAATTAAAACACAAGGCAAACGGCTCTTGAAGTTCAACAAAACCAATCAAAAAATACCATATCAATGCAATGTCAGGGGAAACTGTGGCCAAAACTGATAATGGCAAAAGTTCAGGACACAAACACAGAGTGAAAAGCCAAAACCAAAGCCTTAGTGGAAACCTTTTTGCCATTTTTACCCAGGGTTGACACCCATTCGTACGGGGGCTTTAGAATATTCCATAGAAAAACCTGTGTGAAAGCGAAACTGATAGAATGAGAGCATGAAACGTGCACACAAACAAATTAGCAGAAGGAGCAGCAACCAAAAAAAAACAACAAAAAAAATCAGTAGAAAACCAGCTCAAATAAAGCTATGTGGGCGGTGATGTTTTTTTGGGGGGCGGCATCTGGGCGTGGGCGTCCAGTAACTGGGGACTGTTGCAAATGTGCCAAAGTTAATTAAGATCGAAATCAATATTGGCCCTTTAGCTAAAAGCATCAAACAATCCCAACATGGCCAGGCGTCCAGTTCATTTCTAATGCGCCCGGCGGCTTCAGCAACGTGCCACAGCTTCACATCAGCAACAACAACCGAAAGAAAAGTGTCAAAGTGTGCCGAGCAAAAGTTCTGACTGCTAACGAAATAATTTAAGATATTTTGTGTTTGCTAATTCGAATGCTATGTGTATGTAACTTGGCCATGGTTAACGCATTGGCGCATCTTTGATTTGGAGTCTGAAATTGGAATTGGACCGAGTGCCCCAAACTCAACTATGTAATTTAATTTGACTAAAGTTTGGTGCTTTTATGTTGGCCAGACCCAAACTAGTTGACTGGTGACCACCCACCCCCTCCCCCGTAATCATTTGGTATGTCTGAGGCACAAGAATTACATATTTGCTGGTCAAATGGAATGTCTTTATGCCCGACAACAACCGCTCCTTTTGGCCTTTGTAATTAAATAACAAGTTTTCTTGCTAAAAGTGCTAAACTTCTGTAACAACTTTGCTATTGTCTGGGAGCATATAGAAAGTATTTCATGAAATGCAACTCTTAGCAAATTAGGTATACAGCGATCTGTAAAGCAAATTAAGTCTATTTTACCATAAGCATAGTCAAAGGCATTTAAATACTGCAAAGTACTTGGTTCCGACCAAGGTTGTCAATATCGTAACGTATTTTGAGCATGTAGACCTGTTTGAAATGTGGTTACCAAATAGACGTAAAACATCAGCTGTTTTTGTTTTTTGAATAAAGAAATGTGAAGAAAGTCCTTCCATTAAGAAAGATGAGCAAAAACAAACAAAAATTTAAAATTTCCATATAAGAAAAAAATATTAATGCTAGTCGACCAGATCGGTTGTATGGCAGCTATATGAAATAATGGTCCAAATTAAACCAAATTTGATATGACATTTGGAAGCTGAGAATACGTGTACAAACCAAGTTTCAGATCAATAGTTTAAAATACAACAAAGTTAGTGAAAATCGGCCAGATCGTTTATATAGTAGCTATATGAAATAGTGAACTAAATTTGGTAGTACACCTTACAAGCTTTAAATACGTGTACAAACCGAATACAGTAATCAAAAATAATCGTACAAAAATAAAAACACACGTTATATGTTTTATGTCAACATGATCTCAATTAATCATGTCTAGGTGAAATGAACTCACTTGGAATGTTTTTTACCTGTCGATGCCGATGGTTTTCCATGATAGCGTTCTTAAACTCAGCATTTATGAATATTATATGCTGTCAAGCAGATCCGCAATATTTGCTCAAAATCGGTTGACTATATCTTATAGCTGCCATAGAAACGATTCGTCGGAAAATGGGACTTAGTAAGAAAAACTTTTTTGACTGCCTTGACAGCGCTCTTACACTCGGGAATCATGAATATTATATGCTGTCAATCAGTTTTGCAAAATTTGGTTAAAATCGGAGGACCATATTCATATGCCATAAAACCATCGGTCTTATCGCGTAAATCATGAAAAATATATGTTCGAAAAAAGATCTCCAAAATTTGGTCAAATTCGGATGACTATTTCCGAAAGGACCGATCGGTCGTAAAATAGGTCTTAGTAAGAAAAACTTGACTGTTTTTCATAAAAGTATTCTTAAACTCAGTAATTATAAATATCATATGCTGTCTAAAAATTCTGGAAACTTTGCTCAAATTCGGATGACTATATCGTATAGTAGACATAGGACCGATTGGTCGAAAAAAGGGGGTTTTAGTAAGAAAAACTTTTTTGGTTTTCCATGATTGGTTTTAAACTCAGGAATCATAAATATTTTATGCTTTTAAAGAGTTCTACAAAACTAGGTTAGCATCGGATGACTGCTGCCATAGGACCGATTGGTCGGAAAATGGTTCTTACTGAGAGACCTTATTTGTTTTTGATCAAATTTTTAAGTCAATATCTGATTTTGTATTCGATGGCATTCCTCTTGACCGAAGATTTGTGGCTAATGATCTAGGTATACGGATTGAGCCAAGTTTATGCTTTAATAGCTATATTTTATTTATATGCAATAAGGTAATTGGAATACTTACGATCTCACTAAATTTATCTTGATAAATGCCCTTCAAAGTATGCTATGTCCCTGATTAGGTATAATAAAGGCACATTTTTCTTTTCTATTTGCCTTAACAGGTTATACCAGGGTTTAAAAAACTGTCAGCAAAAAAGCAATAGCACCGAAAAAATGCTTTTTCATGTGCTGTGCTTTGATAAAATTTCCTGATCAATATTCTGATTTTCTCCAATCTCTTATATTCTTTTATTTTATTTTCTCTACATTACTTCTTTTTTTTCTTTTTTCTTTTTTTCTTTTTTCTCTTTTCTTTTTTTTTTTTTTTTTTTCTTTTTTTTTTCCTATTTTTTTTTTATTATTTTTTTTTTTTGTTATTTTTATTCTCTCATTTCTATTTTATTATTTTTTTCTCCCTTCTTTTCATTTTTTTTTTTTTTTCTTTTTTTTTTTTTTTTTTTTTTCTTTTTTTTCTTTTTTCTTCTTTTTCTACTTTTTCTGTTTTTTCAAATTATTTTCATTGCTAACCTTTGCTTTCGAAATTCTCACAGCTATGGCATTAGCACAGCTTCGAATTTTTGATTTTGTGCTGATGCTTTCCATGTGAAGTATGATTTTGCGAAAGCACAGCACTGTCAGAAACATATTAAATTTAAAAATGACAACTATGACGCTTTTTTAACTCCCAAGATGAACCAGGAAATTAACTCGTTAAAAAGGATAATTATGAGAACAAATAAAGTTAGCACACTTTTATGGGCATTTATCATGGTAAATTTTAGTATTAGTTTGGTCTTAATAACTATTTTCGTACTTAGCGTACTATTGACTTCGTAAATTCAACGAATATTACAATTACAAAATATTCGTAAGTAAGCTTTACGCTCTTTTATCATTTAAGTGCATGCATTTCACCCAAGCACACTAAGTGCCATCGTTTAACTATAAATTAAATGACCAAACATGTGTAAAAAAGTTTGTTAAAAATCTGCTTACTAAATGCCCATAAATCGGCGATTTGTTGTGGTCGCCGGGCGAAAAGATGCACAAATTAACATAATCCTGATGATAATTGAAAAAACACATTTGTGGCCGTGTAACGAAATTTAACAAGCAATTTATGTTTATGGAGTATTAACGATTTGCGTTTATAATGTTTGCCATTTAATCGGTCTGAGCCTGATGTAGCGATATTGCCACAAAGTTGTGGTGGCCGCTAGATAAGCGTTTTTTTTTAAGCATAAACAATGCACAAAGTTGCAGGACAAGTTGATGGCCGTCAATGCAAGTTGATAGGTATAATTAGGGGCCAGGTGGTGGTCGGAGAGCTAAGGCCAATAAAACGCTCAATAGACAGCCCGAAAGGAGGGTGGGGGTGTTGCCTGCTGTTGCACTGACCTCGCAGAGCCTGAAATAAAATTAAAAGTTTGTGTACGCCAACTCTGCCCTCTTCGCCTTAAACTCAGCGGGTTAAATGCATAAAATTTGATATTTTATGTGGTGGGTGGATTGGGTGGGGGTTACATAGCCTAAAGCCAGCGCAATCTCTGCACACCCGAGTCCGTGTCCCGTGACAATTGCAACCGGAAACGCACATAAATGTTGGCAACTAACTCGATTTTTTTGCTTGGCTTGACTTGGCTTAGCGTTGGCCAGTGCATTGTTGCTGCTCTAGGGTTGCATAGGGTTTCCATCTTAAACATCTCCATTTGTTGAATCTCGGGCACACTTAATGAGTCGGTGGAGTTGGTTGGTGTTGTGTCCAGTGCCTAATTTATGTGCCAGTTTAATTAGGCAAACTTAATGCTTATATTACTCATACGCCACCGACACAACACACAAAGTCATTGTAACTGCCGTTGCGCAGTTCATTAAAATGGCAAAACGAACGAGCATAATTCTCAAATTAAAATTCAAAACTTTCCCTAGCCAAAATAATGAACTCGCTCCCCAATCTGTTGCCAATAGTCAAAAAGTCATAAATTTCCAATGTTACAACAACGTTTTGCAAAAGTGTTGAAAGGAACGGGGCAAAGAAAATTTGTCGTTTGTCGAGTCGGAAAATTACTCCTGAGCTCAGTCATGCATTGTTGTTAGGGGGCTGCCAATAATAATAATAATCATAACGGCGGCAGCGGCAGCGCCAGCTTCACGCCAAAAGTGCCAAAAACATTTCAATGATGTGCCGCCGCAATAATTTTCAAATTTTCATTTGCCATTGCGACGCAGTCGAAAAACACAACACAGATGTTGCCCTTCGGAGGGGCTGCCACACACACACACCGACTTCAATTGCCATCCCCAAAGTCAGCTGCACACAATTGAAAAGCGATTTTTCTTATTGTCGACTTTTGTAAATTATGTGCCAGAAATTGGACTTGGGTTTCGATTTCGGATTTCGAATTCTTTTGTCAGGAATTCCAATGCTTTTTTTGCTGAGTTGCAATGTAACGCATAATTATGTTGGCCCTGGCGCCTCGATAATTGGTTTGTTATGCAAGTTGACTAAGGGTAAACTGTAAATTTTTGCCCAATTGTTTGGCAAAGAGGTAACAGTTGGATAGCCATACGGCCTTGCACCTATACGGAATCCAAATTTATGGAATTGCCGCCAAAACACATCTTAAGAAAAAATAAAGGACGTTCGAGGCCCTGATGCTGAGATGAATCAGTGAAGCTAAGTGGTTCATAAGCACGAAAGACTTGAAGAAAGAATGTGAAGTCTCCATAATTGGGGACATAATGCGGTTCTACATACGTTCTACTACGTTTATGCACAAATAAAAAAGTCATGATTTTTGCCCTCCAAAGTATGCTAAGTTTATAAATATAAATAACACTGCGATAGTTTTTTTCCCCTAATTCGGACCTTAGGAATCGAACTGCATCATTACTTTTGTGAGATATCACGATGGTTTCATAATAAAAATTTTTTTAAGTTTTTTACGTTTTAAATTTTTTTGAAAGTTCTAAAAATATGAAAATTTGTTCTCGTGAAATCTAAATAAATAGATTTATATGTCTTCTTATTTAATACATTCACAGTTTTTCGATATCATTGCGCATTCAAAAGTTATAGATTAAAATCTAAAAAACTTTTTACATAATTTTTACTTTTTTTACTAATTTTTTTACATAATTTTTATTGCCAAAATGACATTAACATTAGGGAATATTTAATTTGAAATCAAGTTACTGTTGGAGAACAAAAGGAAAGACATTAAAAAGGCGCTACCATTGATAACAAAAATTTTTTCCCCAAAAATTGGTTTTTTTCCCATTTTTTTTTTTGGACAAATATATTAAACTTACACCTTTTTTAAAAATTTTTCCAAAATTGTGTGGAAGTATAAAACAATTGTATATACCACGATTGGTGATGCTACGATGAAAAACAAAAAGTTTTTCCCACTAGAACTAGTTTTTTGGACAGACCGTTTATATGGCAGCTATATGCTATAGTCATCCGATTTTGATAAATTTTTCCATAATTGTGTGGAAGCATATAAAACTTATATGTACCACGATTGGTGGCGCTACGATGGAAAACAAAAAAGTTTTTCTCATTAGAACTAGTTTTTGGACCGATCGTTCCTATGGCAGCTATATGCTATAGTCATCCGATTTCGATCAATTTTTCCAGAATTGTGTGGAAATATATGAAACAAATATATACTAAGATTGGTGATGCTTCGATCGAAAACAAAAAGTTTTTCTCACAAGAACAAGTTTTTGAACCGAACGTTTATATGGCAGCTTTATGCTATAGTCATCCGATTTTGAAAAATTTTTCCAGAATTGTGTAGAAGCATATAAAACTTATATGTACCACGATTAGTGACGCTACGATTGAAAACAAAAAGTTTTTCTCATTAGAACTAGTTTTTGAACCGATCGTTCCTATGGCAGCTATATGATATAGTCATCCGATCCGGCCGATTCCGACAAATGTGCAGCGTATTTGTATTTAAAGACTTTTTGCAAAGTTTGGTCAAGATAGCTTTAAAACTGAGGGAGGAGATAGCATAGAAACAGACGGACAGACGGACAGACGGACGGACGGACAGACGGACAGACGGACAAACGGAAATGAACTCAGCTCGTCATGCTGATCAAGAATATATATACTTTATGTGGTCGGAAATGCTTCCTTCTATGCGTTACAAACATCGTGACAATTTTAATATACCCTCTGCAAGGGTATAAAAATGATTTTATTGTGATTTTACTTAATATTTGTAAATTTTAAATAATTTGTTGTTAAAGCTAGGTACTCAGACACGAATAACATTCTCGCTTCTAGAATTGTTTCATAATTCGAAGAGCGGCCTCTTAGAGTGTAGGGTGACCAAACCACAGTGAAAAGGCTGTAAGCAATCACTGAATCCGAAATGGTCACTCTGGTTTTGTCAGCTGTTCTTTGTTTACAAAATAAGCGGGCAACAGAGATTGTAAAATAAATGTCTATAAAATTGAAAATGGATGGCTCTATGTGAAATGCAGAGGTCATGGGCATTGCCATGGTTGTTTTCTTGTGTGTATTTCGCTTATCACTGAAAGAGGATGCAATAACCTCAGAGCGGCAAATTGTTGGCCAAATCCCTTTAAATAGGTATCATCCTGTCCGCTTTGGGCACCGCAACTTGTTCATCCTCCGCAAAGTTCTCCAAATTGTTTTTGTTTTGACTTTTGGTCTTCTTTGAATCCATTTTTTCAAATTGCGTGCTCGATTCTAAGAGGTACCTCTTCGAATTATCAAACATGTTTCATAATTCGAAGACCCCCCTACGAGAATGTATCAGCTGTTTTTGAAAAACGATCTGGCAGCCCCATGCACATTATACGAGCGCATTCTAAACGTCTGAGTACGGCCTCTTAGAATGCTTTGAGAAAATTCGAAGAGCACATTCGAAGAGCCATGTAATTAGATAGGTAGCGAGAATGTTATTCGTGTCTGAGTACCTAGCTTTAACATTTTATCTAAAAAAGGTTGCAATTATTTTAGTTTTTGGACCATAACTTTTAAAAGCGCAATGATATCGAAAATCGGTAAATGTAGTAAATTAGAGGACATTTAAATCCATTAATTCAGATTTCACAAGAATCAGATATAATTTTTTTAAAATTTTAGAAAAATTTTTAACTTGATAAAAAACTTAAAAAAAAATGTTTTGTGAAGCCATCGTTATAACTCATAAAACTAACAATGCAGTTCGATTCCCAGGCCCAAAATAGGTGAAAACCGTTAAAGTTGGTCTTGTCTTTTTTAACCTTAACTCTTATTAATTTTGTATACCTTTGACTGGTCCGACAATCTGAGTGGATGCACAATGTGGATTTTGTAAAAATTATTTTGTAAAATAATTACTTTTTATCGTAGCGTCACCAATCTTTGTATGCTGTATGCTTCCACATAATTGTGGAAAATTTATCAAAAATCGGATGACATAGCAACTGCCATATAAGGGTAGGTCGAAAAACTAGTTCCTAGTGAAAAACTTTTTTAGTTTTCCATCGTAACTTCACCAATCATGGTTTGTATTGGTTTTTATACTTCCACGTAATTCTGGAAAAATTTCATTAAAATCAGGAAAACTATAGCATATAGCTGCCATATAAACGGTCGGTCCAAAAACTACTTCTTAGTGAAAAACTTTTTGTTTTCTATCCGTAGCGTCCTAATCTTGGTATATATGTCATTTATATGCTTTCACCACAATTTGAAAAAATTATCAAAATCGGATTACTATAGCATATAGCTGCCATAGGACCGATCGGTCAGGTATTGTTTTTCTAAGAAAAGTTTTTTTATAGTATCAAATTTTTATTATCAATGTTTTTAAAATTTTAAATATCTGATATCTATATCCTATATATATTTTACCGGTTAAATCAGTTGAGTAAAGTTTTCAAGTGTATTAAAACTTCGGCACTGTCGAAGTTAGCTTTGCCTTCTCGTTATAATTG